>OV725080.1:26767379-27097379 GCA_928085145.1 Nezara viridula
TACATAACTAATTGATATAGTTTAAGAGTTACACTTGTGTTTGATTCTGATTCAATATTTAAATACATTTGTATACATTATATTGTATATTTATATATATTTGTATTTTTACGTAACGATCCTTGAAATTGCCTATCAGACATTGTCTAATATCCTGCACAACCGGGTTTTTGCAAGAAAGATTGATAAAGGCGTGTACAAATGATTCTAAATGTAGAGTTATCATACAAAGAGAAGTATCTGAATCCATTAGAATTAGTACGGACTTTAAGCAAGGAGATGGACTATCGAAGATATAACATCACAGACAATGAGAAAGTAATAAGAATAACATCATGCAAAACTGGAGAGATGCACTTTATGAAACATAAATTTATAGGATACGTGCTTAATCACACTCCTCGGAAGCAATCAAGAGAGCTCGCTAACAAATTTTTATGAATTAAAGTTTTATATACACTGACTTCTGTTTCATTAATGTTTGTACATGGTGTGTAACTGCTGATTGAAGATTGGAATCATTTTAGTGAACACAGAATTTAAGGTTGTATTTTTTTTATTTTATCATTCATAATGTTTTATCCTGAATTTCTCAAGTATTTTGGTTTGTTACATCTTCAAAGGTGCGTTTGAACATTTCAAAAACTATGGGAAAAACAAATATCTAACCGGTTGTTTCTCTATGTTAGTGTTTTTGATTCTTGTTTTTAATGTTTTCAATCTCATCTGCTGCAGGTAACATGAGAAATACGAAAACAGTTTGGTTTAGTGCTAATCTCGTTGTTAGTTAAATTAGATAATGATGTTTCCGGCAGTTTGTGAAATGTTTAAACGCATCTTTAAGTTCAACTCCATGCCATAAATACAATCGATATATTGTTTTTGTTCTTCTATGAAGTTACTTTAACTCCCGCCTAAAGATGCGGTTATAATATGTTATCAGATAACCTACCCGTAAATAATAAACAACCATGGTTCTCTGTAAATATATTTTTATCTTATTTATTAAGGATTAGAAATTATTCGGATTATAATAATTTTTTTAATGCGTAAAAAATTTCAACGATTTATAGTAATGCCATTGTATTACATAAAATTAAATAAATGCCAAGATTTCTTGTGTTCTTAAAAATAATTATAAAAGTTTTTAATAACAATATATAAAAAAAATACATAAATGGAGGTCACAAATAATAGTGGAAGTATAAAAGCAATAGACAAAACTACAGTGCATAGGATCTGTTCTGGGCAGGTATTGTTTTAGAACCATTGTTTGTTTATTTTATTCATTTTTGCCTCTCATATTATGTGTTTGTACCCCAGGTTGTTCTCAATTTAGCTACTGCAGTAAAAGAGTTGATCGAAAATAGTCTTGATGCAGGAGCTACTGTCATTGATGTTAAATTGAAAGAGTATGGTAGTGAAATTATTGAAGTTGTGGATAATGGTGCTGGAGTTCATCCTTCTAATTTTGAGGGACTTAGTGGGTTTATTTATTTAATATATTCCATTTATTTTTTAAGTTTCAGTTGTTAATGATAATTTTGATACCTTAACAGAATGAGTTTTAAAAAACATGTTCTTATATTTATCGGCCAATGTTATTTAATGCAGTATTTATTTTTCCAGCGCTCAAACATCACACCTCTAAACTACGAGACTTCTCAGATTTGATTTCTGTTGAAACTTTTGGTTTCCGCGGAGAAGCACTAAGTTCATTGTGTGCTTTGAGTGAATTAAGTGTAGTGACAAGACATGAGAGCGAAAATTGTGGTACTGCACTGACCTTTGACAGAAATGGTCACATAATTGATCAAAAGCAACATGCAAGACAAGTAACTTTCTTTTATATAATATTTTGAATATCATTATGTAGATTAGATTTTTAAGTAGATTGATGATAACGAAGCAGCAGCTCGTTTTTTTCATATCTTTAGTTTTAAAATGATAGTATTTGTAGATTATCTCAGTTCAAAGCTGTATAAAACTCCATTGAATACCAAAACGTTACTATCCTTATCCTTTTAGATTTTTCCAAAGCATTTGATTCAGTTGACCATTACATCCCTAATCTTCCTCTATCTAACAGTGTCCTGGGATGGTTCAAATCCTTCCTTTCTGATCTAAAGGAATCCTTTCGAGTATGTAGTCTTCTCAGATCAACCTCCTTCACACACACACACACACTCTCCCTCTCCTGTGGTGTCTCTCAAGACTCCTTATCTTCTACTCTGTTTGCTTTTTACATTAATGACCTTCCCTTCCTGATCCATCACACACAATACATCTATGCCGACTATTTCCAAATATACCCGCCCTTCCTCCCTTCTGACATATTTGCCGCCTCAAAAAAGCTTCAAGAAGACTTAAATAGAATATGTGACTGAGCAGGAGCTAACAAGCTGAAGTCAAAGTGAAAAAGACCAAGGCCATCCTAATAGGCTCCAATCACCTCCTTAAAACTGTTCCTGACATTCCAACCCTGTATCTACATGATAACCCCATCAAATTGTGTCCCATCTTCAAAAACCTTGGAATAATCTTCTCCTGGAAAAACCATATATCCAATATCTCCCAACTTGTCTTTTCCACCTTAAAACATTTAAATGGTCTGTTACCTTTTTCCTTTTGAAACCTGCGGACTCCTGGTCACCTCCTTAATATTCCCTCATTTTGGCAATTGCTTCACAGTGTATTTGTATTCAAATTGCTTTGTACAATTCATCTTCAGGACCCCAAGGGGCGCCCCTGTTTCTTGTTTTTATGAAGAGTTGAAGTGAATTTATCCTTCCTAACGCTGTAAGTATTTCCTGGCATACTTCCTCTTCCAAGTCATTCACTCTCACCGTCCTTCATACATCTCTGAGCTCCTTCAATTTAAATCCTCTGTTCACTCCTTCAATACCCGTTCCCGGTCTTCAGATTTATTGATAATGACCCACTAAACCACTGCTTTCGATAAATCTTTTATTATTCGATCCTTATCCCTATGAAACTCCATCCCTCCTGATGTCCGTCATTTCGATACTCTCCCTACTTTTAAATCCCGCCTATTCAATCACTTCCTTTCCTTCCAGTCCGTATAAAATTGTAAATAGAAATATGTATATATAAAAAAACTACAACCCATTTAGGGTCGTGAGTGCAATACAATGTGAGGAAGTACTGTTTCAAGGCCAACGGTTGTGCAGGGAGGTGATGGGGTCTGCCCCATCACGCTCATCATATCGCGCTTAACCACCTGGGCTGGGTGTGCCCCAGGAGGGTTTCCCGACCCCAGGGTCGATCCACGGCTAATGAAAAATTACTAGTATTTAGCCGGATTCGAACCCAAGACCTTGAGCTCTGGAAGCCAGTGCTCACCTACTGAGCTACCCCACTCCCACATGTATATATATATATATATATATATATATATATTTTATTAATTTATTTTCATTTCATTGTTCTTTCATTTATTTATTTTTCTTCTTAATCGATTTAAGTTAGATGATAACTTTTTTTTCTATTATGCCTATTAGTTTACTTTATAAATACATACATACAAAAGGGATTCGTCCCAGAATAGATAAAAAGATTATTATTATTTAGCGAAAATTCAAATTCTCTCTTTGTTATTATTTTCTCAGATTCTTATTTATTATTTATTTAATATTTCAGTGGCAGTCATAATTATTTTGAAAGAATGCCGAATAGAATTTTTATTAATTGTTTGTATCCTGTTGACTATATTTCCTATTAGAAATTGGAGATGCTTTCAAATATTCCCTTTCCCTCCACACTCACGTTATTTACATTAGCGATAATGGTTTTATAGGATTAATAAATCACTGGTAATGTACACTATACATAATACAATAATATAGATTCCTTTTCTGGCTTTCAGAAGCTATTGATTTTGTTGAATCAGATGTCAAATGAAAAGAAATTTCATGGAGAAGTGAAAATTCCAACTTCAACTTTAATAAAAGTGATTAAAAAAATTAGGAAATTTCAAAACTAAGTTGGTTTCAAACTCAATGAATTAAGATGGGATAAACTGTATTTTAAATATTTCGATACGGCCATTAATGTCTGGTATAGTACCATGGAAACTATCGAACTATTAGACCCTGCATTTATTAGAGCCCAAAAATATCCTGTTTTCGAGATAAACTTTAATGCTTGCGAAATGTCTCTCAGGTGCTATTATTTCCATGGAATGCTTATCACATGTTTAGATTTTTTAAAATTAAAACATTGCTTTTTATGTTAGTCTTCGACAAACTAAAAATCTATTAAAAAGGTACATACATGGAGGAGCTCTATAATCTCTTGGACATTTTGGATAATATAGAAAGAAACTTTTTGTATATTTAATAAAAAAAAAAAATAATAATAATAATATCCAGGTATGGCTTTTATACTCTCAATAATAGACTTCTATACTCTTAGCGAGAGAACTACAAACCAAGACTCTAATGTACCAACCGAAAAATAACTTCAGCGAGTACGATAATGGATTAGCATAAATTCTTATTGCTAAACTATTAAACTAGAGGGTTATTTTCTAATGGAACAATGTAATCACTTATTAAGTAACTTGTTAGTTTAAATTCTGTGTGTTGAATAGATTATCTTGATAATGTTATGTTTATGTACAAACAAATATGTTTTGCTGTCACTTTCTATATATCTCTTATGTATTAAAAAGGAAGATAGCTGTATAATGTGGGCATTCTCATTGGTGTATAGTATGTAAATTTAAAAATAAAGAAGAAATATAATTGATGCTTTACAATTGCCTTACATAGATTTCCTATTTGTCTTATTCTATGACCATAATTTTTTCTAAATTTTAGGTTATTTTCTTTTGTTTGTATTCAACTAATAATTATCTGAAAATTCACCAACTCTTCTAGATCTGTGTCTTTTAAAAGCTTTAACTTTACATTTCTGTTTGGATGTGTATTCCTTTTTGGTTTTTAAAATTATAAAATATTTCAGTTAGTCTTATTAAAATGTATCTTGGTTTTAAATATATCATCTGTGGCATAATTTCTGAAATGAGCTAAAATATTTATTTTAAGATTGGCATAATCATAATTTATTTATCAAATTATTTCTTTAAGATTGGCACGACTGTCACTTTGACTAATCTGTTCAGTGCTTTACCAGTTCGACAAAAAGAATTCCATAAAAATTTAAAAAGAGAATTCAACAAAATGACTCAACTTTTATCAGCTTATTGCTTGGTGTCTACAGGTGTGAAGTAAGTCACTCATTATTTTGTTTAAGCTCTTTTTTGTTTTTCTTCAAAACTAACTTATAAAATATTTTTCTTTGTATATCATTAATCTAGGTTTCTTATAGTATTACTTATAAATTGGCTACGCTGATGCTTAATCCATTATTTTAGAATAAGCTGTGTGAATCAAACAAAAAGTTCTAGAACCACATTCCTCTCAACCCAAGGATGTAAAACAGTAAAAGAAAATATATCATGTCTTTTTGGAGCGAAACAGGTAATTCAAAGTTTATTGATAATTTTTAAGAGCTTTCTAAGACTTGTCTTAATAAACTCGTAGTTCTTAATTTACTCTCTTAGGTTCCTCATAGTACATTTTTTTTCTTTCAAAATTTGTCCTATTGTTGTTACTGCCAACTATTTCAATGGATCTTTAGCATTCTTAACTTATTGAACCATTTTGTAAAACTTCAGGTTTTTCTAGTTGTTAGTTCAGATATATTGGGAATGCTAAGATTTTTTATTAAATCTTCTAATGCAGATTCTAGGCAATCTAAGTTGACTTCTTTTTATGAGAATTTATAAATTCTGTTAAAGAATTTGTTTCTTATAGAGATTAACAGTTTAATTTTCAGCAGTTTTGGTCAAATTCTTGTCCAAATATTTAAAAAAATTTTTTTTTTTTCTGTATACTTTTTGTCTTTGATTTTTCTCATAAAATCAACTACAGAAATAGCTTTAATTCAATATGAAATTAGAAATGGTTTTAAAATTAGAGAAAATATCTGTTTTATACAAATGTAAGGATAGGTGATAACGTTCTTCTTTATTCAAAAAAGCTGAACTGATTGATTATGAAACTATTAAAACCGATTCATATTAACTTATTTATACATAACTATTTATACATACATACATACTCAGTGCTGCATACATACAGCCCAGTTCGGGCCCTGTCCTCCAAAAGAAATTGTTACCACTCCTCTCTATTTCTCTTGTGATTCTCCTGGGAGTACTATTATCTGCCATCCTTTGTACATGACCAGTCCAACAAAGCCTGCTGATCTCTATAAATTTCACCAGGACATCCATGTACTCTTCATATAGTTCTTGATTGTTTCTGGTTCTCGAGGCGCCATTTCCCCACATCATCATCATCATGTGTGGCACGACATCCCGTTACCGAGACTGGGCCTCCTCCAAGAGCCTCCACCAGTTGGCTCTGTCTTCTGCTCCAGCTCTCCAGTTCCGTACACCAAGCAGGGTTCTCGCATCATAGGCCACGTTGTCCAACCATCTCGTCCTCGGCCTTCCTACCCGTCTTACGAGATGCAGCTCCTCCATCATTATTTATTCTCCATTCATTATTTATTTATTTATTTAATACAAAGCATCATTATAAAAACAGAAGTGTAATAATTAATTGTATTTCTATATTTTTCAGTTATCAAGTTTATTAGAAATAAAACAGACGTTACCCAATGATGAAATTCTTGCTGAACTTCAGGTGTCTGAAGAAGATTTTTGTGATTTTACCCTCGAAGGATATATATCTTCATGTGCTCATGGTTCTGGCAGAGGATCGAATGATAGACAGTTTTATTTTATCAATTCTCGACCGTGTGAGCCTCAAAAAGTAACACAGTTATTATGTTAAAACATTTACAAATATATTTTTTAATTCAGCATTGTCAGATTCTCAAAATGCTCCATAACATTAATTTGAGATTTAGCTAAAAGCTGATTAATTTTTAAAATTATTTTTGCTTAGATAACGAAGCAGGTAAATGAAGTTTATCATCAGTTTAATAGTCATCAGTACCCATTTGTATTTCTTAATATAAATGTCACTAAGGGTTCAGTTGATATAAATGTAACGCCTGACAAGAGGAAGGTTTTTCTCACTGAAGAGAAACTTCTTCTGGCATTAATAAAGGTAAATATATTGCCAGTGGGCGGATTTTTGATTTAGGTTAGTTAGTTTCCGAATCGTGTCTGAAACTTAGGTTTAAGAAGTATCTATGATTGATTATTGTACACTAGACCTACTTTAGATCTTGTAAGTAAATTGCACTATCCTTTTATTAGAGTAAAAAGTAATGTACTTAAAAACTTTGGTACTTGTATAATAGCGGGTAGCGTCAAAACCTCCCTTCTTATCTAATCTCATTTCACATAACCTCCCTTATCTCATTTAACCTAAGTTATTCCCTTGTTTATTTTTTGTCCCTTGTGTAAGCTGTGAGTTAGTCTTATTTAATTATGGATGTTGTCACATTATGGAAATTGCCGTCTTCAGAAGAAGAGGCTATCACATATTTTCAAGACGCCAGGATATTTCCAAAGGTGAAATATTGTGATGAACGTCATCAAATGAAGTTATACGGGAAGATTAAATGGAGATGCTTTCGTTGTTGTAACAAAACCGTTTCTGTAAGGACTAAAATAAATTAAGTTAAAATAAAATTGTTCATATTTTGTTTATACCATTTCTTTTATATGTATAATATAGTCTTTTATGTATGTATAATAATTCTTTTATAATATAGTCTTCTTAGGGTTTATTTTATATGTACCTATGCTGTTTAACTGTTTTTTTTTAAAATTTCATTTATATATATATATATATATATATATATATATATATATATATATATATATGTTGCAATGTTTTCGTTATGTTTTTTAATTATATATCTATAATGTTTTGGTCTATTTAATATATGTCTTGTAAAATACAAGTATTTTTGTATTATATCAATACAATACAATGAATATGAATACGAAGATATAATAATGCAATAAATATAAATACCAAGATATCAGTGATTTATCTGAGTTATCAGTGTTAAGGTTATAAACATTGGCAGAAAGCAGTCCGACGCTACCCGCTATTAAATAAGTACCAAAACTTTTTATACGCTGTTATAAATTATTGAATAATAATAGCCGATCAGGCTGTTCGAACAAAGTTTTTATTTAATATATATACCATGTATACTATTCAACTAATCTGATTTTTTGTAAAACAGGCCCACACTTACTTAGTGCAGTTTACTTCTTATATCCAGAACTTTAAATAAACATAGTTACAACGTCTTTGGCAGTCCTTTCTCAATAAATACTGAGCTGCTCAATAAATAAAAGTATATTTTATGAATATACTTTTTTTATTTATTTTTTATGGCTTATAGATGTATTTTATATAATCCATCATTAGTTTGAAACTCAAAAAATCTTTTCAGGCATCAATTTTACATCTTTTTGAAAAAATTCCTTCTACCTTTTCTTACAACAATGTTTCTATTTGTCGTAATGAACCACCGAAAAATAGTGAGGGTAGTAGGCCAAACTTTAATAAATTTGATTTTTGGAGGCATAAAAGTGATGGAAAAAGGAAAAGCGATTGCCTTGAGGAAAAATTTCCCAAAAAACGTATGTATTCTTAATGATTTATTTCAGTCTTTACTAACTTATGTTTACTGTTCAAAGTTTTTTAATCTATTTTTTTTTATCAGAAAGTAAAATTGAAGTGAAAAATACAAGTCTGATTGAACGTTTCTGTGTGCCAGAGAAAAAGGAAAAATTAGATGACAGTGAAAATGTAATCAAAGAAAATGGTAGTACAGAGCAGTGTTATGGTTTTATTCAAAATAACCATATTGATGCAGAACATAATTCAGATATTTTGCAAAATAAGAATTTTGATATTACAGAAAATAATACGAACATTTTTCAAAATTCCAATAGTGAGCAAACTACCATTGAATTAACGATCAGTAAAAAAGATGAGCAGAGTCAGGAAATCTGTGATAAAATATCTGTTGATGAAAATCTGTCAATTGTGGAAGAGGTTAGTGAGGTAAAAGAAATTATTACTAGTTTGGAAGAAACGCTTCCTGGAAGATCAAAACTATCTGTAGAGGAGTCTGTTGAAAGTAAATCTATATCATATTCAAGTTCGGAGGATATTGAAGAACAAAAAAGAGTACAAAGTTCTGAAAATTCTGAAACAAGTGATGAGAAGACTACAGACAATTTAGTTCCTATTGAATTTGATGAGTTTGAGGAACGTGGAGTAAAAAGTATTTTTTCTTCTTTTGATTTTGATTCAATAAAAAAATCATTTTGTGAAAGATTAAATAAATCACATCACGAGGAAGCAGCTCCTACGGTGCGCTTTCGAGCTGTCATTGATCCCTCCAAAAATCAACAAGCTGAAAAAGAACTGAGTAAAGAGATTTCAAAAGAAATGTTTAAAAAGGTATGTAATGAGTTTTAACATAACATTGCCATCATTTTTGTACATTTTTTTTTTTCAAAGTTGAAATATTTTTGCTCTGAAATTATCTTTTGTTTATAACACTATACTCTGTAACTAAATTAACACTATTCGCCATAAAGGACGGAATGTACTTGAATCCCTGCCTAACGAAACTGATGGATTCTTGTTTTTTTTTTTATTCTTGTTTCAATATTTATACACCCTAATCTATTAAATCTGAAATTCTAATAAGGAATTTTATCTGAAGGATTAATGTTTCATGCACTACAAAATAAAGATTTATAATCTCATATATGATTTATTTATGTTTCCAAAGAAAGTTCATTTTATTATAAAATTTAACTGTAAATAATGGAAATATATTAATTTATAGATGGAAATAATTGGCCAATTCAATCTAGGATTTATTATTGCAAAACTTGATTCAGACTTGTTCATAATTGACCAACATGCCACTGATGAAAAATATAATTTTGAGACATTACAACAAACAACAGTTATATCAAATCAAAAACTTGTTTCGTAAGTAATTTATCACATTTATGAAATATTATTTAAAGTTTATAGATTTGCATTAAGTTGTATGTTTTCAGACCTCAACTTCTTGAACTAACAGCTGCAAATGAATTTGTTGTGATGGAGAATATGAATATTTTTAATAAAAATGGGTTTGAATTCCATGTTGATGAAACAGGTAAATACAAGACAATATTTTCACACTTATTATGTAAAGATAAGACTGCATGTCATAAATCATTTGGATATTTATCATTTGTTTCATTGTAGCTGTTCCAACTAAAAGAATCAGTCTTACTGCGATCCCTATGAGCAAGAACTGGGTTTTCGGTAAAGATGACATCGATGAATTGATATTTATGCTTCAGGTATGTCTATATGTTTACTATTATGTATTTATCTATTTACAATTTTTCATAAAAGTTTATACTGATTTATGTTTATTATAGTTACTTCTGTTTACTATATATTAAAAAAAAAAAAAATGGGTACTTGTTTATAACATAGCCAATAAGATCACAGTTCTTATGATCACTGCAGATGGAGTTCTGAAAGTTCCTGAGTGCAGCAGGCTTATGGAAATTATACGGAGGGTTGAGCTAATTAAAATAACTAATGACGGCATATCTTAATACGTATTAATAATTTAATGTTTTAATTGAATGTATGTCTCATTGCATTTCACATATTAGATGTTACTATGGGTTATTAAAATCATTACTGCTTTAATTAGATTATAACTAACAGGCCTCCACTCACTGGCTCACTTAAGAGCTTTAACAACCCCCCTTCCTCCCCCCTCCCTAATGGCTCCTTTTCTGTGTAAGTTATAAAATATCTGAAATGATCCATAATTTTTAATTCTTTGCTTTTTTAATATTGTTCTTTGTTGTTATTTTGCTCAATAATTACAAAAAAATACAAGATAAATAAGAGATTATAAAACTCGTTGTGAAAGGCAGTTTTGTCAATCTGAACATGTAGATTAAATGGCCTGTTCGGATTATCAAAGGTTAAATTTAAAATTACGGAAAAAATGTGCAAGCTAATGAAAATGCATGTATCATCACTTAAATATGAACACATTACAAACAAAATATTTCTTTTAGTCTCTGATTTTGTTGTTAAAGGAATCACCTGATCTCGCAAATTTTATCTATCGACATTGTATTTATTCGCCCACTACAGTCAAGTATTGCCTTTGTGCCATTTCTATGATTTATCTAAAATAAAAAACCTCTGCCAAGTAAGATCAGTATAGCTTCCTCACCGTTTTCATTGGCTAAAATATATTACAAGGAATACAATTTTTCGTATGAGAATAAAATCTCTGGGAGAAGCCGATTCGGAAATACAGTTACCATTCAACATTCGCGAATTTGATATACACGAATTTCGTTTATCAGCTAATATTAAAATGTGAAAGTGTGCCGTATTTGAAGATTCCAATTTGATTATTCTTAATTTAAAAAGAAATACCGATGCATACTGAACATGCATTTCACTACTGTTAGTGCAAAAGGTCGTATGTAAAAATTGATTGTTTTACAAGAGAACATAAAAACTCATTATTTCTTTATGGTTTATTAGTATAATTTCATATTTTATTGAAACCACTCGACGTTTCCGACTACTCCAACACTTACTAGACAAACGCTCTTAAGCTTCCAGTTAATTAAAAAAGACTTATATACATGACTACAATAAGACCTATTTGGACTTACGGAGTTGAGCTTTGGGGCTCCACTAAGCCATCGAATTCCCTTGTACCCAATCCGTACAATCCAAAATCCTTCGGAAAATCTTCAATGCTCCTTACTTTGTCACCAATAAAATAATCTATAATGACCTTAATGTTCCTTATGTTTCCGATTTGGCCCAATCCAGATACCAATCCTTCCATAATAAACTTCAGAACCATCCGAATCCTCTCGTCTCTAACCTTGCTTCCTCTTCTATTCCTGATAACCCTCCGAGGTGTCTAAAAAGAAGATGGCCTCGAGATCTCTTATTTTAAATACATTTTATTTTTAGAGTGCTACCAGTGGGTAGTTTCTCAACAAGTGATTTCATGTTATTATTTTCTGTTATCAAATTTACTAAATGTATTTTATTTATTAATACAGTTGTAAATATCATGAATAAATAAAAAAAAAAAAAAAAAAAATATTTTATTGTCATCTGCTATTTGGCAGTTGCAGACTACAAAATGTCACCTTTAGCACAAATAGAATAAATGTTTAAACTTAATGTCTGAATCGTAAGACACTATTGGAAATTTTCGATTCTGAGCACTAAATTTTTTTTCACCTCTCGCACCAATACAATGCTTCCCTACCTTTGGTAGGGATGAAGCAAAATAAAATGGGTGTAAAGAAATTTTCCAGTAAAATAAAAAACGTATTCCATAACTTCTTTTGAAATTATCAAACCCACCTTTACTGGCAGTAAAATCTGCTTTGTTATCCTTTTTATAAAAATCCCTGGAAATTGGATGCTCTCCTGATCTCTTCTTCAAAAACCATATATAAAGAGATTCCTCAATTTCTGAATGACCAGCTAATTTTAATGTTTCCAGTTTAGAGACTCCACAATACAATTTGGACGATACTACACAAAGCTATTCCAGTAATATATACTGAGAAACTCACATAAATAAACTTTAACTGTTTTTTATAACTTGGTCGGGTTATTAGGGTTTGGATTATCGAGACTGTCCTGTACCATACTGTCATAGGTATAAACCATAAAGATCGTGTTATTTCAATCAAATCATATTACTTAAACATTTGAAATTTAATACGGCATAAACATTACGGTTAAATTGGTTTAATAAAAATATTTGGAAATCGTACATCAATATTAACTTTCAGGTGGACTTGGCTACATTTGAAAATTTTTGGAGTTCCATCTGCAGTGTAATGATTTGAATTTTTGACCAGCTGCCATCTTGCTAACTATGTTCTACAACTAGTAACAAAAAATTATAATGGTACAAAGTGAATGAAATCAAAGATATGATAATTGGATACTTATATTTGGATAAAAAATCATGTATATTTGAACTGCAATAGAATTAAATGACGTATATAAGATTGAGATTGCACTCTTCAAATAATAAAAAAAAAGCTAACAACTAACCTTTCAATGTGCCATCATTTTTACTTTCACTTACCTACATATGAAACATATAGTAAGGTAAAGTATTAGAATCGTGAAAATGTTTGAATCCGAGTTTTTAATGAAAATACACATTTTAAGGCCCCCTGAGTAAAAAAAAAACAAAACAAGTCTCACAAAATGGTCTGTCGTGTATATATGTTAAATTTCATATTTAAGGTTTGTACGTACCTGGGATGTTACTGCAACTTTTTCATAAAAAATCAACTTATCGGAAGTGGCACTTTATATTTAACACAATTTTGCAATTTTTTTGAAAACAATTAACGATTTTAATTAAATTCGTCATATCAGCGTAGAATTGATTAGATTTTAATACAATGTAGCTTTTAGTCCTATTTATGATCTCTAACAGGGCTCAAGTGCCTAATTTTCAAAATTTCTTCCTCTAAAGTTCCTTTAATTTTTTTTATTTGAAATAATTAACAATTTCACATGGTAACCTGGTATAAAAAATGGTTAAATATGAAATATAAAAGAATTCACAATATTTCTCACTTCTTCTTCGGTGCATACTATTTATTTTCAAGTTTATTTATTATCAGCCAATTTTACACCAATTTTTAAAATTTTGTCAACTTAATGACATCACATCTAATTACGACGTTTCGGCTCGTTGAGCCATTTTCAATTCTAAAAAAATTTTTACAATTTACAATCATATTTAAAACATTACATATTTCAACATATAGAGATTCTTTTTATATACCTAAATACCAATCATGTACCTGCCCTTTTCACTTATGCGAATTGCATGCATCCACTCCTAAAAAAATGTTTTATTTTTGTCATTTCCACCTTTAATTATTTTATAACATTATTATTACTCAATTATTTCTTATTAAATGATTCAATTAAGTTAAAATTACCTTATCATGTGTCACCGACATGTCATAAAATATTTTATTAGGAGTGGACGCATGCAATTCGCATAAATGAAAAGGACAGGTACATGATTGGTATTTAGGTATATAAAAAGAATCCCTATATGTTGAAATATGTAATGTTTTAAATATAATTGTAAATTGTAAAATTTTTTTTAGAATTGAAAATGGCTCAACAAGCTGAAACGTCGTAATTAGATGTGATGTCATTAAGTTGACAAAATTTTAAAAATTGGTGTAAAATTGGCTGATAATAAATAAACTTGAAAATAAAAGAATTCATTAATTAACTAAAAGAGAAATAGGATCGTAACGGAGAATAGTAGTTATAGAGGAACTGAAGAAATACAAGCATGCACGCCCATGCTCGGTCGAAAATTTAGAATAGGCTTCCATACGTAACACGTGCTTAATATAATATGACTCCTACAACATATTTACATATACAAATGCGGTTTTTCATAAATATTAGTGTTGGTATTATTTAATATTTAATTGTATAGATTACTGCAATATAAAAATTAAAATTTGAATATATAGCGATATTTAAACAAATAAAAATAACCCACAATGAAATATAAATAAATATTTATATTAACCTTCTTTACCAGTGACAGAAATATTTAATTTTATTGTAAATTATTTTTGCTTTATCTATGCATAAGTAAAAGTTGTCTGCAAACAGTGAATTGGGTGTAAAAAAAAAGTCTTTATTTTTCCAATTTAATCCTTAAAAGGCACTAAGCTTCCAATGCTGAAGTCCGAGGTTCGAATCCCGGCTCTTAGCAGAAAAATTATTTATTCTGTTTCATTGGCCTTGGAGCGACCCTGGGGTAGCGAGACCCTCCTGGGGCACACCCAGCCTCTACAAAGTGGGTTCTTTTAATTAAATAATTGATTAAGGAGGAAAACCTGGCGGTGAAGCATGATCCTGCCCCGATCCACTCCTTGCACAATCATTAGCTTTGAAACAGGACTTTCCGAAAATAGTACTGAACCCAAGACTCTTCTTGGGTTGTAGTGGTACAGGTTTAATCCTTAAAAGTCATAGTGAAAAAAAACTACATCATATTTAAATATATTTTGATTAATAGTACTCTCCTTTTTCACATTCGGATTTTTATACTTCTCTTATTGTAAAAACAAAGTGAATCTTTTGATCCACTGCTCAAATTCGAATGTATAATCTTAAAGCTTCCTTTGTTGATGATTGTTAAACCATTTAACTACAGATTGAAGACATTCTGTAACACTTTATATAGATTTTTCTACTTCCTACTTTGTATAAGATAACTAGTTAGAAATTATTTTCTTTCTTTTTTTTTTTATTAATTACCTCGAATTTATTAATTTTATTAATACATTACATAAAATTGGACATAAAAAATTAAATTTGCAATCTGCAAATTTCTTTGCAATGAGCAATTTTTTTGGCAGCTTCACAGCGTTCCATTACAATCCAGGAAATAGTTCAGTTCAGCAGGTCCCTTGGCCACCGCCTATGTAATCGTCGAGGTGGGCTGTACGGGTTTCTGGTGCTTTTAAGGTTTTCTGTCAGAGGATTTGTGTTGGAAATTAGACTTTGGTGAAAATTGTTGTAGTTTTTTTTTTGCAATGTCTGAAATTGTTGGGATGTTCAAGTCTTTATGTAATCTATCGTTTGCGACATAAAACGAGTGCGTCAACTATTCTTCGTAAAATTTTGGATTGGAAAGACTGGATTTTTTTAATATTAGAAGTTATAGCAGAACCCCACAGTTCTATGCCATAAGTCCAAATTGGTTTTAGTAAAACTTTATAGAGTGTTAGTTTGTTAGTCAAAGATAATTTTGAACGTCTGTCAAGTAACCTAGATAAAAGCCCGTATCGTCTGTTTCATTCCATACATTTTTGTCTAATGTGTGTCCTCCAAGTTAGTCTTTTGTCGAGGTAAAAACCCAAATATTTAATTACCTTGGATGCAGGAATTTCAATGTCATTAAAATATATTTCGAGGGAAGGGGTATGATTAAGAGTGAATACTGTGTACACACCTTTTTTTTCATTCATTTTAATTTTACACCTTGTGGCCCAATCAGCAATATCGTTCAAGTGGTTTTGAAGAGTGGTGGATGCTTGAATAGGATTTTTATCTTAAAAAAATTAAATACAAAAGTGTTTAAAGTGATTAATCAAAAGGACTATGCTTTAATAACTACTTTATTCATGATGATTCTAGTATATTTGTGTGTAAATGAACGGTTTTTTAAATATTTTCTTTATAAAAAAAGTAGTTAAAAATGTTTTTTAAGGAAAACAAGAAAAAGTAATTAAGATGGATCCTAAGTGAATTGGACGACATTGGTAGTTTTAGGATATTAATAAAGAGGAGGGAAATTGAGGGATCTATATATTCCATTTAAGACTTGAAGGGACCGTTACAGAACGAAACGAGAGTGAGCATAAATCAGGGCTCAGTTTGAGCCAATTAGTCCTTCACGACCCGCCAGGAATTCTCATAAACTCAACTAAAGGCCGTTCTGTAGTTTGTCTCCTCAAACTTGATGTCTGGTTCACTGATTGTTGCCTCATACATTGTCCTTAATTTTCTTAGATTTAATTGCATTTTTTACCGATGTTTAATAACGTATTTATTGTCAGCTTTTCCTTGGTATAAAAATTGCTTCGTAAACTGAATCCAAGGCTCTTCATGGGTTGTAGTGGTATAGGTCAGGTCTTAAACGTCAACAGTGGGATAACGTTTTAAGACTGCAGTAAATCTCGGATTTAAAGAAAGGAGTTTTATCAGCCATCTTTGAACAATTAGATTTTAAATCAAACCTGTTATTTAGTTTTGCGGTGGTTTTTCATTTTAAAACATCCATTACCTCCAAACAGCCCTTTTGAATTGTTAAATAAATATAATTTGCTACTAGCTATGAATCAAGTCATAAATGCTTCCCTAAATTCGACCGAATTATTCAGAAATGAACCATTTTCCCTGATGCTCTCCGCGATTTCAGGATAATTTCTACGATTACTGATTGCGGGACGTAAAATATGATTAGATGAATTTCGTTTATCATCGAAGTTCTTCTCTCTTAGAAATGACCAATTTTTTTTTCTTTTTCTTAATCTAATGTAATCATTCTCTGATGACACTGTCATTGTCTACTTCAGTATTCTCCTCATCTGATATGATTTATTTGATTATTTTTTTCTGAAAACTTATTGATAACGATTTATCGAAGATAACACATGTAATTGTTATTTAGGAGTGGTTAGTTGTTTAAAGACTAATGTTGCTTCTTCAATCCTTCTACATCGATACATTATTATTATCATTTTTTATTTGCTGAATGAGAAAACATTTTAAATCATGACAATATTGCCTGGTTATGTAGCTTATTGTCGGTTTTATAACAAGGCCTATTCTGGTGATTGTCGGTAAGATCAATATAAGTTATACAATATTTCAAATCTCTAATAGATTTTAAATCATCTATGGGATGTCTCGTTCTTATAATAACCGATCGATGTTAAGGAAAATCGAAATCAGAACCTTTCATTATTGTGAAGTTTTTAAAGTTTCTTAATGTTCGTACTTGCACATTTAATGGGTCATAATCATTTATCTTAAGATCCCTCAAAAGTAATGTCTCTCTGTACAGTTGCCGTTCTTTTTGTGGCCTCACAGCATCTCGTTAATGAGTTTGCTCGTTGATTGTTACTAGTAAAACTAAAACTTATAGCTGCCGTAAACACTATATCTTCCTTGCTTCGCACCAGGAGAACTGATCCATATATTTTAATACAATACCATCAAATAGAAGAATGGAATAATTTAGGATAGATAATAGTAATGAACATAAAAATGAATAAAGAAATCCATAGGAGAAAAGGTCGAATGGTACAAATATTGGTTTCTCAAATGGAATTTTTAAAAGCAATCTAGCGATGGATCTAAAAGCCAAAGTGTTGACTAAGTGTGCATATCCTACTATTCTTTATAGGGCACAAAGTTGCACATTAACAAGGAAATTTGAACTCAGGTGAAACGCTAAGCTGATGAAAGGGTTAAATTAAGAAGAGAGAAAGAACTAAATATTAATATATTAATCGCGAAGTGACTATTAAAAGCTTAAGGGTTGTATCCCATCGGTTAATGTGGAATTTGACTGGAAAGACGGCCAGGATGAAGGATGGAAGATGGTCCAAGGCATACTCTGTGTGGATACCAAGAGAAAACAACAGTAAGACGAGTCGACCATGTCTTACGGGTAAGGACGAAACGACACAGTATGTTAGTATGGATGGAATCCGGTGGAAAAAAAGTTATGAATAATATTTAGTTCCTAATTTGTAAACAACGTGTTTTGTTTGCTATGCTGTTGGGTTTTTATCTGTATTACTATAATCTAATTATTTCGCAAGAAGTGATAATTTTAACTATTTTTTTCTTTGATTTAGACTACTCCATTAAAATTCCCCCTAAAGGAAATGCTTTTGTAAAAATATTGATGCCAATAAAGCTTTATTATTATCTAATCACCCACCCATGTGTTTTAACTTTGTTATCAAATTAAACTGCTCGTTTTCTTTTGATAACTATGTTATACAATAGACTTGTTACATAGCAAAATGTTGGAGAACTGATTATCAAACTTACCATCAAATAATTATTTTGTGGAACTAGCTTTAGAAATATCCTGCATTAGTGGTCGCCAATCTCTTGAGGTTCTTTGGCCTCTTGAATGTAGCTCTATATGTAAAGCTCTACATGTCGCACTTTTTCTACATGTAACAAGAAAAACATATTTCTTATAATTTTTCTTTTTTAAGTTGTAAAACGAACGAAATTCTGAGCTATAGTATAACATTCTATCGCTATTCGTTTTTGTTCTAGATGCTTTTTGTATTCAATGACAAGTAAAAAAACCAAACAGTTATGGCAAGGATGAAATAGTGCCTGAATTTAGTTGGTTGTTATTCTAATTTAAATGTTTAATTTAAAATGTATTTTGCCATTATATATTAAGGAATTATAACAACTCAGTTTTGAGTCAGGGGCTTCCTTATCATCAACGGCCAGTCCTCTCGGTTCGCTGCCACTGCCTTCTAGTTTCTTATTTCCAAGATGGGCCGTGCATTCTCCGCCACTCAATCAGCCCACCCCAGTCTCGGCTTGCCAATTCTGCTCTTGCCGTATAGCCTTTCTTCCAGAAGTCTCTTTGCGATCTCATCATTCTTCATTCGTGCAACATGGTCTGCCCAATAAAGCTTTCCAATCTTTATGAATCTGACGAAATTCGTATCATTGTAGATTATTTAGAATTTTCCACTTTTTCTCTAAACAGTATAGTCGCTGAAAACTGACCCTAATATTCTCCTAAGGATTCCCCTCTCGAATCTTAGGAGTATTATTAGTTTTCAAACCCAATAAATCGTTCAGCAGTCAGTGAAAACAGACCTTCTTTTTGTTTTCTGCCGAATATTTGAAATGTATACTCCAAATTATTACAATAATTATAACAGTTAAATATGTAACGAAATGCATAAAGTAACTAATCTATTATTTTGGTTATGAGGTGTGATACAACAAACGGAACGAAAAATGAACAGCTACGACACAAGTGGCTAACGAGATATGGAAACAAGATCAACTGCTGTTATTTATTTTGAGAAAGGTATTTAAAGATTGTATTGATATATAGAAAGGATGAACGGGGCAAAGAGTTAGATGATATAAGTATAAAAGATAAATATAGGTAAGACCGTTAAAAGTTGTATTCCTTTTTTTTTTTTTTCTGTTGGCATTGCAGCTGGCTCCATCTCTTCCTGTCTTGGGATATTTCTTTTCAGTTATCTGCAGCTCTATTGTATCTTTGTTGATTCTATCTATCCATCTGCTTTTTGGCCTTCCACGTGGTCTTTCGCCTTCTATTGAGGAATTCATTGTTACGTAGATGGAATGAAAATATATTTTATTAGATGCTTCGAGATGGATCGCTACGAGCTATATGCCCCGTCCATCTTAACCTCCGTGCCTTCGTATCATGATGTATTCATTGACCAGTCTCTGTAAGCCGTTCTTAATTATTCATTCTTCTCCAAATGTTAGTACTCTGATCCCAGAATGCTCCGTTCATCGTGCAGAGGATTTTTCTCTCAAATCTTTCAATCTTCAATTCTGAGGTGCTGGTTAGTGTCCGGTTCACACAGCCGTACATTAGAACTGATTTTATCATAGCATTTTACACTCTTAATTTGAGATTTTTCTTATATATACACTTATTAGACAAAACGCCATTCTATACTGAGTCCAAAAAAAAAAAAAAAAATTGTTTTTAAACAAATTTCAGTCGTTCCAATAGTGATATTTGGCTATTTTGATTTGTGAGTTTGCCGATTACTATCCTAGTCAAAAAATAGTGAAGTAGATGTCTATTTTAATGTACTGGAGTATGTTATCCATTTCATGAAATCCATGAAGTGGTAAAATATTCAAGCCCTATAAGTTCCTTCTTTAGATGTTGGAGGCTTTAGGTGGTTCATAAATTATTCCAGGATCATGGCTATTCGTTTTGGAGTATTTGAGCAAGGCAGGGCTCCCAACCGAGTGGTTTCGCCTCAGTGACAAATCTACCGTCAAATCCGACGGAACAACCTGTAGCTACCTGTTCCATCGCCCACCGGAAGAGTACTCGATGGCACGGAGCTACTGGTGGAATGGATGATTCACATCCGGGGCAATGTCCATTTGCAAAACAATCCTCCCTTCCCCTCCCTCCCCCAGAGGTTCGTACACAATCCCTCCGGTCCTTTGCAACATTTCTCTTCCTGATAAATTTATTGTTGCCTTTGTGAATTTATACTCTATCAAACTCGAGAGGAAAGTTTTCCCCTCGGTTGTTTTACTGTAAAGTTAAAGCAGGCTACAAATCAAAGCAAAAATTAATTACGATTAAATTCAAACAAAGTACGAATTACTATTTGGATACTAGAATATTGGCTGTAGGGAAACCTTGTTAGGAACGACAAAGTATTTCCTTGTAAATTGCCATGTTTGTGGACTCACCCGTTCATTAAAAAAAATATATATATATTTTAATCGAACTAGTCCCATTTTTTTAAAACGAGTTTTCATTAAAAAATCTTAAAAGTAGAAGTAACTAAATTATAAGTATTTATTGATCGCCATTTGTTTGCGATAAAAAACAGTCCTGCTTACTACATGGTTTATAAGAATCATCCGTATGTAGGGTTATTGCGATATCACGTAAATTCAATATTAGTCTAATATTGAATCAATATCGAGTGATGTCTATATTAATAAGACTTAGCGAACCCGAAGGTTCGATGCCGATACCACCAATCGATGTCTATATTCTTCTATCCACCGGGCGCCGTCTAAACCTAAACCCGCCAGATCAGCCTTAATGCAATCTTCCTACCTTCGCTTTGGTCTACCATTCCCCAGCGTTTTACATTCCCATTTTATTCACCTCAGCTTAATCACCTCAATTATATTAACAGGGAACAGTTCGTGCAATTGAATATTGCGTAACCGCCTAAATTCTCCGGCTGGCTGATCCTTCTTCGGTTCGAATATTCCGCGCAACACTTCATTTTCAAAAACCTAATGAACCGTTGCTTATCCCTTAATGTAAGCGACCACGTTTCGCATCCATAAAGAACCGTAGGAAGAATAATGGTTTTGTAAATTCTATTTTTTAAGTTTCTGGACAGAAGGTGCGATATAAGTAGTTTTGACAAAGAAAAATAACAAACATTTTCCGCCTCAGTCATTTCGGACCCTAGATTCTCTACGTGTTCAAATACATTCCGTTCTATATCGATATCACCGAAATTGTTCCTTTTTTGCAGCTAACTATATATATTGTCTTATCCGTTATTATTTCGAGCCCTGGTTTTCTACCGTCTTTCATCAACGTTGTTGTATTTTGTTTTATTGGAACGATATCTATATCAAAATGAAATGTTAGGGATAGTCAACAAATACATCAACAATTATTGCAAAAAGTCATTAAGTAACTTTTCATAACCTGAAATCACTAAGAAATGTGATGAATTTTTCCTTTGTGAAATCAGAATATTTTGCGTCTTTTGGTATTATATTTAATCCATAAAACGGACTGCTGTTGTGGCTGTTTGATCACTTAGGCACTTCGGATAATATCGTCCAATTATTGCAGAAAATCATTAATTGACATTTCATAACCTTAAATAAATAAAAACTTTGGCGAACTTTCCCATTGTGAAATCAGAAAATTGTGTGCTAGTTGTAACTATATATGATAAATAAAAGGGTTTGTGTCATTTTAGTACACTGTGTTTTTAATAAATACATTAGGGCAGAGTTCACAAAAACGATTTTAAAAATTCATTTCCATCAAAAATATACTTGATGACTATTCGCAATAATCCAACGATATTGAGGAATAAACTGTTTACTTTGAAAGTATTGTCACTCCATTTTTTATTATATGGAGATATTTAAGAGTTTGTTTTTTGGATGGTTTAAAAAATATTAGTAGGCATATGTTAATAAGTTCATTTTTTTATATATATTAAATTGGTTTATGATTATAATATGATAGAAAAATAAAATCAAAATCCGATATTGGCAGTTTTCTTTCGATGTTAGGATAGTATCGAATTTTTCGTTTCTATACTAAATTTGGCGATATCGAAAGGAAAATATAGATACCGATAATATCGCCACACCCCATCCGTAAGGAACTAAATTAATTTTGAAATGCCTTAGTATTTATCCATTTTTAAACTTTACTCACAATTTTACTTTCTTGACCAAAATATGAAATATAAAGTGAGAGAAATTATGGCTATTGTGAGAAATTCGGAATCCGAGTTTTCAACGATAGAAGTTCTGAAATCTTTGAATCCTTATCTCGCATAATGATCTGTGTTTGTGTGAGCAGTCTACTAAAAACTCGTACGAAACTAAAATTTCGTTCGTCCTGGAATGTTACAGCAATTTTTACACCAAAATAAGCTTACCATAACTGGCACATTAAATGACCGTTTTTACTCATATTTATGATTTTCTCGAAAACAGCTACAACAATTTTGATGAAAGTTATTATATCAGTGTACAATTAAATGGATTTTAATATTTTGGTAGCTGTTATTCTCAAAGTTAACTTATTTTGTGTTTATGTATTGTTTAATTTTAATTTTCAATAGAACATTTGAGCACTTCAGTTGACCGAATTACTAACTCTAATTTGAACATTTTTCGAAACCTGGACAAACGACTCTCTTGGAACTTCCATACCAGACTGAAACGACTAGAAACCGCCCGACGTTTTCGACTACTGCAGCACTTACCAGACAAACGCTCTAAGCTTTCAATCAATTACAAACGACTCATATATATGACAATAATAAGACCTATTTGGACTTACGGAATTGAGCTTTGGGGCTCCACTAAACCATCGAATTCCTCTCGTATCCAATCCTTACAATTCAAAATCCTTCGTAAAATCCTCAACGCTCCTTACTTTGTCACAAATAAAATCATCCATAAAGACCTTAATGTTCCATATGTTTCCGATTTGGCCCAATCCAGATACCTATCCTTCCATAACAAACTGCAGAACCATCCGAACCCTCTCGTTTCAAACCTTGCTTCCTCCTCGATC
Source organism: Nezara viridula (assembly GCA_928085145.1). Lineage (NCBI taxonomy): Eukaryota > Metazoa > Arthropoda > Insecta > Hemiptera > Pentatomidae > Nezara > Nezara viridula. The sequence goes on from OV725080.1 coordinate 26,791,137, forward strand.
CCTGATAACCCTCCGAGGCGTCTGAAAAGAAGATGGCCTCGGGACTTTCTTTCTTATATAGAACTTTAATTTGAGTTCTACCAATGGGTAGTTTCTCTTCATGTTGTACATGTCATGTTACCAATGTCACATTTACTTGTTGTATTTTTCATGTAATAGAGTTGTAAATTTCATTAAAATAAAAAAAACAAAAACGTTTTTTGACTGAAATGATTTTAGTGTTATTTCTAGTTGGAAAATTTATAATATCTGTACAGAGAGTGAGTAAGTTGATTGCAGAGTAGGTGATTGCAGTGTTGAAATATAGCACTGTTAATAAAGGTATACATTTTTCCATTAGAAACATCATTATAATGAATAATCAAGAATGTTGAAATTTAAGTTAGTCATTCTGTCAACTGAAAGTCTGATTTATTATTTTATGACATATGATTACTAAATTATAACTGTTATTTGACTAAAAGTAACTGTTACTAAAAGTGAGTGGCAATACTTAAGTAAAAAGATCCTATTACTTTTGCAGGACAGCCCTGGGGCAAACTGCCGGCCTTCGAGAGTCAGAGCCATGTTCGCTTCCCGCGCCTGCAGGAAGTCCGTCATGATCGGGACGGCTCTCAACCTGAAGGACATGAGGAGGCTTGTCGACAACATGGCCACCATCGAACAACCATGGGTAATATATTCATTTTATAATTTATTTATAAATATTTTGTTTATTTGGATGATTAGGTTCTTCATTAATTATCCTTTAGTTTTTTAAACGTATGGAGGTTTGACTGGGGCATTACCGATACCATAAGATGTTCTACATTTTCCAATTTTTGCAGTCACAGTTAATTAGTTTTTTTCGTCAGGATCTCAAAGAGATATCACCCATAAAGATAGGAGACATTTTTCTTTTATTGCTTGTGACATCCCTCCAAGTTAAGCCAATCTCTGTTCTAAAATGTTCCGATCCTTCGGCGTTGAATATATGTTGAAAGTTGAATGCTGAATATATATTTGTTGAGAAGAACCTAGCTCTCACTTCCATATATTAGGATAGAAAGGTAAATCGTGCTACAAAAGTACAATTTTACCTTTTTCTCAACTTCACGGTTCCCAACAAGTGTGGTATATTTGGTAATATATTGACAGGCATACTGCAAAAGCCTGTTGTAATATATTGACAGGCATACTGCAAAAGCCTGTTAATACAACTACTGTGGAAACTTGTATTCAGAATTACAGATCAAAATCTTTATTTAATTAATTACATCTCTGTCTTAGCATAGAGTAAAAACTGAACCGAAAATAATGTTTATAAAATTAAATGTGCATTTTATTTCTTCTTATGAATATTTTTAGTTTTTACTCTGCAGGATGTTTGTGATATGTTGTTTTCAATTTATCAGTAGCTTGGAAGAAGATGGGCAGAACTTTTGAGTTTTTACTTCACTTTTAATAGATTTAACAGATAAAATCCTTGATCAATCGAATAAAATATTTTACTTTCTCATTCTTGTTATTAATTGCATTAATAATAATACAACCCCTTAGATTGTATGTATATATATATGTAATAATCAAGATTAGTTTTAAGAATTTTTAAAATACCAGTGCTATTTCGCGCACATGGTATAAACTCGTTAAATTCTTTACAAAGGCGATTCATTTATGCATCTAGTCAATTTACTCACTATTTATTTAGATGATTGTATGAAAATTATTTATATATATTATTATTATTATTTTTTTTCCCCACGAACCGGCCAGCAAGGACCACGCAAATATCAATTCCGTTTCCTCTTCACACCCTCAACCTTCCTCTTACTCCAATACTCTCTCATCCTCCTGGATTGTTCCTCTCGCTCTTCCTTAGTCCATTTTCTCCCTCGTCTCTCCCTCCCACCTACAACAACCCCAACCCCTTTCAGTTTTTCACTTCAATAATTTAATATAAATTATTGAAGTGAAAACTTCTCTAGGCACGTTTTGTACTTTTTTTGTGGAGATTGATATAGATTGAGCCGTTAGATCTCTGATGTGTGATACTCGGGTAAAGTCGGCTGGAGTCGACTAATTGAAGTGTTTTTTTACATATGGATTAAAATATCTCAACAATTAAAAATCGGACATGCATATTATTAGCGAAGAAAATGTTCATTTCATCTACTTTGTAATGAGCTATTATTAAAAATTGCATCTTAAAGCAACACCTTGTTAGAGAGGTGAAAAGTGAAAGAATAGTGTCTAAAACCAAATGATAACGAATTTTATTGAAGATATGAATTAAAATACCTCGAAAACTAATAATCAAACATGGAAATTGTCCAGTATTTCATGGTTTCTTAATGAGCTATTATTTATAATTTATGATTCATATTATTAATCTTGTCTTGCTGATGTTTTCACTTCTGTCATGTAGTCTAAAGCACACCTTAGTTTTTTTTTAATTTGTAGATTAGTGTAATTTTAATTATGTAAACTATTAAATATTTGCATAGTTTGTAACATTACTAACATAAATAAACACTAATCAGGCGAGACGTCCATGGCTCCCTGTATATTTAAAACCTATAAATATAATATCAATCTATCTTTTAATAAATTTCAAGCCAGTACAACTTAAATATTAATTATAAGCCGAATTCGCTTAATAATAATGAACAAGATGGTTATGATAACGGATGGGTAAAAACATTTTAGTTTTCCAGTTAACACAGGCATAATTTACTTATTTTATTTTTTTTATATTTATTTGTCTTTATTATTGAAATATTAATTGTATGTACTTATTGTGTGAATGAATCATGTAGCCTTAATATTAATGCCCTTCAATGTGGCAGAATGTATTAATATTCAATAAAGAAGTTTTCCAGTTATGTAGGTCTCATTCTACGTTTTCAACATTATAATCTTCTGGCAATACTTTTTCTGCTGTTATAATTTAGAATATTGACGAAGTTAATAAAATAAAGTTATGAATTCATGATTGTACAAAGGATAATTTGTATTATACAAAGAACATATTGGCAAAGCGTCACTACTCTTTATAATCTATTTTTTCTCACCAATAACTCTTATCCAGAAAATACCATAGCCCGTTCTTACTCAAACTGAAAAGATCAATTACAAACAAAAAGTTTAAGGTTAATCTCAATAGGAATGTCAGGCGAAAAAAAAAACGTAAAAAAATACCTGAGTATAAAGAGAAAATGAAAAAAAGGATCAAAGGTACAGAAGGCAGAGTATTAATACCGAATGGATCCTACAAATTCTAAGGTTATCGTTCATTTCCAACCATCCTATGATGGCATGATTCTTCTGGAATTTCCTTTAGATCGGTCGTATTGAGGATAACCCACTGGAAACACTTAATAGTCATTGGAAATGATTTAAGTTTAATATTTTGATATATCCTCATACCAGAATTAAACGACAAGATACCGCTCGACGTTTCCGATTACTTCAGCACTTACTAGACAAACGCTCTAAACGTCCAATTAATTAAAAAGACTAATATATATATTACTATAAATAAGGCCTATTTGGACTTAAGTTAAGCTATGGGACTCCAATAAACCATCGAATTCCTCTCGTATCTGATCCTTACAATCCAAAATCCTTCGTAAAATCCTTAATGCTCCCTACTTTGTTACAAATAAAACCATCCATAATGACCTTAATGTTTCTTATGACCCAATCCAGATACCTATCCATCCATAATAAACTTCAGAATCATCCCAACCCTCTCGTTTCTAACCTTGCTTCCTCTTCAATTCCTGATAACCCTCCGTCTGAAAAGAAGATGGCCCCGTGATCTCCTAATGTAGACATATTATTAGAGATCTACCATTGGGTAGTTTCTCAACAAGTGTTTTCATATCATGTCATTATATCCATATGTTCAAATTTATTAATGTATTTCTTTTATACAGTTGTAAATATCATTATGAAATTAAAACAAAAAAAAAATTGATATAAGATCTACCTCCTCCCAATAGCGGATTAGAGTTCGTATGTTTGTTCTTTTCATTGCCAATTTTTAATAAATGAGGGTAAGTTGTTCCGATTTTATAGGTTAGTGTAATTCTTGCTTGAGGTTGTCCGTCGTCTTTTTCTGGAACTGATTCTGGCGCGAAGAAGAAAACTCAATTAATTTATGAGGGTATTATTATTATTATTATTTTGAGTGGTTTGTGGCTTAGACAGCGAGGAGGAGTCGAGTGAAGGTATTGACTTAAAATACTTCAGAGATTTGAAAAATACAAAATATGGAACTAATTATTTTTTTTTATTACGCCTGTTGACTTCGACTTTTAAGTCATAAGTCTTCTTCAGCTGGTTGGGGCTGTTATAGGCGCGACAATAGTGATCGTTTTGTTCTCTCTTCATCGAGATATTTAGGGAGCACGTGGTTTTCTAACCAGACGCGATCACATTTCGCTCCCTCTTCATCAGGAACTTACCTTCAGGATGGTTGGAAATCTTTTGCTTCGATCTTCTACTCACTTTTTATGGGATAGGGGATTATCAGCCCTATACCCAACCCCGCGCCTGGAAAACCAGGAGCTATGGTTTAAGACACAGGGGTCGCTCACCTTTCTATAAATCTCAGGATGGAGACGGTAACGTTCATGGAATTGGACCCGCGCCGTAGATGGTCTAAGTACTCGAGTAGGGAACCTTCTTTTTGTTCTCTCTCCTTAAGCCAACGGATAGTGCCACTTTATATCAACGCTGAAACACATTTTTACAATTTTCTCAAAAACCGCTCTGACCATTTTGATTAAACTCGGTGTATCATTGTGTAATAAAGTAGTCTTTAATATCAATCCGGTTTTATCCCCATTGATGTCACTTTACATGGCTTAAATGCGTAATGTTCATATAAGTCATCAAAAGTACCTTTAATATGGTTTATTTTAAATAATTAATCATCTCACATTATTTAGAGTTACGAAAAAATGCTAAATATAACTTTTGAAAGAATTTGATAATTGAATTAAGAAGAAAAATGCTTATCTAGGCCGGAAATAATGGTGAAAAGGTAAACGTTTAATATATCGTTGAAATGCGGAGAATTAAAACAAAACAACATCTAATATAGAAAATTGTAGAAAGTAACAGACAGTGGCGAAAAAAATATAAATAATAATTTCTGAAAACTAACATTATTTGACGTAAATCACGTGACATCAAGGAAAACAAATGAAATTTTCTTACTAAATGCAAACTTTTAACATTTTTTTTTAGTTTAAAAAGAACTTAAAATCCACGGATTCAATCCAATGACACTGTTTAAGATAATATTTCATTGTACTTGTGTGAAAGAAGAAGTGAAATATAAAATATTTCATGGATATGTTCATAATCGTAAATATATTTACTGTATTTTGTTAAGGTTCTCGAATAACTCTAGATCTGATGTTACATTTAAATATCTAGGTATCTATCGTCCGTTTATTTAAAAAAAATCATCATGTAACCTTTTAGAAAAATAAATTAGTGAATAGTTTGATGAATTTTCCTTTTGTGATATTACAACAGTATCCACTTCCAATTAGTGTGACAACTTTTGACCTATCTATGCCAGACAATGTAAATCCCTTAATTCCGTTTTAACAAACTTTGCAATGGAAAATATTTGTTTGATAACTGATAGTCGAACAATCAGCGGATCGTGCAATCCATGATCAACCGGTGACATAATAAATAGGACTTTTGTTATTGTAATGGTATTTATGATTTGTTAGCTGTAAGATTTTTGCTTTAGCTCCTTTAAAACTTCATGTAATTCATATTTCCTTTACTGAGGACAGATTGTTGCCTACTTTGACTTGAAATGTTCGGCTCTATCGGAAATTTCTTATCAATATTATAAGGCGATCTCTAAATCCCCATTCTAATAGCTGAAGGAGGACAAATGATGGATTTAAGTTAACGTATGCTTTTTCTATATCAAAATATATCCCAATGAATTCTTTTTTGCCAGCAAAGCAGTTTAGTATCTCGTACTCCATTGTTAATAAATGATTTATGATGGATGAGCGCCCTGTTCTGAATCCAATTTGCGCATTTGATAGCAGATTGTTCGCCTCTAATATCCATGTTAGCCTTTTAAATATCATCTTTTCCCAAAAGCTTGCATATGCAGCTCATATGTGAGATGAGCCAGCAGCTGGAAGGAACTAAGATTTTCGAAACCCTCATGCTTTTCATAATTTTTCTAGTAATTTGAACATATTTTGAAAAAATATCCACATTCATATTATTAACAACTAAAAAGAAAATATAACTTTGCTATACCTTACTCTGAAAATTGATATTTTTAATTCGATTGTTGAGAAAAGAAATATAGGTATCAGTGGTGACGGAATTGTGGTGGTCATTCCGTGAACTGTCGTCCATATTTGAACATTGAGTTTGACGGTTAACCGTACATATGACTTTTCTTCTTTAAGAGGGTTATTCATTTGATAATTTTAAAGCATCTTTGAGGAATTTTGTCTTGTCAGTACACGATTTCTCTGGAGGTAAAGATAGATCTGAAGATAAAAACTATTCGGGGTCCGGGTACATGTGTAAAATACGCGTTGCCTGGCAAACTGATAAACCAAAGATCACGTGTTTAAATCCAGGTGTTGGAGGATTTTTAACTCTGATATTAACCTCCCGCCCTTTTCCCTGGACCGGGAAAAATCTACAAGGAGAGAAAGGGAAAAAAATTATAATCTATACCGCAAACTATAAGTAGCATTGAATGAACGCTAAATGAAGATGGAGTGACAGTTGAATGGCAATGGAATCAATCAAACTAAGGCGTGGTGCACCCAATGATTATTGAATCAATTTTAACCACAGATATGAAATGAAAAATTAATCTTGATTATTTCTTATTATTTGTCTATTTGCTGAACAAAATGATTACTATAATGGATTTTATAATGTTCAATCACTAGTTTTATGTTACTGCATGTCCTTATGGTCTATCAAATGATTAACAATAGTGTTATGTAATGCTGTTTGTGTTTTAATAAAATTGGATTTGCTTTGGATCTGTTATTCAGAACTGTCCTCATGGGCGCCCAACGATGCGGCATCTCGTCAATTTGGACCTCATCTCGAACAGCGATGATTGATCATACGTTAAATTAAAAAACTCAGATTTTTTTATTATTGTTTTTTTTTTTATTAAATCTTATATGTAAATAAATACAATTATCGTTTTAATTTTTTTTTATCCCTCCTCTTTCCTAAATTAATTTTATATTAAAGTGAAAAATAAATAAACAGCCAGGTGAAATATTGGACGATTCATTCTTGACCATGGTTTTTTATGTTTTATTAGTTTAAAATCTTGATTATATATGATTAACAAGTCTTAATCATGATTTATTTGTGATTAATTGGATTTTTTAAATTTAAATCAGTTTGTCATCAATAATCAAAAATGTTTATTAATAATTAAATTTAGCTATGATGCTCTTCACCGATCTAATTTGGTCATGATTTATTAAAATATTTTTTTATTGATGGTATTTAATATAGATTGTTCATGAATAATCAGATTGAATAATTAATTATATATAATCACGATTTTGTATGACAATGATATCGAACATGATTTTGTGTTACTTTAAGATTTAATAAAGATATTTTTCTACACTTATTAAAAATTTAAACAAGATTTTTAATTATTAATTAGACTTTATTATTAATTTAGATTTTTTTTTAGATTAATCATGTTCATTATTTCAGGATTTTGGTAGATTAGGTTCCATTATGGTTATAATTTTTTTTAGGATTATACTGGAAAAATTTTTGATTTAAAACTGTCGAATTAATGTTTCGATTTTATGATTAGTCTCGAATTATGACACATGACTTAGGTGTGTGACATTAAAGCAAACACGTGACTGACACGCGTGACTTAGAATTTTATTATAAAGCAGGGTTTTAATGACTGCTTGGTATTTCTAGGTGGACAATGAAAAATTTATGAACTACGTTTTATTAAATCAGTTGTTAAATAATTAGCTAGCTTTGTTACCTTTTTCCCCATTAACTTTTTTATTCGGTAAAAGTTGGGTGGATTTCCTCTTCGATATATTTCTAATCAGGCAATGAAACAAAAATAAATAAGATACATGTGTAACGTTTGTTTCATTATAACAAAAAAAAAAAAAAAAAAAAAAGGCTTATGAAACTACTACACTAAGTTCCTTTGCAAAACAAAAGGAAAAAAAATATATACAAAATACTGAATTCAATTGAAATAGTTACAATCATACTGACGTGGAACTTTTTCTTTATGTATACGAGGAAGTGAATACAAGAAAGTTTTATTTTGAGATAAGGAGAGTGAATATAGTTTTGACTTTGTTTCTTTCTAAATCGAGATGAAAGGCCTTTGTCCAGGGTTAGCCATCTTTGAGTTATCAAAGGAAACTTTCTGACTGCGGCCAGAATCAAGGCATTATTTTGATAAGGCGTTCAAAAGACTTAGAAATAAATTGACTCCAACTTCGGCAATATGAAGTTTTTTGAGTAGGCAGGTTAAAAAAGGTTGCAGCAGCACAAAATGTTGAGCACTTATGATATGCATTGACGAACTATTATATCTTCAATAGCTATCGTATTTATGTAAAATCTCCTTTGCACATCTCTAAGTGTTTTTGTGAGCAACTTCAGAAATGAATGTGACCCTTTCTAATAAAATAATCTATAGCTTATTCATTTATACATTTAAGCATGTTCTACAATGTAACTGAAAATAAGTGTCTTAAATCAAAGTATTTCCTGTTTCTAAATTCTTTCAAAATAAGTTTAAATGGTTCGAAGGGTCAAATCGATAAAGGTAATAAATCATGTTTTTGAAAAAAAAAAATATTACTGTGTATAAATTTACTGCGTGATATATTTGTAAATTTTCTCTTACAGTCACATACATTTAATATTTGGCTTAATTATTAAATAATTACTAATAATTAAATAACCGAGTTATTTAAGGTGCTTTTTCATAATAACCTTGCAATAGGTTACACGTTTTCTCTTTTCTTCTGTTCATTTTTTCTGATAATTACTGTCTTGAGGTTTTATTTGTTATATAAATTTGGCTATAATTCACCAACATTTTATTTATTAGCTATTTTATTACGACGTTTCGACCGCCACTATGGCCATTTTCAAGTCTTATTGAGTCCTCCATTAAATATCCATTATTAATGTCGTATTAATTTTTCAAAGGAAAAGGAATTAAATTGTTCTGATATTCAAGTTCGCTCTACGTCATTTCTGGAGGGACTGACTTATAAAGTTAAAGATAAATAGAGGACTCATTAAGACTAGAAAATGGGCCTAGTGATGGTCAAAACGTCGTAATAAAATAGCTAATATATAAAATGTTGGTGAATAATGGCCTAATTTATATAACAAATAAAAAGTTTTCTCTTTATTTGCGACCACTAATTAAGCCATCAGTTTATAAAGATTTCAATGTAAACATTTGTATGAGCACCTACTGATGTTTTGTGCATTATTCTCCTAAAAGGAAAAATGGTAAGATAATTCTAGATTTAGTTTCTGATATACCAAAAAACACTAGCATAATTTTTTGAAAATTCTAATGTAAGTGAAATTATTGGAAATAATCTAGATAAATATCCTTGATTATGATATTACTTATGTCCTTAATAATATTAATATTCAGAGATATTACGCATGGAAGGTCTCAAATACCATTTAGGGTATAGTGTGAAGTTTTACCACTTCTGAGACAAAAATTTGAGATTGAATTCATTTAGATTTAGAAAATAACAAAACATACTAAACAGTAGGAAACACAAAATATATGGATGATGAAAACGTTATATTTAGAAATTTAAAATAGACACGTGTATATAATTAGGGAATTTTAGTTCGCATTATTGATTATTTTATTTATGGCCGCGACATCGAGAGGTTTTTTACATATGTGAAGACTATTAGGGGAACTGAGGTAGGGAGTGATCATATGCTACTAATTGGAAATACCCAGGTGCTTGAGGAACATAATGCAAAGCCAAAGACATATGACAGGATCGAAATAAAAAAACTTCAAGACCCTCAGATTAGACAGCAATATGAAGATGAACCTCTCAAGGAAGACTGCAAAAATTGAGCGCAGATGCTGCTGGATGATGTCTGGAAGCATATCAAAGTGGTGTCATGGAGTCAGCTGCACTATTTTGTGGAGTGAAGCGGTTATCTACTAAATGCATGCGTACTAGATGGTGGAGTGATGAAATAAAATCACTGGTTAGTGAGAAAAAGTAGCATTGAAGGATTACTGCTGCAACAAAATCCCATACAAATGATAAACCAATGTACTGTCAAAGAATAAAATCGAGTAAGCGGTGAAGACGGAAAAACAGAAATATTGGGAAGAATTCGGAGAGAAATTGAACGAGGATCATACTGGATATATAAAAATTATTCTGAAAGCATTGAGGAGTCACAAAAGTTAAGAAATAAGAAACATTCAGAACGAACAGGAAAAAATGGCTACTGAAGATACATACTTGAATTTGGAGAAATCATCACGAAAATGAATTTGCAAATGAATATGTGCATCCTGTGGGCTAGGATGAGTTGGACTAATACAATCAACATAATCAATTGATAGAGGACGAAATATCGAAAAAAATGAAGACATGGAAAGTTCCAGGACGAGATGATATAGTTCGAGAAATTGTAAACATTTTTCGATCAAACGAATGTTTAAAACACGCGTGACTCGTCAATCTGATTAACCGAAGATCTCAAGTTTCAATCATGGTGCCAGAGGGACTTTTAACTCAGGAATTAATTCACCGCCCCCTCCTCTGGTCTAGCAAACATCCCGTATCGCCGAAAAATCAAGTAACTGTTGAAAAAAATAATTGAAAATGAACCTTTATTTAATGAAATATTATCTTCAATTTTGAATTAAAATTTTTTTATATATATTTTATTTATTTATTTATTGTTGCCTCTACCCTTTTATTTTAGAAACCATCAAATATCCAATAAAAAATGATCAGCTAACTACGTACACTGGTTCGATAAAGATATTTGATCAGCAGTTTAAAAATAGCTTGCAAACAAAATATGCAACTGCATGCTTCGGTTTGCTTATCATTTTTATCTCTATTTTCTTTTTATAGGAAAAAAAAATGAGGGATCCGGGGTGAGGGAAAACACGATGTAATAATTTATCGTCTAAATCAGTTATTTGTATTTTACTGCTTTGAAATGAATGACATTGTTATTTAAATATTTGGAGAGACAGAGATAAATAACAGTTGAAACCTATCCAAAGAAATTTTAGTTTTTGCTGGAAGAGAGAAAGGAAGAAGGGGTTATAAATGAGAGCCGTGGAAGGGAACATGCTCTTACAGCCACCGTGTAGTTTTTCAACAGCCCCGACCCTATTTTTCTATTATTTCTATTATATTCAACCAAGGTGAGATTATAAATTTAGAGTTGGAGTGGTCGCTTCATCTTACTAAATAGCTCAGTATCTCTCCTTTATATATCCTTGTGGAAAATATTAAATCTTTAAAACCTTACTAATCCACACGCTTCCTTCATTTCTTCTATTCTCTTTCACAAAATATCTACAAGTTGATAGCACAAGAGAGGCGAATTGTCCTTAGGGAGGCTTAAAGATGAGCAGATCTTGGTCTTATATTTTTTTATTTTAGCTTTCTTCATCAGGTAGACTTTAACTGTAGCTTCAAACTCTAATATGTATAACTATTAAATAAAAACTACCTATAATAATAATAATAAAAGGCTTAGCGAACCCGAAGGTTCGATGGCGACACCACCAATCGCTTATTACACACCTCCCTCCACCGTTCGCCGTCCAAACCCAGTACCTTCAGATCGGCTTTAATGCAATCTTCCCACCTTCGCTTCAGTCTACCCCTCAGACGTTTACCATTCGGTACAGTAAATATTAACCTTTTAGGAATTCTCTCGTTACTGAGCCCAACAACTTTATAAGCCCATTTGATTCGCCTCGATAAAATTACTTCAATTATATTACCCGGATAAAGTTGACGCAATTCGGCGTTGTGTAACCGTTTTAACTCTCCGGTTAACTCATCCTTCTTCGGTCCGAATATTCTATGCAATACTTTATTTTCAAAAACCTTAAAACGCTTCTCATGACTTTAGTTTACTAATAGGTAGTTTTTCATTCATGGCGCAATTTGAAAAACTTAGTAAACTAAATCTATTACTAAAACAACACAATTAAACTTTTAAACAATATATCACTAATAAAATAAGAGTCTGTGAAGATGAAACCTATCACTGAACATGAAACCAAAACTATCACTTTAAACACTAAAATGTATAACTGTTCAATAAAAACTACCTATTAATAAACTAAACCTATCGCTTAAACAACAAAATTAAGCTTCTAAACTAAAATACTGCTAATAAAATATGAAAATTTAACAGTTTTGAGGCGCCTATAGAGCAAGCAGATAGCAGGGGACGATCCAAGATGGCCAACAAATCAAAAAGTGACTCCATATGACCCCATTGTATTATTAAGGCACTGTACAAAACACCTGTACATGATAAAAGTAGTTACACTAAGTGCAGCATGTAATATTTTCTCTGAGGGAAAATTCATGGATTTACTTAGTGATTTAATTATATAAAATGTAACTGAATTCCATTTCACAATAAACCAAAGAAATATTTAAAAAAATATGTATATACAACTTTCACCCATCTTGCAGCTTCGGATGTAAATAAATTTTGTATAAATTAAAAACTCTAAGGAGATTATTTTAAGTATAACGTAAAACAATTATTACAGGTTTTGGAGCATGGCTGTCAAAACATTATTTAAAATTTGATTATTTCCAAAAGTCTTCTTCAAATACATTCTGCAATGCTCGCGATGTTTTAATTAATCGCCTATAGAGAGATTAATATTTCCACTAGGTATTAAATTAAAAAAAACCGGCTATAAATTGATAATAAAGCAAAGTTGATAAATCGTTTACGGCTCATGAGAAAATTATTAAAACGAATCGACAGAAGAGAGCTCCATTATCGCTTAAGTGCTGACACCTGCCGGCTAAATCCGGGGTGATAATGAACCTGACACGATGAGGGGGGGACAAGGGAGAGGAGGGGGGAAAAAGAGGGTTGGAAAATTGAAATGTATGTAAATGCAGTTAACGTTTTATTATATTTATTGGGATCGGTTTTTCACTCCAACCCTCTCGAGGGAAACTCAAACACGTGCTGATTGACAATTTTCCCGCCCCAACTTGTTAGCCTATTCTCCAATCTACACCGCCCGGATTACTTTTCCTATGGCTTTTAATCAAATTTTTATATTATATTGTTTCACGTTTCACTACCGACTAAACCACTCTCCGCGACACTCGTAAATTCTGTCAACTGTAGTAGAACATGTAAGGTGACAATGTAATTTGAAATATTTTGAAACATTTTCCTATTTTAAGATTTAATTTATTACCGATTATTTTACGGTTGATAATGACACACCTCACGTCAAAATAAAAAAAAGGTAAATTTTTATTTCCACTTATAATTACTGCGATCGTAATAAATCTCGAACCCGATTTTTCTATTATACTATTATACGATACCCTTAAGAACTAATTAATTAATCTTGATTTTTAAAATTTTTCTTTTTCTATTTCATAATAATTATAATTACATCACAATATAACATAAATAATATTCTATATAATGTAATAATTTCATTGTATTCAATATATTGTATTCAACGGGAAAATACTATCGTCACCTAGGTAAAATAAAACTATCACCTCCAAATGAATACCATTTCCATACAAATTTTTGGTTTAAAATTTCTATTGTATTAGGAGAGTAGGAGGTTACAGGAGTTCAATACTGTAACGAAGGCTGTGTGAAAATCTCCATTTTGTATTAGGTTAGTAGAAGATTATAGCAGCTCAACACATATGTAATTAAATGAACAGCTGTATAATTAGCGCTAATTATAGAGCTAATAGGAGTGCCCCTGTAATCTCCTAACACTAATAAAATAAAATCTGAAAGTCACTAAAAACTTTTTATGTACTAAAGAGATGTATTGTTACTAATGTAATAATATTGTGACAAAATTTGATAATAATCAATAGAAAAATCTTTTGTTATTGAAAATAAAAACAAACAATATTTTTAATTTTAGAACAAAATATAAAATTTTTATTGAAATTTCCTCTATGCAATTGATAATTTATTGTAATTATACAAGAAGATTAATTGATCATAGTTTCCAATCCTATATTCGCAATTATTTTTTAACCCTAAATGATGAAAGGAAGGATTGTTTAATAATTTATTAAATTTTCTTATTATAGATAGATATATACACAGAAAAAAAACTTTATTGAAAACAACAAAATTGTACAAAAGAATAGAATACTACTGGCCTAAAAGTTTGAAACAATAAATAAAATTTATAAAATAAACTAAAAAGTAAAGAAAACCTTATGTGAACAAGCTATATAATACAGATAAAACTATGAACAAAACACTTAAAACTATCAACAAATCACTTAAAGCTATGAACAAAACTGTATATACCAACTATATAACTACTATAAAACTACCAACGACATTCAATCTGCAATAGATGATAGAAAATTAACTGTCCTTATACTTCTCGACTTCTCCAAAGCCTTCGATTCCATCAACCATTCCATCCTCTTCAACAAACTAAAATCATTATCTTTCTTCAATAGTTCCATCTCTTGGTTCCAATCTTTCCTCTCCCAACGCACCCAAGCAGTCTCCATACCCAATCAACCACTATCTCCCTACCTTCCTGTATCCTCCGGAGTTGCCCAGGGTTCAAGCATATCACCTCTCCTTTTCAGCTACTACATTAACGACCTTCAGAATTGAATTCTTCATTGTTCCCACCACCTTTATGCAGATGATTCCCAGATCTACCTATCCTTTTCTCCCTGAGTTATTGGTAGCATTTGCCAAGATTCAAGAAGACCTTGATCGAATCATTGCCTGGGCAAATGTAAATGGATTAAAGTTAAATGCTGTCAAAACTCAGGCCATTGTCATTGGTTCCAAGCCCCTTATTAGATCCCATACTGACTTTCCCATATTACACCTTAATGACCAGCCAATTTCAATCTACTCCTCTGTTAAAAATCTAGGATTTTTCATAGATCAAACCCTCTCCTGGAACTACCATATTTCTCACATTTCCCGTAGGAAAATTTCTACCCTTAAACTATTTCATCTCTTCCGCCATCTCCTACCTCAACATACCCGTAGACTCCTAATTTCCTCTCTCATCTTCCCCCACTTTGACTGCCTCATTTCAGAATTCCTTTATAGTTCGCGCTGTCAATTTCTGGAATTCTCTACCTATCAAAACTCGGCATTCCCCCACCATATCCACATTCAAATCCCTCCTATTCCAATTCCTATCCCAAAAACAGTCAGATACTTGCTAAACTTTCGATATTATACATTTCTAGTCATCATCAAACGATAGTGCTATTCTATACTGTGAACTTTACTAGGGATATTACAATATTTTCCGGCTCTTAAGGCCACTGACCGCAGTTATTGTTTGTTTTTTATTTTTATTATTATTTTTTATTGGTATATAATTAAATCTGTCCAGCATTTGACAATGAAGAGTCTACATATTAATCATTATTTAAAGACACTGATATTTTACATTGTCAGCTTTGTCTTTTCTTTGTTAGCAGAAACACACCTCATTTTAAAGAAGAACTCAATATATTTTTTATTATTTTATTTTTCAAAACTGTATAATTATAATTTTTCCTACTGTACATAGTCTAAAGTGTTTTATCATTATTTTAAGTGTTTTGTATATAGATTATTATTTTTTTTTTTTTTGTATATAGCTTGTTTAACTAATATTTTCTTTACTTTCTCTTATTTATTATTGTTTCATTTTGGCCAGATGTAGTATTTTAATTATGTTCTATTTTGTTATTCTAAAGGGACTTTGTCCCAGAATAAAGTTATTTTCTATTTCTATATAAGGGATGAACAACATAAAAAATACAGATCTGAAACAACATACTGAAATACAGATAATTTCAGAAATAAAGAACGAAAAAGAGATAGAATAAGTTCATTTCATAAAAAAACTTTACTTGTAAAAAAAAAAAAATAGATGTATTGAAATTCCTACGTTAAAAGTAGGAAATTCTTGTACTATCCCTTAAAAAGTATTATCGTATGATTATATGATTGCTACACAATACATATATAGTGTTAATAGTTAGCTAGTATCTGACTGTTTTTAGAACAGGAATTGGAATAGGTGGTTTTTGAATGTGGATAGGGAGGGGGCATGTCGAATTTTGATCGGGAGGGAATTCCAAAAGTTGACAGGGGTTTTGGAATGAGAATGGATGTATAGCTCAGAAGGTCGAGATTATATGTTAGCATAGTTATATATTTTTGTTTAAAGTTATGGAATTGCGATACGTGTGCAATTTGTTTTTGTATTTCTAGCATTCAGAAAGTGTCTTTTTTTTTGTTGTTTTAGTAAATACTTAAGTTATGCAGTAGTAATATTCTAGAGTAGTGTATTGATATTATTTTATATGACTAGTGTTATGATAAGGGAGGAAAAGGAGAATATGTATATGTATAATAATAAAATAATGTAATATAAGGGTTATGTATATAAGGATTGATTAGTATGCTGTGTACAAAGCAACCCTTATAGGGCATAGGGCAGCATTACTTTCAATAAAGTATTTCTCTCTCTCTCTCTCTCTCTCTCTCTCTCTCTCTCTCTCTCTCTTTCTCTCTCACTATTTTACTGAATCATTTTTGAGATTAATTTGTATGTGATTTTAGATATTACTCTTATTAATGGAAGCGATATGATTTTTCATAAATAGCTAATTTATACTTAATTTATATAGCTCCTAAAATTGTGACAAGGTTTATCAATTAATAGAAGATAGCCGGGAAGTGTCGCGCCATCGAGGTAGTTAATTGAAGGAACAAAGCCGAACACTTAGGCAGGATCCTCAGCTAGGCCAGTAGCTGTCTGGGTCCTGAGAGGGTTCCTAGCTCGAATTAAATCAACACAACCGACATTATAACAACCTTACCTCTGCTGCTTGTACTTCGAACTGTCATAAGGTTGCATCATTAATGGACAAACATCGAGAATCGAAATATTATCTGTTTTGGTTGGTTGGTTGTGTTGTAAGAACCTGTTGGTCATCTCAGACTCGAATCCGCCTGATGAATAGTAATTCTTCATCAGCCGTGGGTCGATCCTGTGGCTGGAAGACTCTCCTGGGGCAAACCCAGCCTCTATAAAGTGGATATTCATAATTAAATAATTAATAAAGGGGAAAAACATGGCGGTTGAGCGTGATATTGGCCCCATCACCTCCCTGCACAACCTTTGGCCTTGTAGCAGTACTTCCTCACATTGTACTGAAACCATAACCCTTCATGGGTTGTTATGTTTTTATAATAATTATTAAAAAATATCACAAAAAATATGAATAACCTAAATAAGGTTGTTTAAAATAAATTTAGACATAATGTTATGAATAAAAACGGGAAATAAAAATATATATTTATTAATGGTTAGAAAAACAAAAAGAAGTATTTTTTAAGAATTAAAACATCAAAGTATTATAAAGTTTCAATTAATAATAAATAAAAACAGCTACAACTAATTGCAGATAGAAATTTTAACTAATGGACCATATTTAAAAAACATGATAAAAAAACAAAATTATTTCTTTGTGCCCACGGCTCGGCATAAGTTTCAGATTGGCTTCATCTTTGCTGCTCATTTAATAATGTCTGATAAATGATTTATCCGTTTAATTAACCCGTCCGATATCTTTTGAATGAGTAGCACTGATGAAGCTCTGGAAGTTATTCCGTAACGTCGGCATAAAAAAAAATTGTTTTTTTTTGTTTTCTTTTGATGATTGCAATCTGCAACCGACTTCTCTTATATACTAAATATAATTCATTGAAGATTTTATAAGAGTTTTTCTTTTACGAAGAACATTCCTTAATTAAAGCAGAAAATATACATAGACAGCTGGCGTTGCTAAGAGGGATTAAACAGTTTCAAGTAGGTAAAACTCTAAGCACATAAACATTAAAGGGGGGAGAGAGGAGGGGAGGGGAGCGATTTTAGTCACCTGCACGTGGTGTTCCCTACTTAAATTAAGCGCCTAATAATAGCTTTGTTGGTCCTAAATTCACCTGTCCAACTTCACATTATATAAACTGCATTTAAAAAAAAATTAATAAAAAACTTACCTTTCCGAAAATTAATGAAAAATGGATTTATGAAATTGAGATTTATACATTTTATGAAGTCTTATTTCACTATGGAATAGGTTTCTGTTGTAATTGAATTCCGTTGAATACCTGACCTAGATCTAGAATGTTTCTCCTGAGCACTTTTATCTATTTTTTTGTTTATTCGAATCCGCTATATTCATGATCTATCAGTCCGGTTAGAAAAAATATGTTTACAACCTCTTACTATGGAAGGTTGTAAGCTATATAAAATCACGCTACTACCCATTGAAACGGAGCATTAACTATAAAAGCCAATCAATCTGGATAAATGAAAGACACAGTTCCAGAAAAACGCAAAGAAAAACATTTCAATATATTGGTCACAACTTCGAGGAATCATAGAAAGATCAGGTACGGAGAAACTAATATATATATATACTGTGACTTGGTTGAGAGAAAAGCGCTGGGATCTCCTAGCGTTCTGTTTTTCAGAAAAGATCTGGTTCCCTGAATCAGTATTTTTAAAGATTGTACATATTTATGCCAATATTTAAGTTCTTATTTAACTATATGTGAATGTGGTATAAATGAACTCGTTTATCATTATTATTAATGTCCGTAATTTTGACAGAGTTAACTAGCCGAAACAAAATAAAAACGACGGGCAATATTTTTTATTTCTAAACTGTTGAATTATGAGGACGGTAAATACTACAAATTTAAAGTATTGGTAGCTTTACATTTTTTTGGTTAAATAAATACATCTAACAAGATTAAGGAACTTGGTGGAAGAAGATCTGGAAGAGGAACAAGCAGGTTTTAGATCCGGCAGGCAGACACAAGATCGTATCTTCTCTCTGAGAATAATTGTAGAGAAGGCATGGGATAGAGGTAAAACAGTATACCTAGCTTTTCTAGATTTACGGGCGGCTTTCGACAATGTTCCTAGACAGGAAATATGGGATGCATTGCAAGATAGGAGAATCCCACAAAATCTTATTAGTGCAATTAAGTCAGTGTACCAAGACCCTAAGGGAGTAATAAGGCTGGCCGGCACTGAGTCTAGGTCATTCCATTTCTTTAGGGGAGTTAAACAGGGCGATAGCCTGAGCCCCCTATTGTTCATAACTTTCATGGACGCCATTTGGAAATTTTGTAAAAGGAGGACACCCAAAGCAATAGTAGGATACTGGAATATGACCCCAGTGTTGACACAGGCATTGTTGTATGCAGATGATGTGGTATTGGTTGCGGATACTGCTGAATCGCTCCAGGTCGCTGTGAATGAGTATCAAGAAGAACTGCAACTCAGAAGCATGCAGATCAATCCCTCCAAAAGCAGGGTCATGTGTGTTGAGAAGGAACGAGGATCTTGAATCACTTGCAAGAGAGACCCTTGAGCAAACCGACACCTAATGCTACCTGGGAACAATGATTGGCAGGGATGGAAGAATAGACCAGGAGGTCATGAATAGAGTCCAAAAGGCCAATGGAATATACTACCAAATATCCATGACACTAATTGGAAAGCAGGAGTTGAGCAGAAAAGCGAAGATTCTGCTATTCAAATCAGTTTTTCTCCCAGTGCTGCTATATGGATCGGAGAGCTGGACACTCTTGGACCGCCATGCCAGCAAGATTGTCTCTGCAGAAATGAGATTCCTATGGAAAATATTGGGAAAAACCAGGCGAGATCGAATAAGGAATGAAAGGGTGCGAGATGAACTAGGAGTTAGATCCGTCCTAGAGACGATTGAAGAAAGGCAGTTGAAGTGGTACGGGCATGTTAATAGAATGGGAGATGACCGTAAGGCCAGGTGGCTTCTAGAAGCAAGACCGGGAGGAAGGCGACCTCAAGGCAGGCCAAGGCTTATGTATGCAGACTTGATAGAGAGAATTGGCGCAGCGAGAGGAAGCACCATGCCGGAGATGAGAAGGCTTGCACAGGACAGGGACCGTTGGACAAGACGGTCAGAGGCAACTACTCCACGCTTAGCAGCACACAGGAGAGAGTGAGAGAAGAAGAAGGTTAAATTTAAACATATTTAGGGGCTTCAACACAATATGAACACCAATCGGAAATATCAAATTTCAAATAAGACATATTGGTGGATGATTCCAGGCGTTTATTGCGCGATTAAATTAGTTTCAACCAACTTCGTCAGTTTTGACTTCGCACCAACCTACACCATCAGTCGAACAATATTTTAGGTGTTTCAAAGTTCAATTTAGTGAAAATCCGATTAATTTACCCCACGGTTAAACGCAAACTTTGATCATTAAAGACCGTCAGTTTTAAAATGCACTCGATCTCATAGTAAGCTGTAACGTCCATTCAACCAATGAGGATGGCTTGGTATTAGAGCCAAGTACCAACCATTCATCTTCCAGTTGTATTCTTGGTCAAGATTAAAAAAAATTGACTTGAAATCATCGAGTTAGGTAAAAATGAGTATCACTTCGTGTTTAGGAAGGTAAACACTATAAATCTAAAGGATTTGTATTTTTACATCTTCCGGATAAATAAAGTTGTGGCTGGTTCTCTGAATATAAGGGATCATTATTTAAGGAAGTAGTCTACAACCTGCCTCTGAGCAACACAATCTACCGTGAGCACGTACGATAAATAGGTTAGCTGTCGGGCGGTAGGAACCAATTTTTAAATGGGAATCAATTTATTGGGATCAAACTTTTTAATATTTAAAAGTACATTTAATATACAAATAATATTTATCACATTGTTTAATAAAATAAATTATGAAATTAATAAATTGTGATTTGAAGGATGTGAAATAAGAAGTATAAATATTATTATTAATGGCAAAGCCAACGCTTTTTTTGTTTTTTTTCAATTCATTGGATATTTCTTCGTTATTTGAAAAATAAGATATTATATATTAAACTGTATTTACAAATCTCCAAAGCAATTAAAACAAAGGCGCAAACAAATAAAAATAGTTTTTTTCCGAAAAAAAACAAAACACGGCGGACGTTGCGAATCACATTTGCCCAAACCTATTTTAATATTAAAAAGAAACGAAATGAAGCAAAAGGGTATGAAAGAAGGCGTAAAATTCGAATAAAATGGTGACTGAAGAAAAATAATTCAAGTCGTACCAGGAACCATTAAATTCAACATCTCTCAAGCAGCACTAACTGGGAACAAATGTGTAAAAGCGACACTAACACTAACGCAAACTTCCTTTGAGTCAGAGGGGCACAAACACCAACTAAGAGAAACACTCCATCTATATGTTCGTATTTTATATTGTTTCTAAAATGTATAATTGCATCTTTAGATATGATTCTGTCATTTCACGTTATTTAACATTATAATGGAAGAACTTATTAGAAATAATGGACAGAAATATTGGTATATAAATAGGGTTAAGGCAAATTGAAAGCAATGTCATGATGTTTAAATGTGAGTATAAAAGAAAAAAAAAATAAATTCGGCGAAAAATATTTTTAAAATGCTATGATATCAATAAATTATTATTTTCAAGAAAATATGCCTATACTTCTAATCAGAATATTAATTACAATACGTCGTTGATCGTCAACCGTATCAGTGTAGGTTAAGGAATTAATGATTGCCCTTGGTCGCTGTCATATATGATAGCAGATAACAAGCCTTCAAAAAAGGTCATTCCATGCCCTAATATTAAGTCGATATACATGTAAGTAAAAATACCAAATTTTAATCAATTCTAACGATTATTTTCAGACTTATTGGCTTTTAAACTATTGAAATATTTGATGTACCTGTTTGGTTTTCATTTAAAAAACCAATATTTATTGACCAAGAGATTTAAAAATTTATTCATTTGTCATAAATTTAATACAAAATCTACAGATACCATAAGTTTCAGCATTACAATTTTTTATCATGTATAAAAAAATTCTCATGCATATATTTTCAAGATAGTGATAAAAACTATCTGCAGATGAAATCTCTCTCCAAATATCCAAAAATAAGGTTATACTAGGATATTTGGAGAGAAATTTAAGCAATTTTCACTTGTATTTGTAACCGGTAAATTAAAATTTACTGTATTGGGTTTAAAGTTTAATGAAACTCTTCAGACTCATAAGCTCATTAATATTATTTTTGCAGTTGCTAGAAGATTTTATGCGACTTCAGTACGAATGACTCTGCTATATAACAGTTTTATATTTTAAAATATTTAGGTATTCAAAAACTGTCAACGCCTTGTACCTGGTCGACTCTCCCTATCCTGATTTTTTTATCTTCGATTACCCGAATATCATCATTTCTGGAAGGAGAGGATGTTCAAAATTCAGATGTTCAAGAATCAGCCCACTGTGCGGTGCACACTTCGGTGAGCTAATGATGCTGTTGGACATTAGGAGAAAAACCAAAAGTTAAAATTTAGAAGTTTGGCAGCGTTAGTGACAAACTAATATCCTTCACCCTTCATGCCCAGAAATTTTAAACTTAATAATGTGAGATAATAGAAGAAGGAATGAAAACCATCTTATTTATATTTAGAGCTGGTTTGCCGGTAGTTTTTGCTCAAACCTACTGTATATGATGGACAGAATTAGGTCCTTCAAATGAACCTAAGACAGCTGAAACATCGATTTTTAAAAATATACATAGTTGTTATGACGTTTCAAACAACTGTAAGAAATTTTGATCCAATTTGAAAATCGCCCTAGAAACTATATTAACAAAGGTTTGAACTTCTAAAAACAGTTTTCAGACCTAACCCCAACCTACCAGATGATATATTTAACATGGTTTGATCCTAATCTTCCAGCTTAAGCTCCTCCCTGAAGGGGCTCCCTTAAGTTATTTGCTCATACTTAATGAGTCTACCTTTCCAGAATGAAATATTTATAATTATGAACCGTAGTACGATTTGTTCCTTTTGAGTAAATAGGGAGTTGCTCGTATTTTCCATGATAATAACCCAAGGTTTTCCGCGAAGGTTGTTTGGAAGAAAATCTGATATTTCCTTCTTGTGTTCTGTTTTCGTGCTAGGGAGTAATAACTAATAACGACTTCTTCACCCGAAGGTCATTCTCTCGCTACGGGAAACATTACTCCGGGTGTTTTTTTCCCTAAGTAAGTTCCTGACCTACACCAAGGAGTATCGAAAGGCTTTTCGAAGTCAACCCCAACAGACGGACGGACCGCCCCCTCCCCAGAAGAGTTGCCACCCCTCGCCGCCAGGGGCGGTGGCACTCAGTCCCCGGCGAGCCACCGACAGTGCGCCCGAGTTTATAGCGCGTATTGTCGAGAAGTGAAATGTGATTACGATATGTTACTGCTCAATTTGTCTCTACTTCTCTACCTCCACCCCTTCGTATCAGGTCAGGGCAGCTTTCGTTACTGTTTTCAATTTTTTTTTTAATTTTAAAATATTTTTTTTAAGTTATAAAATTTTACAGAAAATTTTTTTATAAAAAAAAATAAATATATTAAAAAATTACAGAACTCTGGTTCATAAATTTGTCAGATAGTTAGGACACAGAATGGTTGTCACTAAGCTAAATTAAACAAATCGAAAACATTTAAAACTTTATTATAAAAGAATGCTAAATTGATTTAGTAATTTTTTTAGTTGTCAATATTAACAACTGTTTGTAATCTTTCATTAAAAATAGTGAATGGATTAATGTTATATAACCAAAAATTAATAAAGAAAAATTGTATGCAAATTAATTGAAATTAAAATTTTCGAAAAAAATGACTCCATGCACTACATTTTTCTCAGTGTCCTGATAGCTTACGTAAAAAAAAAATACTGATAAGAAAAAAATGTCATTAATAGCATTATATTGTAAAATGAATAATACCAATAAATAGTTATTGTAATTAAAATTTTCTTTCATCATAATTTCTCCCCAGTATTAAGGTTTTATTAAACTCATTTTTTTAATATATATTGTATAAATTCGAAATAAGGAATTTTATTCAATTCCTAATTTCAATAAATTGTACTAAATATATAACATATATTACATTTATGTAACATATTCTAAAACAAACATAATCTTCTTTTTTAAAATCTATTTACAAATAAATACTCTGTCATAGTATTATTATTTTTTTTTGGTCCATTTTGAAAAGTACCTATTCCAAAAACTATGAAAAATAACAAAAGTATATAAACTAAAATGCCAAAGAGGTTTTTATGAAACTTAATTATTTATAAAATAATGCATTGAATTATTGAAAATTAAATAAATTAAGTCAGCACCGAGAAAATTACACTTTTAAATATAATAAAATAGTTGTATGATATTTTAAAATTGGTATATATTTTAAAAATTTTTTGTTTAATCTTTTAATTTAATACAATTTTTAAAAAATGAGATATATTTTCTCTTTCAATCATGTCTTCTGAATTCTAAATGATTCCTTCTTAAATATTGATTTTGTTTCCATTTTGAAATTATATTGTGCAAGTCCTTACTTTTGGCGCGTTATAGATTTATTGATCTACATCTATTTTTCTAAAAAAAATATATAGTTTTAGATTTTAATAGTCACATAATAACCAAATAAAAATAAAACGAACTCTCCAGTTATATTTAGTTATTTTGATAAATACATTTTGAAAGTTATTTATTTCATAAAATATGAAAAACAAAAATACATATTAAATAAAAATGACTAACATAATTTTATAAAACTTAATTATCGATAAAGTAATTAAATTATTTAAATTAAATTAATTTATTATCTACATTAAATTAATTATCTGCACTCATGAGAAAATTATAATAAAATAATTGTATTTTAAATAATGTTGTATTTTTTCATGTTTTTTTTTTTTCAATGATAGGAATAAAAATGTGACATAATAAATTCATGAGACGAAAATATTTTATATGCGGGGGGGACTATAGAACTAGTGGGGCGAACAAATCAGTTTAGGGAAAGGCAGTGACAAATACCAACACCTAACCGACCCTAAGCCCCCAAAATATAAAAGAGAGTGTAATGGGCGGCCATTTTAGCTCCATAAGTTAACAGACCCCATCATTTTATGTCTTATTCCTCCAGGGATGGTTCCAGCTCCAGCTTCCAGTCTCTGGATGATAAAAAATATTTCTTTAACTTTTTGGAAGTTTCGATTTTGAACTATGTATGTATTGTCTTCTACACTGCCGCATCATTTCTCTGTATACAAAAGCAAAAAATTAATGGGCATTGGTATCATTTTCTCTTATTTATTATTAGTTTTAATAAATAATGTCGAATTAAATCAACGTTAAATTTACGATAAACAAAGTTTTTTTGGCTATTAATCTGTTTGTGGGTTCTCAATGTAATTATCATATTGAATCAATATAAATTAATATTTTTTACAAAAGATCTCATTGATCCCTCGGTATTTATTTCATTAATGAAAAATCCTTTACAAAAATTTTCACTTCCTCCATATTATAATGGTTCCCTCTCTAAAATCCATTTTTAAACATTAATTCTCCGTATCTACAATTACTTTAACTTTTCCTTCCATTTTGTTAAAAACTTTTTTCCTTATTTTCATCCTAAGTTTCACTGCTCTCACAAAATAGCTCTTTTCCCTAACAGGCTTTAGCTTAGTAGCTAAACTTTAAATTTAAGCTCATAACTTTTTAAAATTTTAAACAAATATAAAGAAAGAAGTTGAAATATCAGTATTTAACAGTTGAAATTTCATATTTTAGGATTTTTCATATCCAATAACCCCTTGTAGTATGACAAGAATAGAATTCTTCAAACTTAATTTTTACAATTTTATTATTTACACTTCATAGGTTTTTAACGTTAAAATACACAAAACTAAAAATAAAAACGAAAAACGTGCGTCTAGATGTCTAGTAAAACTATCCAACGAAGGTGAGTAACCAAAACATTTAGAATATAGAGGTGGAACGCCCTGAAGTATTTCTGCCCAACGAAGAACATTTATAAAGTTCTGAACAAAAATGGAAGTAAAACGGCCAATTCTTCAGGTCTTTGCTTTTAATGTTCCATTTTTTAAGATATGGTAGTAGCATTGCTCAACTATGTTCTTGTTCGATATTTGGTCTATTGGGAAGAAGAAATACAGAATAAAAAACCTAGAAATGTATTAATAAATATCTTAGACGAACTTTCATATAAAAAGAACGGAGAAGCATTAAAAAGTTAAAATATCCCCACATATATTATTACAGTAAGGCTCGAAATCGGTTTCGTACCCAATATAAGCTCCTGTCATGGTCAAATATCATGAATGGAGGAACGTTGGATTCAGAATTTCACGGGGGTTGAATTCCACTTTTGTTTTTCTTTCTAAAATAAATAAAGTCGATACAAACATTTTGCTAGGCTTCAATACTGGAACAGTGTTATGTCTGTAGATCGATACTGGACAAATAGGGCTTTGAAGATTTTGATGCGTACAGCAAGACCCGGATAGTTCCTTTGCCCCGCGTTATTAAGCCAAAAAACGTACTATTTTCGAGATAACGCAAGGCAAAGGGTTCGCATCCACACAGCGTTACGTTAATTGTAGTACTGTCATTGAATACATGTCTCATTTATTCGACTTGAAGCCCCTTTATTGATTGAGAGTTTATATTATTTATCGAAGGTGGTTTTTGTCAGTAAGCCACATCATCGTTAATTCTTCATCAAATCCCAAGATTGAGCCACCACTTTTGAAGGCTTCCTTCTCCTTCAGGAGGGCAAAATAGTCCAATTACTCCAAAAATTTATGAAAGTAAAGGAACTTTATTTGCAAATAACTAAAAAATAACACACTTTTCCGTTGGTTATATCCGTGATTACATAAAAGATTTCTAAATTCCCAACAAAAGGAAAAAAAAAATCATCGAAATTGATAAGAAATTTTTCCAAAGTTTTTTTTTCATTTTAATATTTATTTCTTCTTATTTTCGATTAATATTCATTTGGAGAGCTGTATTATATCCCATTTAATTTGAAATCAATTATATGTTTGCCATATAGCTATATTATGAGGACGATGTTGAAACAATTTGTACTGACCGAAGGAGGAAAGTGGGTTCAAATATTTATTATAAGGGAAACCAGAGTTGAGATTTGTATTTCGCACCTCAATAAAGCCTCAAATACGAATTTTCATATATATTAAAAATATATATTATATTTTATATATATATATATATATAAATATATATATTATTCGATATTCTCTGAATTATATATGATTCCTTTTTAACTATTAATTTCTTTTCTATTTTGAAATTTTCTCGTGCATGCGCATTTTTAGCATTCATTAATTGTCACTGGTCCTGTACGGCCAATCCATTGATGGGATATTGGGGTATATGGGATATGGTATATATGGGATATGATTGAGCAAGTCCGGTCAGTGACATTAATTCCTTATGAAGAAGGATAATTGAATCTTGTGAAACGATAACACATATCCTGTGCCGTTCTGCCATACCTTCAGAGGAAATTTTTGTCTTGTTTTTAGGTACTTACTTCAGTTTTGCAATTTAGCCACTTAACCCTGAAACACCCTATATATCAGTTTACTTACAGCTGGCCTATAAATATATAAATATATATATATATATATATATATATATATATATATATATATATATATATATATATATATATAAGATAAAGACCGGAGACTGGCGATATCAGCCTTAATACCATCTTGTAATGTAAATAAACATAGCAATTGTATATAAGGCAGATTATTGAACGAATAAAGCAGTGTTTATTCAGAAGCCGTGAGTATTGTTTCTCGATCCTTTTTCCTTCTTTTTTTTATTTGCAAAGCCCGGCGACGCTTAACTGGTGCCGAAACCCGGGAGAACGTCAGGAGAACACGGAAGTAAAATTTTTCTCTTTCTTTCTTTCTTTTGATTTTTTTTTTCTCTTCTCCTAGTCATAAGGAAAAGACGAGATGCCGACAGAGGGCTTAATTCGACCAGGAGTGTTGAACGCACCTGAAATGCCGCAACCTCAGGAAATGCCGATAGCGCAGATTCCTCAGATACCTCAGATACCTCAAGTACCGCAGATACAAGAGATCCCTCCCTTACCTAGGGACACATTGGCAGAGGCGCACGCCAATGCATTGGAGTGGATGAAGATAAGGGCAGCGACCACGTAGGATCTACGGAGAGCAATCGCAGACCTGGAGCGATTCGGGTGCGAGATAGGTGAACTTAATCACTTCTTGAAAGGTGGAGACCGCCTCATATCAAGAATCGAAGCAAAGGTGGCGGAGGACCTTGTGAACCTGGGAGACGCGGAGGCACTGAAGGCAGCTCTCGTGTGCCGAGTGAGGAGGAACATCCTCAACCAAATCCAAGCGGACGAGGAGACACCATGGCCAGTGATTAAGGAGCGTTTGAAGAAGGCTTTCGGAGGGGGCCGATGGACGCCGGAAGAAGATATCTTCCAAATGTTCAGGGAGTGTCGGTCCCAACGCCAAACAAGAGGACAGTATGCGGGGGTACTAGTGGCAAAGTACAACCGCATAACTGAGAAAATGCGTGAAACCATGAGTGTGGGAGAGGTCGAAGCTAGGATGGAATTCCTTTCGACAATACTCAAGGTTCAGTTGGCTAAGGAGACTGGGAGAAGGGGCGGACTGCCTAGAGAGCGATCGTTCCTCCAGTGTGCCCAAGAAATGATAGATCTGAGTGCAAGAGAGGAAGAGACTCGGACGGAAGTAGAGGAACCAGGGTGGACCCGAGTGAGTGACAGACGACCCCGGACAGCCCAGATAGGGTGGAGGAAGAGGGAAATGAAACACCCGAACGGAGAAAAAGCCACGACGGGCGAGAGAAGATCCGGACAGTCCAGGCCTAGGAATGGACCCCGGAGGGAAGACAGAAAATGTCACGGGTGCGGGAAACCGGGACATTTGGTAGCACAATGTCCGCGCACTAGATGTTTCGAGTGCGGGACTGAAGGGCATATTGCCAGACAGTGCCCGTACATGTTTCGCAGGAGAGAGAGACCTCTAGACGAGCCAATGGAGGTGAACGCTCAAAAGTTGAAAAACGAGCTAGGATGCAGCAGAGAGACGGATCTTCGGAAGAGGCAACCGAGGAGTCGGGGACGTCGGGAACGGAGACTGACGAGCCAGCCAGCAGTGGAGGCGAAGGAGGCAGGAGCAGCCAACGGAGCGAGCAACGACGAGCGACGGCGGTAAGGAGGAAGCGAGGCGGCATCTGAGAAGGGTGTCAGCAGAGAGGCGACCGCACAGCAACCTGCAACAGTATTAGAGGTAAGCCATGCTGGTTGCCGATTATTGAAGTAGACGGGGGAGTGAAGTGTCTCGTGGACACAGGGAGCTCGAGTACTATCTTGACTCGGGGGGCGTTGGGGAGAGTGTGCGGGAGCGAGAGGGTACTCCGGATACAAAACTGTGGCTGCCAGCTAATCACTCTGGGTGGTCCCTGTAAAGTAGAAGGGGAAGCGTCAATTACGCTTGATCGGTGGGCAGGGAAAAAGGGGGAGCTAAAGGTGCATGTGGTAGAGAGCATGACGCGGGAGTACCAAGTCATAATAGGGTGTGATCTGTTAGGACAGGTAGGGGTAAGCATTAGAAACCGTAGAGGAGCTTGGAGTATCAGGCTGGGAAAGAGGAAATTTGGATGTATAGGGGTCGCGAGAGAAAGAAGGGTGCGGATAGGAGCGGTGAACAGGGTGGAGGACTGGAGAAAGGCGTTACAAGCGGAGTTCGTAGATATTTTCTTCAGGGAGGGCGAGGTATTGGGGGTAACAGGGAAGACGGTACACGAAGTTCCACTGAAGCAAGATAGGGTGACCTACGTAAAGGAAAGGAGATACCCGCAGGCGCTGAGGCAGCATATTCGGGAGGAATTGGAAAGCCTAAAGGAGCAAGGGATCATAGTCGATAGCACCTCGCCATTTAATAGTCCCCTGTGGGCGGTGAAAAAGAAGGCAGCGCCGGGGGATAATAAGGAAAAATACAGAGTGGTAGTGGACTATCGTAGGTTGAACGACAACACGGTAGACGAAAAGTACCCGATCCCTAGATTCGAAGATATACTTGATAGGTTGAGTGGGGCCGTGGTGTTTAGCACGTTGGACCTCAAGGCGGGATACCACCAAATACGGATGCACCCGAAGGACCAACATAAGACGGCGTTTACATTCGAAAGGGGGCATTACGAATTCACCAGAATGCCGTTTGGTCTGAAGAATGCGCCCATAACGTTTCAACGCCTGATGGACGAATTTCTGAGGGGTATCGACGACTCCGTATGTCAAGTATACATGGACGACCTGCTGATTTTTAGCAGAACGGAAGCCGAACACGTGGGGCATTTGAGGTCGGTATTCGAAAGGCTGCGACAATTCGGGCTGAAACTGTCAAGCGAGAAGTCCCTGTTGGGACAAACGCGGATCAATTTTTTAGGCCACACTATTTCTAGCGAGGGGGTCAGACCGGATGCGGCAAAGGTGGAGGCTATCACACGAATGGCGGTGCCACGGGACGTTAAAGGGATTCGTAGGCTTCTCGGGACGCTGAATTATTATAGAAGATTCGTACCTGAGATGGCAGAATACTTGGTACCTATCAATAACTTGCTGAAGAAAGGCGCGAGGATCGTGGTGACACCGGAAATGGAAAATAATATTCGGAAATGCATGGATAGGTTGCAGGCAGAACCCGTATTGGCGTTCCCGGATTTTGAGAAGCAGTTCAACATCACCACCGATGCGAGCGAATACGCGTTGGGGGCCGTTTTATCCCAGGGCAGAAGTGAGGGTGAACGTCCGATAGCATACGCGAGCCGACGACTTACGAGCGCGGAATCACGGTACAGCGCGTTAGAGAGGGAGCTACTCGCGATAGTGTGGGCCATCGACCATTTCAGGCCATACATATTTGGGAGGAAGTTTCGAGTCCACACCGATCACAAACCCCTTCAGTGGGTAGGAAAACTTAAGGAAACCTCTGCGAGGGTCACGAGATGGAAAGAATTCCTTAGTCAGTACAACATGGAGGTGGTGTATAAGCCGGGAAAGGAAAACGTGGTGGCAGACTGGCTCTCTAGGGCCATCATGATCAACGCGGTAGAAGAGGACGGGGGAGGTCCATCGCGGGACGTGCGCCAATTCTTGAGGGAATGGACTCCTGAGGGTGAAGGGGCAGATGATACCGTCAGTATAGAGGACAGGGAGGGGTCCCCGGAAGAAGATAGCTCAGCGGAGGAAAGACCAGTGGCGATGGAGGAAATAGACGAAATCATCAACGACAAGCATAGACAGGTAATCTGGAAAACCAGGACAACAGGGATCATGAAAATAGATTACCGAAGATACGGGAAAAGTAGGATTCGCGTCATTTGGTCGCAACCCGGGGTGAGCGAGGAGCAAATCCGTACGGCACTGAAGGACGCCACGGAACCGGGAAAGACACACCATCTCTATGTTGGGAACAACACGGTATGGGAGAAAATAAAGCGGATGTGGAGATCCGAGCGAATAGGCATGGATAGAACGATCATCCGGTGCAAGTATGCAGTGGAAACCGTACAGGATGAGGAGCAACAACAAGCAATTCACATTGGCATACCACCAGGGGAAGACCAACCACCGAGGCGTCAACGAGACGTTGCAGGCATTACGGCGAAAGTATTTCTGGTGGGGAATGAAAAAATCTATCCAAGGAATCATCGGGAAATGCGAGGTATGTATGCGCACAAAGTATGATCGACACCCCCCCAGAGGAGTTCAGGAAGAGACACCTACAGGGAATATGCCGCTACAAGACCTCCAGATCGATACATTCACCTGGAAAGGGTTCAAGTGGGTCACGATCATCGACACCTTTAGTAAAGTAGCTATGGCACATCAGGTCATGGACAAGTCTGCCAATGCAGTTGCGGAAGCCCTACAAATCTGGATACAGTTTTACGGAGTTCCCGAGAGGATCACATCAGACGGTGGCAGAGAATTCGACAATACCGCGATTAGGGAGGAGGTGAAAAGGTTAGAGGTTGTGTGGCATTATAACACACCGGGACACCCTAAGAGTAGAGGAGGAATCGAACGTTTGCACAGCACGTTGAGTGACCACATCCGTGTATATCAGGGAGAGAAAGGGTTGGAGCCGGATGTTGCGATGAAGAAAGCCGTAACAGCTTACAACCATTCGATCCACTCCGTAACGGGGTTTTCACCTGTGGAAATACTATTCGGGATGCGCAGGCCAAGGAGAGATTGGGGGGAAACAACGACCAATGAACATCTCGTAGAGCAAATCCAGAGTACTAGGGTAGAGGTAGAAAAGACGTGGGGAAAGGTAACGGGGAGAATTCAGCGGGAAAAGGAGAAGCGGGTAGCGCGGCAGAATGTGCAGGTACGTGACCGAATGGGAGAATTAAAAATCGGAACAATAGTATATCGTAGAATTGGAACCAACAGAGGGAAACAATTGTTACGGTACGAGGGCCCATTCAGAGTGATTGCTATTAGGGAGCATAATCTGGTAACCATTGAAAGCATTAACGAACCTAAGAAGAGGAGAACTGTTCATATTGAACAATTGAAGCTCCCAATGTTAGAACCGGTACAGAAACCAATTGATTCGTAGTACCCTTATCGCGTATTATAAAAAATATGTTTTTTTTATTATTATTACTGTTGATGATGTCATTTTTTTTTTATTTTTGTTGTTCTTGTAAATAAAGATATAGCAACATAATAGAGGTGATTGTAATTTTTATAGGATTAAGAGTTCTGTTCCATTGTTAATAAGACGTTGTGTGTTTACTTTCTGTGGTTTATTTCTTTTTATTTATTTCTCGTTCCAGCGGAGTGGAAGTGAGTTTTGGTGTACTTTAAGTTTATACTGGTACGAATAATTGTAAAGGGTTAAGGCTGATACCGGTGGCTCCGATCTAGGAATTTATAAGTTTCCGAAAATCCTATTCGTAAACTGGTGGGGGGGAGATAAAGACCGGAGACTGGCGATATCAGCCTTAATACCATCTTGTAATGTAAATAAACATAGCAATTGTATATAAGGCAGATTATTGAACGAATAAAGCAGTGTTTATTCAGAAGCCGTGAGTATTGTTTCTCGATCCTTTTTCCTTCTTTTTTTTTATTTGCAAAGCCCGGCGACGCTTAACTTATATATATATATATATATATATATATATATATATATATAGCAAATAGTTATGCTCAATTGTTTTTTACATTTTTAAATAATTTATTGATGCTTGTAAATCTATTACTGTTCAGAAGAGGTAAACTGTCTCACTTAAATATAAAAACTAAAATTCGCCAATAACAAGTTGTTCATCGTACAATTATTTTTCCTTTTAGTTTAAACCTATATAAAACGCAAATATTATTCTTTAATTTCGAGAATAACCATTTCAAGAAAATGTTTTTATATATCTTTGTTCATATAGTAACCAATTTCAACCAGAAAAATATTTGAGTATTAAATTAAAAAAAAATAAAATAAAAGGATCTATTAGTACTGTTATGTATTTAGGTTTCTCACGAATTTATAATTTGGGTAAGATTCAAAATAACTACATTATTAATTTATGAATAATCTTCAAGACCCCCGTATCAAGGATTTTTTAAATTCAATACATCTATACCTCTCGTATGTCTTGCCAGTTATGCCGCAAGTTGCTTCATAAACATTTTTCGGTAGTTGCGTTTTGACGTCTTATTTCGTTGACTTGAGGTTTCTATGATCGAGAAAGGAGTAGTTTATATTATTTATCTATGGTGTTTTTGAGCGGCAAGCCAAATCATCGTTAATTTTTCACCAAATCTCAAGATTGAGCCACCAATTCAGGCAAACAAGTAAAGAAAGAAAACAAACTTTATTTGCAAATAACTTAAAAATTACATACTTTTCCCTGGGTTATGCCCACGTTTATATAAAAGATTACTGAATTCCCTACAAAAGGAAAACAAAATCATCTAAATCGGACAATTTTTAGCAAAGATACAGCTTACTGAAATTTGTAAACATGTCGGTTCCAAACAAAAAAAAGATTTAAATTAATTTTTGTTTTCTTTGTCGATTATATTTATCGATAGAGTAACATTTGATTTCTTTATCTTATGATACGTTGAATTATTTTATTTTCTTAATAATTTGGCATTTGATTACAATATGCTGTGCGAATTTTTCGCACGGGCCTAGTAGTTTATAATTATATTTTGAAAATATTTTTATTTATTTATTTATATGATTCATTGAACAATGGCTTCACTTTGGCGTTAGCCTAATGTTTGGTAACTTAACATTATAGAGTTCCCATCCTGAGAGTGTACTTAACGTCTGAACTTTCTGTAAGTTCGGCTAAAGCAAGGGGGAGAAGTTTTATCGATAAGGGAGGAGGGCTTGGGGAAGGTGATG
Organism: Nezara viridula; assembly: GCA_928085145.1. Classification (NCBI taxonomy): domain Eukaryota; kingdom Metazoa; phylum Arthropoda; class Insecta; order Hemiptera; family Pentatomidae; genus Nezara; species Nezara viridula. The sequence goes on from OV725080.1 coordinate 26,825,855, forward strand.
GTTCCTGGGGCACGGGCTTATACCTTGCGCCCTTCAATCCCTCGTCAATCTCAAGAGACTGAGGAAACTATTATTGTAATTATATTGTATTTAATGTAATATGATTTATATTTACATTTGAAATTATTTCATACAACTGAAGGAAATTATTAATTATATGATAGTTATCATAAAGTATAATATTTATAGCTGTACTTATTACAAACAAACTTGAATAATTCCCACTTTTTTATTCCAAATCTTAGATAATTCGAGATACTGCGTCAGTCCTTTTTTTCAATACTAATATTTTATTTTCATGTGTAAATTTGAAATATTATAGTTTACATAATTACTCACCAATCCACCTAATATACACATCTATAGCTCTGCAATATTTGACTGCTATCGGCGTTTCTTGAACTAGTATGACCGAAGTGATTGTGAAACACGCATAATCCGTGCGGAACTCTTGTGAAATAGAATAGAATAGAGTACTTAATTAGTATATTTACTAATATCTGATCAGTTGAAGTAACGTTAGATATATACAAGTTCAGAGCGGTAAAATTCTGTCTCTCTAAAAATTATTATTTCATGAACAAATAAAAAATAAAAATTCATGAACAAGTGTGACCGAAGTGATTGTGAAAAACGCATAATCCGTGCTGAACTCTTGTGAAATAGAATAGAACAGAGTACTTAATCAGTATTTTTACTAATACCTAATCAGTTGAAGTAATGTTAGGTGTAGAAAAATTCAGAGTGATAAAATTCTGTCTCTCTAAAAATTATTATTTCAACCTGAATAGATTAATAACATTTAGAACGTAAATCATTGTTGTAATATTACAAAACAGAATAGCAATGAATCCAAACCCCGACGCAATTCCTGTTCACCTGTACACTTTAACTCCATCCAGCTTTCTTTCTCAGATTTAGTCCGGTATCTTGGCTATCTTTCAGAGCGAATACTGACATGGAATTCACATACTAGACTAAAACGCAAGAAAGAACTCAACCGACGATATGTCCAGCTATATAGATTACTCAATAAAAAATCCCAACTTTCAATTCACAATAAATTACTGATCTACAAGACAATCCTAAAAAGGTCTGGAAATGTGGGGGACAACAAAATTTTCTACAATCAAACGCATCTAATCCTTTCCTTCCAAAGTCCTTCGAACAATAGTTGATGCTCCGTTCTATGTAACCAACAAAACCTTCCACCGTGATCTTAATATCCCATATGTTCTAGACCTTGTCCCAGAAAAATTCAACAAATATCATCAGAACCTAACATATCGTCCAAATCCCCCTTGCACAATACCTATCTAATTCCACCCATCCCTACAATCCTCCTCGAAGGTTGAAACGGCAATGGCCTAGACCTTTTGTGAATATGTAGTTATAGTGCCTCTGCTCAGCCTCAAATGCTCCTTAATACCTGTAATGTGGATGAGTCAGATGCACGGGAATCTCCTGCAGTCCTACATTTCCTTTAACGAGTGGGAAGAAAGGCTTGGCTCGGAATTCTTCTGGGTGAATTAATTTTGTAAATATTGTACGCATGCTTATGTAGCGGTTCCCGCTCTTGCCACAGGGTACAACTAGTTCGTCTTCCCGTTACCAGGCCCGACTCTACAAGTTCGCCCGTGCAACATACCAAAATCGTATCTTTTATTTCTTATTGTTGTATTATAAAATACTTAAATTGTAAATACTTTTTATTAATAAAGTTTAATGGCGATAACATATACTGATCCAAGCTTAAAAATACTGTTATTGCAACGGCTCTTGGTAGCCGGTTTAATCTTGGCGGAATGAATACCGCAGTCAAATCTCAAATTGTCAGTTCTTACGATCTCCACCTCTTCAGGGTGTAGACTTTGTAGCAGATGGTCATTATATGTCTCATATACGCTTTTGATTCACCTTACTCTGCTCTTCTTATTTCATAGTAACCTGATATCTTATTCCTCTTCTCTTTCTCCACACAAGTCTTGATATTGATCCGTCCGCTAGTGTTCCTATATACTAAGTCAGGAGATTGATCCCTCCGTTAGTATCTCATCCTCCCACAAGTCCGGAGATTGATCCTCCGGTTGTGGTTACCATCCTTGCTTAGTGTTAAGCTTGATCTCTTACACCGCAGCAGGCCGAGAGTGATTGGGTGCTGATCCGCCTGTCACTCGACATCATCCTTCTATTTATCTTCCTACATCCACTTAGTCATCTTAGCCTCAAAACTGTACACGCACTGTCGAGGCATTATGGTAATTTGCAGATATCCTTTGTATTTAAGTTGTTATTTTGATTAGTTTAATTTCTTTTTGTTCATCTATATTTACTTTTAGTATTATTTTTTTTCTGTTTAGTTTATTTTTATTTGTTGTACATAGAGTGTGAATGGACTTTTTGAACACTATTATAAATGAAAAAGTTACAAATAAAACAAGAATAACCATTGGTGTTTGTTGTATATATTATATATCGTGTATTAACAATGGGGAGCAGATAATTTAACAAAAATGATTATTACGGATAAAGTTAATGATATCAACGGATTCCAGGTTGAAGGAGACATTGTTAAAACGTTAGCTGGTTATCTAGGCTAAACCTGTTTTATCTAGACTAAACCTGTTATATCTAGACTAAACCGGTTAAGGAAAGGAAGGCTCACAGCGGAAGAAGATTAGCGAGGCCTATTCTTCATTGGTGATGCCGTTTTGTAGCCTGGATTATATTTAATGAACTCTGTTTAATCATTCTCTTAATCAACACTCTGAACTAATATAGTTGTCATCTCTTCTGCCTTCAATATTTCTCAGTATCACGTTTAAAATACAAATAAATGTGGAATATGTGATTATAGATGTCATGTAGAGATGTTCTGTTTCTATTTGATGTTAAATGTTGTTTTTCATGTTCTGATGATCCTTGATTGAGTGCAATATTAGTAGTTATTCGTTAACCGGTATTCCAACAGACTTAACATTTTATAATATTTATAATCATCCAATTTTATTCAAGCAATCAATCAGGTCCCGTAATCCAAGCGGTCATATCACTTTTATAAAAAATGTTTTTAGTGATTGTGTCATATTTTATTTATTTTACGTATACAAAGCGGAACAGACCGTAAAGAAGACACCAAATTTCTTATGCCCAGAATCATTTCTCTCTTATTATGGTTACAAATTGGCAATACGAATAAATATCTCTCTATTATATAAAAAAGTTGTTAGTGGTCGTTTAATATTTTATTTTACATATGTGTTGAGTTCTTGTAACCTCCTACTCTCCTAATTATTATTATTTTTTCACAGCATTACAACCCGGTTACAGGCCGTTTTCAATCCGTTCAAACTTTGGTTTCCCCCCTCCAGATTGAAAACTCCCCAATTCCAAGAGTTTTCGTAAATAAAATAGTTGTAGATTACGATGAGATGAAAGTATTTATGAAGTTTCAGGCGGATATTAATAATTCGATAAAAAGAGGTCTGTACCACGGAATATAATTAGTAAAAAATAGGTTATTCTCAACTTTCTTAAAACCATAGATATCATTCAATAATATAAAGTCACTCAATTTGTATTTTATTACTTATGGTTATTAACTTAAACATGATATAATAAGAAACTATTAAAAAACCGAGATTACTTAAGGTAAAATATAATATTTTTTCGAAGGCACAAATTTTTAATTAAAAAAGTATCATATCTACTGAAAAGGCATACAAATTTATTTATTTAATAGTTCTTTGAACTACAAGGCAATAATCCTAAAAACGAGATTGCTTTCAACGAGACATTTCAACAGTAAAAACGCTCGATGAAAGAGCATTTCGAACTCGATAAAAGTTTATATAGAGTAGATAAAAATAAGAATAAATCAATTTAATAACTTTTTAAAACCCACAAAAATAGATAATAGAATTAAAAATGTGTACCAAAAGACTTTTTTTTCTATGATGTAATATTTGATAAAAAAGTTGTAAAAGTAAGTACTAGATCGTCATATTTGTCTATTAAATTAAAATTGAAATTTTTTAAAAACTAATGCAATAAAACATACCACCATTTTTTAAAAATAAATCGAATTCCTTATTACCTCCTTGTTTCCGAACTAAATTTGAATTTTCTCTCCGGTAAAGATTTTGTTAAATTTTAAACGTGTACCTTTAATGGCGATGAGAAAGAACTTAAACATAAGCTTCTCTTAAATTAAGTGATTTCCTCCTTCGTTTCCTTACTAAAGATGTTCGTAAAAGTAATCGGAAAAAAATTCTTCCTTAACATTTATTAAGTTGTTCTAAGAGGTTCTCAAGTAGATTTTAAGGAAAGTCCGTAATACTTCCTTAAAAAAATTAAAATATTGGTTTTTAAAATTTTTTTTAAAAGTGAATTATAGAAACTCATTAAGTAGCACAAATACGAATATTGTAGGCTTATTTGTGTTTTCTTTCTTATAATCTCTGTAGCTATGTATATATTTATTTTTATTACAAAGATTATATATTTATACCTTCTTCATTATTACTTTGTAATTACAAACTACTATTTAGTAACCATTTTGCTTATTAAATGTACGCATTGCAATATTTTCTTTTATCATTCAATTTTTGATGTGTACATATCTTATAGCTATTTTCAATTTAAATATTAATGAAAAAATATATATCCCTCCCATCTTATATTATTGCCTGGGTGAGAGCATAATGTTTGCTTTTTATATTTTCAATTGAATGCATATTTTTTATTCATTTGTTTCAAAATTTAGGTGTTTATTCATCCATTCATTTACTGTAATGTTGAAGTATCCTAATTGCGCATTATATATATTTTTTTAGCCCTTTCTTTTCCTTATTCTTTTCTTTTTGATTAAATATTCTTTGAAAAACATTATTACGTTGTTTATTGTCCCAGGTAGTTTAAGATAAATTGATAATTAGCTACGACATAATAATAGTCAATAAACATACTTGACTTTTTACTAGATATGCTGAAACATTACAATAAAAGTAATTTTTAAAAATAAAAATTTTATTGTTCAAAAGATTCTACAAATGAAAAATATATGGAAATACATGGACTTTTATTTCATAATCCATTTGATTATTAATAAAGCTTCATTATTTATAGGTTTTACTTATCTTATAGATCGTTTATTTTATATATATATATATATATATATATATATATATATATATATATATATATATATATATATATTTAGGTATTTGTTCCTCAATTCAGGTATTTAGATAGATAGAAAAATAATTCTGGACAAAATCTACTCCTAATAGTAATAATGAACGAATAAAATATAAAAATACATATCTGGCCGAAAAATAACTTACTAAAAATTCTAATAATATTTACAGTGATTTAAATAATAATATGAAAAAAAGTAAACCACAAAAATAAAATCTCAAGAATGTGTTGTAATGGAGTGAAAAAAAAGGATAAGATATATTTATAAAGAAAAAACGAAAGATATATTTAGAAAGAAGAACGAAAGAAAAAAAATACAAAAGTAATTGCTTTGGTAAATCATACATTATTGCTTATGTAAATAATACACAATTCCTTTATGTATTATATAAGGCAGTATAGTTTAAGATATATTAATAATTGACTGTTATATAATTTTCGTCAATAAGCATAATTATTTCTTTTTAAATGGGCAATAATAATAAGACAAAACATTACAATAAAAATAATGTTTAAGTATAAAAGATTTTATGTTTAAAACTTTTCTAAATCACACGTGTGTAGAAGTACCTTACCTATTTTGATTAATATTAATAATTATTTTTTTAAAAATTTGAGTAGTAAAACAATTTAACAGATATCTTAAAAATAACGTTTTAAAAAAATTTACTTTACAATTCACTTTAATTTATTTTTTTTTTATTGGGGTCATGTATCCAGAATACAATGTGGGAATATAGTTAATCAATCAGGTTAAAAAAATTATTATAGTGGATACTTATTAAACATGCCGTGACGTCCTAACTAATTGAATTTTAAAAACATTTTATACATAAACCGAGTGTTAAATATATTTGGATTTAACACATAACCAAGCAAAAAAAATAAAAAATAAAAATGAAAATACCAATAATAAAAAATAGTTACATTATTTAAATGAAATTAATTCAGCCAGAAAAAAAAATTTATTGATTGTGATGAAATAAAAATCCACTCTAAAGTTATATACCAAGTAATAAATTTATATGTTGGCACCGACAAAGATATTAAAAATATTTTACAGCAATGAATTGAATGAGTAAAATTTCACATCATTTTAAATTTGAGTACTTATATTGATCATCATCATCAACTATTCACTTTATGTTTTTCTTCATAGAATTTATGAAGTTTGTTTCGGATCTACTAATGATACTGTTCATTTGATATTGCGATGCCCTTTTCCAATTGAAAACAAATGGTTGTTTTATTTTTCGTCAGATTTATAACTGGGTCGGTCCAGAAGGCAGTGGAAAGAGCCAAATAAATCTTGGGCTAATGCGAAAACGATATTTACAAATGGTTTTTTCATAATGAAACTTGTTTTAACTCCCAGAACGTCGGGATTCAAGCTGCTAGTCATTCTAGGCATTTTTTATTATTTTGTTAAAACTAAGTAAAAGGAAAAGAAAAAACCAAGATTTCTTCTGCCACTTCTTCTTCTGAAACAGAAAAAAAAACTTACATTTAAACAAAGTATATTTGCTAAAAAGTAAAAGTTAGCCTTAAAGCAAGAAGAGGACTTTTAGGGAAAGTTGTGAGCTGTGGTCACAACCCGAAACTCTTTTCAACATTTATTCTTTTTTCATTCATTGTTATCTAACCAATGCTTTTTATTCTTCTTATTTGATTAATACATTTAAAATCATATAACTTAATAATAACAATGTATAACATAATATAGTAATTGATAAGGATAAAAATATATAACTTTTTACATATACACACAACCTTTTTTATATGATACTATGACACTCATATTCTTGAAATACTGGTTTTATTGCTATAAAGTTTTTATGATAAAGACTCATGGACATTGAAGGTGATAGGTCATAGTAAATCTGGCGACCTAGTTGTATTACTACATATTGCACTCTGTCAAACAGAACCTGATATTGCTCAGTGATCCTTACCAGTAGAACTCAGAACGCACGGACTGATCGCTTTTAGTGAGCATGGATCATTGAGTTTTACAATTTTTTAAGAAATCCAAGATAATTTTAACAAGATCGATCAAAGTTGATGAAGATATTCTATTTGATTTCTCCTTTTTTAAATGTAAAAAGTTACCTACATACCTAATCACCACGATGTTTGAAACATTTTGAGCTAAACTCTTTAACACCTTATTGGATTAAATGCGTTTAATTAATTTGCCAAAAGGTAATTTTTTTCATCGCACAATGCGAACGATTTTGAAGTGTAACCATATGCGTTTTTAGTGAGATCCTGTGAGTGTTTTAAAAGAATTTTTAATGAGTGTTTGAAAAACACACTTTATTATGCGTATATTTAGATACTAAAGTTGTACTTTTCAAGGGCACTTAATGTTCTTATGTGCGATGTCTTCAAGGAATATATAAGCCTTTATTCTATAAACGTTTTTATTTTACTTCCAACGACGTTTCGAGCCGATTAGCTCATTGTCAAGACATCTACAAATAACAATTAACAAAGATAATTTACAACAATGATCTCTCATTATCTAGTCATATAAGAAGTGAGAACTTACCAAAAAATTTTTATCTACTAAAATGTATTGCTATATTATAATTTCATTGAACCATTAGCAGTACACCAAATACAGAAAATAACCAAATAAGAAAATATAGAAATACATTTTAGTAGATGCAAAAATTGTTGGTAAGTTCTAAATTTTTTATATGACTAGATAATGAGCGATCATTGTTGTAAATTATCTTTGTTAATTGTTATTTTAGATGACTTAATAATGAGCTAATCAGAAACTTCGTTGGAAGTAAAATATAAGAAAATTATAGTATAAGGGCTTATATATTCCTTGAAGACACCATATACAAGAACAATTTATTATATTTTAAGTATTGCCTAATAGTATTGGTTTCATATCATTTCTCCTGTACGATCATATCATGTTTAATATAAATTTCCAATATTTGAAAAACTAAAAAGAAATAGGAATGTTGTTCCATATCTTAAACATTGACATTTCCGAATATTTAAACTTGGTGTGGTAGTTGGGTGCCTTTCACTACACATTACAGCTCCTGGGAAGTAGATTTCGACCAATGTACCGGTGCATGTCAACCGTTCGAAAGGCCTACGTTGCTTCCGATGTGTAGTAGCCTATCCACCCACTGCACCTAGTTTAAATATTCGTACAATTTACCTATCAATCCACCTAGGTGTTATTTTCCGTTTTCTGTCTTCTATTTTTTAATTAATTTTTTTTATTTTCATAAATAAAAATGGACGTCAGGAGTCAGGATATATAATTTTGAAATGTTTTGTTATCTGTATCAAACATGATAATCTCAAAATGAGAACATAATTTTTTATTTTTGACCACGCACAGTGCTCTACGAGCGGCAGAACCCTTATTTTCAAGGAGTTATGATAATTCAAATTTCTAAAGTTTAGGCACAAACAAAATAACAATATTCCAAGATTTTCAATGAAATATATTTAAAATAAGTCTGATCCTACCACATCAATCATGCAACTTGATATAAATCATTAAATATGTTTTAGGGGATTTTGCTGAATTCTGAAAATAATTTTTTGTTGCTTAATTTGTGGAAATAAGTTCGTAAATATGTTGTTTTTTAATACATTGTAAAATTTCGTATTTTATTATTCAAAGATTTCTGGAATTTCGTAAAAACACTGTAATAATTACCTCGCCAATATGACCACTAAGTTATTACTGTAATCAAAAAGTTCTTTAAACTCTGTGCTTGCGGTTTTGTAATTATCGGGCAAATTCATTCTAGAAAGCTGTACCAAAAACGGGTAAGAAAAAAGTCCTATATGTAGCTATACATATTTATATCTAATATAATTTATTCTTTTCAGTCATAGAAAACTGTATGAAAAAGGGACAAAAAAACTGTAAGAAAACGCGAAGAAAAAGATTCATGAAGGAGATGGTTCGGGGTGGCGGTCATAAATAGACTAAGTAGTTGCAAAACTATTTTATTAAAAGCCAACATTTCGACCTGACTTTACAGGTCTTCTTCAGGGCTAGAACGGACAATATACAAAAAGATATAGAGAATTGTGGAAGTTACATCATATTTAGATTAAAAATTATAAACAATGTGAATAAACTTATTAAAATTATAAACACTAAGTACATTAAAATATTTAAAAAAAGTAGTATAAACAGATTAAGCTAAGTACCAAGATCCTAAATTGAAGTAAATAGATGGTAACAATTGTTGTAGTATAATATAATATATGCAATTGTCAATATACTCCAACAGATCTACAGGAGAGATTGAAAGAAAAGGAAACAGGATATAATATGAAATAATGGACATAAAGGGATGTGGAGAAAGAAAAGAAAAAAAGAAGAAGAAAAACAAAAAATAAGTAAATAAAATTAGAAGAATACAGATAGAGAGTTACAGGTGTGGCCAGCAAGGAGTTTCACTTAGAACTGGAAACCTGGGTAAGTATTGGGGAAATTTATTGACCTGATTGGGGAATGGTGAGGGGGTAAATAATAAAAGTAAAACAAAACCTGAGATATTGCAGTATCTATAAGCGGACTATCTCCTTCCTTAATAATACAACTATTAAGTATTCAATCGAAAAGATTCATGAGAAAATCAAACAATTTTCTGGATCAACATTGATACTGTGGTATTAGCTCACTATATTTTATATCATACGTTTTATTTTGTCTTCATTTACTTGCAGGCTCCACCTATCTTCATTCCCTCTACTTTTTTTCACATTTTTTTTAGTCTATTCTATGTCCACTTAGTAATAATATAGGTACTAGGTATTTATAAATAACCTTATAAAATATATTTTCATTTTAAGAACTTCTTACATACAAAATGTATTTTATTTATAAGAATATTAATGGTGATTGTTCTTACTTTTTTTTTTTTTTTTTTTTATCTATTTATTGAATAATAATACAATCAGCCACTGGAGGGCTATAAGTATTAGGGCTAAGAGTTCTCATTCAAACAATATATACAAATAATAGAGAAATAAATATAAATATAAAAAGTAAATAAATAATACTGATGAAGAAAGAAAATAAAAGAAAAAAAAATAAACAATAACATAAAAAGAAACTTATAAACACAATCATACCTATATACAATATATACATTCGCCCAAGAATCTCCGAGCCAGGCTTTTTCCCCCACATGTGGAAGGCAAAGCAAGACTCCAGGAGATTCCAGTGCCACTTTTCCAGCCGCATCACTAGTATTAGAAGCCAATGGAGACTGAAAGAGGGCACTAGAGCCACAGACGCTCGGGACATGAGTGGAGAAGCTGGCCATTGCCAGGACTCCAGAAGCATATTTACAAGAGATCTCTGGGCCACTGCCGTTTTAACCTTCGTGGAGGATTGTAGGGATGAAGGGAGCTGGATAGGGATTGAGCTAGAGGATTTGGATGATGGATAAGGTTTTGGTGAAAGTTTGAGAATCTGGTTGGGATGATGTCGAGGACAAATGGGATGTTAAGGTCATGGTGTAGGGTCTTGTTTGTGACATAATATGGGGCATTGACTATTGTTCTAAGTACTTTGGACTGGAAGGATTGGATGCGTTTGATATTCGAATGTTTAGCAGTTCCCCACAGTTCAAGTCCGTAGGTCCAGATAGGTTTCAGTATGGTCTTGTAGATTAAAAGTTTATTTTCAATCGAAAGATGGGATGTCCTACTTAGTAATCTATACAGCTGGCCATATCGTCGGTTAAGTTCTTGTCTTTTAAGTCTGGTATGTGGGTTCCAAGTTAGTCTTTTGTCAAGAAGGAAGCCAAGGTAACGGACTGTGTCTGAGTAGGGAAGTGGAATTGAATTAAAAAGGATTGACGGACAGGATCTGCGTCGCAGGGTAAAAGTGATATGTTTGCATTTTGATTCATTGATTTTGATGCGCCAGTTGTTGCACCACTGCTCAATCAAAGAGAGGTGAGATTGTAGGTTTAGAGATGCTATTTGAGGATCTGAGTGGGAAGATAGAATGGCAGTATCATCAGCAAATGTAGCTAGAAATGTATCGGGATTGGAAGGGATATCGGAAGTGAAGAGGATATAGAGAACTGGGCCCAAGACACTGCCTTGTGGAACACCAGCCTCAACTGGATAGTAAGTGGAGAACGCGGTGTCACAACGGACTTGAAAGGAACGATTTGAGAGGTAGGATTTGAGGACTAGGTATAAGGATTGGGGTAAATGGGTTTTGAGCTTGAAAAGCAAGCCATCGTGCCACACCCGGTCGAAAGCTTGTGCTACGTCCAGAAAGGCACCAGTGCAATAATGCTTGTTTTCAAGTGCAGAGGATATATGGTCCACAACACGAAGGCCTTGTTGGACAGTGGAATGTCTTGAGCGGAATCCAAACTGATGAGAAGGGATGTTGTGGGATTCGATTATGGGTAGGATGCGTTTGAGAAGGATTTTCTCAAAGATTTTTGAGAGGATCGGGAGTAAGCTTATCGGTCTATAGGATGATGTGTTATTAACAGGTTTACCTGGTTTTGGAAACAGGATGATTATGGAATGTTTCCACACCAAAGGAAAGTTGGTTGTGCGAAGGATGCAGTTGCATAGATAGGTAAGGAATATGATTGCTTTTTTGGGAAGTTGTCTGAGGATTTGTGAAGTGAGGAGATCATATCCAGGGGATTTTCGGGGTTTTAATTTGTTTATAAGGAATTTGACCTCAGAGGGGTTAACAGGTTTTGGAGGTAGAGAGAGAGGAATTGGTGAAGAGAGGAATTCTTCAACTTCAGCAGTGTGGCTGGGATGGAGTTCGGGATGAGGGGTGAATGTGTAGGATAAATGTTTAGCAAACTCCTCTGCTCTATTCGCATCTGACGAAGCCCAGGAACCATCATCACGGCGAAGTGGATGGGAAATGGACTGGAATTTAAGGATTTTTTTGGTTACGTTCCAGAGGGAGTTATCACTAGCGGATAATGAGGAGAGGTAGGAATTGTAGGATTGGGTTTTAAAAGTTTCCAGTTTCTTTTTTACCTGTTTGGAATAATAATTATACGATTTCCGGTCATCAGGATGCCTAGTTCTTTGCCAAAGGGTCCTAGAGCAACGTTTGCTATGGATTAGGTCCAATAGATCTTGAGGTAAAGGATTTATGTTATGGTATTTTTTGGGACGATCAGGTGAGGATGCAGTCCAAGCTGCTTGCTGGATCAGGGTAGTGAAGGAATGCACTGCATCGTCGAGGTCTTCAGGTGTTTTTAAGGAAACTCTGAGGTCAATATTATCTTCCAGTATTTGACGGAAAAGGTTCCAGTTAACTGGCCCCCTGATAAATGAAGGTGGGGATGATTTGGGAATGGGAGATGTGGAAACGGTTAGGACTAGAGGACTATGGTCTGAGGAAAAATCATCAAACCTTGAAATAGAACAGTGTAGTGATCCTAGACCTTTGTGGAGGAAAAAGTCTAGAAGGTCGGGATTGCGGTTGGGATCTGTTGGCCAGTATGTGGGTGTATTAGGTGAAAGGATGTTGCTGCGATGGGAATTAAGTGCAGATAGCAATGTTCGCCCTCGGGAATTTGTGGATCTGGCTCCCCATTGCTGGTTTTTTGCATTTAGATCTGCACCTAGGAGGAAGTGGTGTCCTAAGGAATTCAGGAAGGAAATTATTTGGGATTCGGAAATGGGTGTTTTAGGTGGGGAATATGCCGCAACTAGTGTTATTGGGTAAAGGGGTGTTTGGATTATTACGGCTGTGGATTGTAGGAAATTATGGCTTGGTAAGGGAAACAAATGATGGGAAACGGATCGATGGATAATTATGGCAGTGCCACCATGTGCTGTTCCATCAGGATGGTCGGTTCGATAAATATTGTAGCCGGGCACGTTGATTTGTCGTTTGTTGGTTAGTCGAGTTTCAGTTATTAGTGCTATGTCGATGTTTTTGTCATGTAATAAGATTGTCAGTTCGTTGATGTGGTTCCGAATACCATTCGCATTCCAGAGGAGAATGGAGAGGAATTTGGTTGAGGACATGATTGTTCTTACTAAAATAGTTTTTGTGTATATTAATTCTTAGCGTTCGACATGCTAAAAAATATTCTGTTTTCAGATACTCTTCCTAAATTGAAAGTTTCCCAGGGTTTTTGCTGTTTTTATCCATTCCGACCACAGTACCACGTGACGATACCAAGTTCCAAGTCTTGTGTGAGGTAGCAGCTTTGCCGCACTGCAACTATAATTATTTATATTTGAATATAATTTTTGTCGATTTTCAAACAGATATAAACCCAATAATAAACAATAGTGGTATGATGGGCGAGCGTAGTGAATAATTGAAGAGAAGTTGGTTGCGGTATCCAGTCAAAACTAAACAAATTACAAATATATAAATGATGTTTATTTTTATTTTTGCCTATATTTAGGCCCAAAGTTCATGCCTTCATCAGGTTTAAGAAAAGACTACATAATAATATGAGAAACAATTAGCTAATGAAAAAATAATAATAGTTCCTCATATTGTTATCTGGTATTTTCTTAGGACTGATGAAGACTAGAACTTTGGGCTGAACCAAATATAAAAATAAATATCATTTATTTATTTTTAATTTGATTGTTTTTGACTGAACTCCCCAACCAACTTCTCTTCAATTATTGATAAACATTTTGATGATTTATCGTCGATTCTTGTTCAGCTATAGAGTTATTAGGGTAATAGTCATTGGAGCGATACTTTGAAAATTAGCCAGTTCAAAACCTGATCGGGTTCCTAGAAGAATATAAATCATGAAACAGGTAAAAGTTTTAATAAAACTATTTCCAGGGAAGATCCAAGTGGCACGTGCCCCTGTCCCCGATTCCTTCCCCTCTCCCGTCCCAACTAGTCCCCGCGGGACCCAAACAGGAATAAATTAATTAAAGTCTCCTTAGCCAACAAGTTCACAAGGGCTGTCAAATGTCAGCTCTTCCATTTGGGAAATTGCCGGAGAACTCCTTCCCCCCTCGGCTGCCCTATGCCTCGCTACTCTGAAATTAAAATATTTGTCAAAAACTTTTACGTCTCAACTCGTGGGCATGGCGTCACAAAGGAATTGATAAATTTTGTTTTTCGGTAACCTTTAATATTTTTACAGTGTCAGATACTCGGAAGTTAGAGGAGCTATACTTTGTAATCATTGGCCTAAATAAGTACTAATAATTTGGAGCTTTGGAAGCTGAGGGGGGAAAAGACTAAATTTTAAAAATTTAAGCTTACTCGATGTTATTAGTGATGAGCGATTTTAGATGAAAAAAAGCTTATAGTCCGTGGTACAGACAGCTTTTTGACAAATTATTAAAAACCACTTATAATTTCGTGAATATTTTCATCTCATTGTAACTTTTTCATTTACAAAAATTATCGAAATCGGGGTGTTTTAAATTTGGAGATCGGTGAACTTAGGTACTAAATACTCATGGGCACCCATTTACTTTCAATCTGAATCGTAATATAATTTGATCAAAATTCGAGAAAAAAGTGGCCTAAAAGAACACCACCCACATCATTTAAAAATAACGAGGTTATATAGACTACCTTTTTTTTCACGATTTTTAGGTCAAATTATCTTACAATTCAAGCCATGAGCCGGGATTCGAACCTGGGAGCTTGAGAATTAGAAAATTAGTGCCCTACCGCTGAGATACCACGCTCAATCCCCTAGTATTAAATAAATAAATAATTTGAAATCTCTTAATTTTTTTGAATTATTATTATATTAATTGTTATAAAGTAAAATCTTAATTTTTAAAATTATGATTCATTAATTCAGCATAAAAATCCTTTTGTTTGACACCTCATTCTTCAACATCCATTGCTCGATTTATACTACTGTATTATATATGGTGTAGAAGCAAGAATGCATGTCAGGAAAATACTCAGAATTCAATTCCATGACTAATTTTATTATCAGTTAAAAAGAAAAACAGTCGCAAATTTAAATATTTGATGGAAAAAATCAAAACGTAACGAGCGCTGGTAGCTATAACTCTGATATATATTGAACCTAGCAGGTAGTAATCATTTAAAGTTAAATGGGCAGGGGAAAAGAAAGTTGGAATATCCTGACACAAAACACATCAGGCACCTGCCTAGAACCTGCAAGGACCGACCTAGACCTGGACCCTGGGGAAGGCTTAGAATAAAAACTAGTAATGGGCTAAGTAACTGGTTCCTTTTAGGGTGTTACCAGTTATTGTGAAGTAATAAGATGAAGTTAAGAACCAATGAAAACCATCCTTGCTCCACCTTGAATATTTGTATAAAATCTACCAAGTAGCAAGAAAAAAGGTCTTATATTGATTTTCGGCCTTGAGGATAGGTCTTATGTTTCTTCCGGCTTGGGGACTGAAGCCTTGGCCCTACATAGACCATGAAGATGGGATCCAGGCAGTTTTGGACCTGGGTTTGACGAGATGACCTCGGATCAGCAGATGCAGTGATGAAACCTAACAACTACACCACTTCATATACAAGAGATAAGTTGTTATTTCTAATCCTAACGTTAAAATATTTCATGACAAAATAATTCTCAAAACAGTCCATCTGAAATCATACTTTTACAGTCATTGATTGAATTCATTGAATCATGTATTTAGTTTTTTGTAAATATAATTTGTATATATATAGTTTATTAAACATAAGAATAAAATAAGTTTTTTAGTAAAAGTTATTTAATTCTGCCACCCATTTATATCATGATGACCACAGGTAATGTCGGTAATTAGAAAGCATGATAAACACAAACCAGGCTTTGAGAAAAGAAATTCAATTCATTAACCCTGGACAAATCAATATAGTGAAGATCCAAATTTGTTTTACTAATCTTTTATTATTCATTTTTATTAAGCATTTCCGAGTAATTATCATCAATAATTATCCAGTGGCATCCCGAATAAATTTCAACACAAAAAGTAACATTTCAACCCCTTGTTTATAGACTCAACTGTTACTGAAACAATTTAGAATAAAATTTAACATAGCTCACAGCAGTGGTGGGATATTGATTATGTTTAATTTATCGGAATGGAATAGATTTTTTTTTTTTTGTGAAACGCCATTGAAGCGAGGTGGTGGGATGAAGCAGACAGAAGAAGAAAGAGACGCCAGTGGGGGAGGAGGGAGGAGAGAGGAGGGGGGGGGGAGATTGACTGCTCTTTTATTTAAAAAACCTCTGCCGAGACCATTAGCTATGTCTTTTGATCTTAAATTTATCTTCCTAGGATGTGCCTGCCCTTTCATTTGCTTTCAACTACATTAATAATGTATTGTGTATATACGGCCGCCAATCTGTGATGTAGAAAAGGCATTTGACACTATTGCTATGCTTCTTATGTGTAAATGGATTTCTCGATCATGTTATTCATTTATGATAAATAAAAAATGAAAAAGAAAAACGATCTTGTTACACGTATAATTACAAATTATTTGAGTTAGAATACTTTTGAAGGAAATTTTCTGCACAGCTATTGCTTAACTGTCTACCCAGTTTGATTCCATATTCATGCTTTATTTCGATCAGTTGTTCACAAAATCAAATCAAATTTGAGAGAATTCTGTTAATCAGGTTTTTATTTAATACTTGCTACATCCTATAGTATAAAATATATAATGATAAGCCGGAAATCCCACCCAAACAACAGGATATGCGTGGTTAGGAATTTTTTTTTCCGAGAGTTGACAGTTCCAAATACATCAGCTTCACAATAACCTCAATCAATGACCAACAGTCAGAAATAAGCCAGCTTATAACAAGCGGAAACAGGGCTTTATTCACTCTTTCAAATGCATTCAAATACCCACAAAAAATCTATAAATTTCACAGTAAGGGTGTAAAATGACGTGACAAATCCAAGTTTGGTAAAAAGCCACGAGACCTGCACACTAATCAACACTTTACAATCGAAACGATGAGGGATCAGAGTACCAACTAATAGATTAAGACCAATAAAGAACTGCTTGAAGAAACTGGTAAAGATATAAGGGCTAAAAGATATAAGGCTATTAATCTTAAAAATTATATTTAGCCTTTTTTCCTTATTAATAATAATAAAAGATAGTTAATTATTTAAAATAAATCAAATCAAAGGTACTTTAAAAGAAGAAATTTAGAACATGTATCCCCTGTTAAGTGATGTCGAGATAGCTGCCAAATTTTATCATTACCGTTCACAATTCCCACACAAATTAGAAATAATCTGTTAGATAGCCCTGTTTATCATTAGCCCTGCAAATATAGACAGCTGTGAAAAATTCACATCTCAACTGTTCCCACAGAATTTAGGAATAATTGGTCAAGATATAAAATTTTCAGAAGGAGCGACCACCACATCTACGTTTCAAACCTTAACCCTTTTACTTTCCGAGATGAAGAATATAACCATTTTCCTTTTTGATGTCATCATCTAACCCTTTTAAATGGCTACCCCTAAATTTTCGTAGGCAGTACAATTTTAGTCACACGTACCGAACAAACTCTCTCCGGAACCTACCACCAAACATTATGAAACATATTGCAACACTCTTGTAACCTCATTTTAATCAATAACTCTTTTAACTTTAACTTTGATACAACACAAAACTAAGGGTCCCCTGTGAGATTCAGCTCTTTGGACGTGACCTTTAGCAGTTATATCAAGCTAGGGAAAATTCAGCGTAGATTTAACTAGACAAATTTTAATCAAATAAATCAAGATCAAGGGCTTTAAGATTAAGATGGGTAAAGTCTCTTTACCATGACTGCCTCAATGGATGATAATATATATCGATTTATACCAAATATGTCGATGGATAGATCGAATGAACAGAGATTCTGTTGAACTGCATGCAGATAACTGGATACTAATTGCTATACAAAGGCAGATACGGAAAAAAATTGGTCAAACCAACAAAAGTTTTAAAATATCTGTCAAGCCAACCGAAAAAAAAAACAAATTCTCCGCTTTTTCATTTTGAATTATACAAACTTGTAAACGTAAGATGAGTACATGTCCAAAATTCATCTAATCAACTTATGAAAAAACAAAACAAAGCAAATAGCTATGAAAAATTGAATCGACAGAATGATTCTTCATTTAGATGGCTTTTATACGAACAATTTCAAGAGCACTTGTTAAACTATTTAAAGAAAACGAGTAGGTGGAAGGCACCAGTTAAAACAGGAGCCTCAGTGATGGAGAGGTTGGACTTTAAATGTAAATAGTAAGCTTCCTTGTTGGTGTAAAGGTTCCAGTTTTTTTCTATATTGAAGAACAATGCCCTCTATTGACAACTGCATGAACAAAGTTCCCAAAAGAAAATTTTAAAATGCCTACCATTGTTGTGTTTTCAATAGTAATCTTGAGATCAGTATGTTACATAACTTCCTACTAACAGTTTTGCCAAGTGTAAGTTGAACATTTATGTTATGTTATCTTTATTGTTAAATAAAGATATTAGAATATTTCTGTCTATTACTGGTGTAGGTTGTCGTGTGAATTAATAGAACAATTAAATTTCGGGGTGTCTATCACTAGTAAAAGAATGTGTTTTTTTTTTTTAAATGGAGGTTATATCAGCATAACTGAATTTCATTTTAATTTTAAAGTTTTAATAGAAAAAAGATACCATAGAGATTCTAAATGTCCAGCGGAGAAGTTTATAAGTATAATAATAACGGCGGTATAAGCCAAAAAAGACAAAAAAAAAATTCTTTAGCTATGTCCATCACTAGTGAGCTTACCCAAGTTCTTACATATTTTTTTTTTATTCATTGATATTTACAACTGTATTATAAAAAAATACAACTAGTAAATGTGCACACAGTAATAATAAAATCACATGAAATCGCTCGTTGAGAAACTACCCATTGGTAGCACTAATAATATATTTACATAAGCAGATCACGAGGCCATCTTCTTTTCAGACGCCTCGGAGGGTTATCAGAGGAAGCAAGGTTTGAAACGAGAGTGTTCAGATGGTTCTGGAGTTTGTGATAGAAGGATAGGTATCTGGATTTTGCCAAATCGGAAACATATGGAGCATTAAGATCTTTATGGATGATTTTATTTGTGACAAAGTTAGGAGCATTGAGGATTTTCCGAAGGATTTTGGATTGTAAGGATTGGATACGAGAGGAATTCGATGGTTTAGTGGAGCCCCAAACCTCAATTCCGTAAGTCCAAATAGATTTTATTATTGTCATATATATGAGTCGTTTGTAATTGATTGAAAGCTTAAAGCGTTTGTCTAGTAAGTGTTAGAGTATTTGGAAACGTCGAGCGGTTTCTTGTCGTTTCAGTCTTGTATGAGGATTCCATGCGAGTCGTTTGTCGAGGTGGAGTCCTAGGTAACGGATTTGTTCAACTGGGATAAGTGGGGAATTATTAACTGTATTACAGGAGGATACTGTAGGACAGGAGGTCATGGGTTTGCGGTCGAGGATTTATTGGAATTTATTTTAATTCTCCTGTTTTTACACCATTCTTCAAGGTTTTTGATACGTGACTGGAGAGTTTGTCTTACAGATTAAAAGATAGTTTTAGTTCTAGTTAGGATTAAATTTTTTTGCCTAAATATATATTAGAAAGCTGTTACCAATATACCAAACTTTATTTCTAATAAAGTCCGCGGATGAAAAACACTTCCTCGTTATAACAGATTCATTGAGTTTATAAGAAGCAATCACAAATGAAGCATGAAAATACTTTGAAAAATACATTATTTCCTTTGGGAAGAGTGGATCATTTCACCTCTAGAATAACCCACTGTATGACAATAATAGCTAAGTAGAGGATGATCGAAAAAAAAAATAAAGAAAAAGATGCCCTAGCTTAAAGCCAGAAAACGTTCTATGTAACAAAAAAAGAATTTTTTGAAATCGGGCTGGTACTTTCTGAAATTAATGAGTTAAAAGAAACTTTTCAGCTTTATATATAAATGGAGAAATGCCTTTAAATTTATGTTTGTTTCCAGTATATCAATTAAGTTTTGCAATATTCTAAACACACTCAAAACTTAAACCATCAATAACAATTAGTGTCCGAAGCAATCTGGGAAGTTAGGACCTGTACCCACTGTCGGTTAAACAAGCGACTCACCGACTGCACTCTCCGGATAAACATATACAACATAACTTAATTAACAACAACATCTAATGGTCACTAAACGGGCATTGATTGAACTCTCCATGATTAAATACACCTGGAATATATAGAAGAAAACATTTCTACTAATTGAAATTTCTCGTATTACGATTTATGTTTCTCTGATTAATATAATATTGAACACATTAACAATAAGAAGTATGGTGATGAACAGAAGATGTTTCTGAAAATTAAATTTCTTTTTTAAGAATACCTTGAAGAGATAAAATCGATGTTTATAATGGCATTTTGCTGTCGGCAACTTTTTCTAGTACTTCTCTTTTGCTGAATTAATTAAGCATTTGATATAAATTTCAGAATAAATTTTAAAAGGTTGGAAATATTTTGAAGTATTGTACTTAGAAATGTAAAAGTTCTATCCATTCATAATTATAAAACAATAAATAATTTAGTAAAGAACAGTTTTGTTCAATATGTCCATGTATGTATCATGATTATTTATTTCATTGGATTTATACCTTGCCAAAATAGCAAAAATACCTTTTTAATAATTTGTTTATTATTTAAAAGGAAAGAAATATATACAAAACAATTTCCTTACAACAATCTTTGAAATAGTACAGGGGTCCAATGCATAAAATATAACTCATAAAATACACATGGACAAATATTTTTTAAAATTAGTATTTACCAACATAGAAAATTATTCGTGGCAGTTCTAAAACGCTTACTAAACATATGATTAACTTTCAGTAAAGTTAATAAAGTAATGAATTACGTTACAAAATAGACTAGAATCGAACATATAAATAGGTTTTGTTTTAACTATTCTCTTGTATATCAGAACAGTGATGTGGAAAACGTATTGAATTCAACATAGGGTGTTTAAAAAAAACAACTAAAAACTAAAATAATGATAATTAGGTCTGGTTAGTTTGATTATTGCAATAAATAATATTAGGAAGTAAAATTTTGTTTTTGTTTATTTAATGAAATTTAGTACCGCATACAAATACAACCAGTAAATATGCATAAATTGTAAATAATGACATGTACAGGCTTGAAGAGATACTACCTAGTGGTAGCACTCCCTAAATAATTCTAGGTGAGAAGATCACGAGGCCATCTTCTTTTCAGTCGCCTAGGAGGATTATCTATAATCAAGGAAAAAGCAAGGGTGGAAACAAGGAGATTTGGATGGGACTGGAGTTCATCATGAAAGGATAGATATCTGGAACGGGTTAAATCAGCGACATATGGTACGTTAAGGTCTTGATGAATGGTTTTATTTGTGACAAATTATGGAGCATTAAGGATTTTACGGAGGATTTTGGATTGTAAGGATTGGATACGATAGGAATTCGATGGTTTGGTGGAGCCCCAAAGCAGGGAGTAAATTAAAAGGTAGATTTGACTTTATCAAAACTTCATTTCTAAAAACTAACTACAGTGATTACTGAACTAGCATAAACATTTTATATTTCTTGAAGGAAGTTAGTCGACTGTTCTACATATCATGGGTGATAAATATTCAGGACTCAGTATTTAAAAAAAAAAAAGTTAAATTTTTTATTAATGCCAACGTTTCAATCCAAACATGTGGGTCATGTACAGGGCTTGCTTTGAGCAAAATTTAAAAAAGACTGCGTCCTGAATATTTATCTCCCATGATTTTACATTTCTGAAAACCAGATTAAAATAATATTCACGCAATCCGTAAGTCTAAGTCATACTTATATTACTTTAATTGTAATACATCTCCACAAAAAAATCATTGTTTTAAGATTTTTTTAGAATATTAAGATAGGACGGACAAAACAGTACACGAAGTCTTGGGATCATCAATGAATCAACAATGAAGGCATTTCCGTATGAAATTGAGAAAATACACCAGGTGCTTATGAATAAGATCACGAAACCTCATTTTAAGCTAGAGCGAATTTCTCCAAACTACGGTCCGCGAAAGTTTCTTTAACAACATTGTAAAATTAAAAAAAAAAATGGGAATTTAGCAAATTACTTACACATGGTGCTGATGCATCTCTTAGAAACCTCATTTTACAATTGAAGTATCATATAGAACAAGATTTTTGTTTTCATCACAAGCCACCACCCGCGAGACTTGGGTGAATGCTTCAATGAGCCCCGAGAGACTAGATGAGCTCACGATGTGGCCCGCCGCCCAAAACGTTTTGGGCTAGAAGCTGCTCTTAGGCTAAATACTGGCTCATCTAAACTAACGAAGTGAAATAGTGAGTAATTTTAAGTTAAACTTTTATCGAATTTCTTTCCATACCCTATTTTGCTTTATTTATCCTCATTCCCTACAATTGAAACGAAAAAAAAATAAAGAAAAGCAAAAGTTATAAATAAATACTCGTATAATATATGTATATAACTTAACTTATGGAGACATAGAAAGGATGCCAGGATCTCGGTATAATTAATGGCAATAGGTTTTACAATTGAAAAGTGTACGGTTCAATGGAGGATATTAATTATTCCGAATAATCCCTGGAACATTGTTCTCGACTTAACCAAAGCTTTCGATACAACTGGAAACATCATAAATAACATTCCTTGATTTTAATCACTTTCTGTTTTATTCACCAAATTTCCAACTACTAATTCTGTTGAAGTCATTAATCATTCGTTGAGTTTTTAGAGTTATATTGAAAATTTAACATTAATAAGTTATTAGATTGAATATATAATAAATATACCCTACAGTATACATAATATACATATAATTTGAAGCTTGTTATATGTGTATGATTTCTAATTTTTTTTTTTGCCGTTAATACATCAATACCAATAATTTAACCATCATTTTGAAGATTACATTCAGTACTAATGACGAAGTTTGAGTAAGATGAAGTTTGGTTTAAGTCTTCTCCCGCAAAACCTTTTAACTATATATGCCACTATCAGAGTTTGGAGCTCGACCCAGTATTGGGACGCGAACTTGTACTTATTTACCATATAAAGTTTGATTTCTTAAATTGCCCGGTAGGCCGCTCACTCAACCCCAATACGTACATAAATAACTTTGGTATATATATATATATATATATATATATATATATATATATATATATATATATATATATATATATATATATACATATATATATATATATATATATAAATATATATATAAATATATATATATATATTTATAACTTTTCTTTAATCGACCTTAGAGTATTAAATTTAAACATAATTACTTAATTTTGAATAAGGTCACTTATTAATTATTCAGTGAACTACTAAATGTTCATTGATTCTGTGTTTATTTGACGTTTCGATCCTTTTTTTTTAAGTTAACAATGGGATCCTCTTCAAAGTTTTAAAATAGAGCTTCGATACTTCATGCCAGGGACACACCGACAGTCTCAGCACCGTCCACCAGCACATATATTAAGCTACTGTGAAGTTTATATTTATATATTAAGCACATACAGTAGCTTAATACATGTGTGGGTAGACGGTGCTGAGACTGTCGGTGTGTCCCTGCCCTGAGGAATCGAAGCTCTATTTTAAAACTTTGAAGAGGATCCCATTATTAACTTTAAAACAAAACCGGGATCGAAACGTCGAATAAATACAGAAGCAATGAAACATTTAGTAGTTTATTGAATAATTAATAAGTGACCTTATTCCCAATTAAATTTTTTTTTTGTATAGCCTGTTCTTACAAGTATTACACCTGTAGGCCTCCCCTAATTAAGAGGGTAATGGTCTAACTTCCCGCGGGGACCAGGCTTATTGGGAAGTATTTCCCAATTAAATAATTATGTTTATATATATATATATATATATATATATATATATATATATATATATATATATATATATATATATATATATATAATTAATAATTGCCTATCGCAGCTGGACTCGAATTCGAGCCAAGGGTTAAACAATTCTACTGTCACGACATCATTTAACTCTTTTCAAATTAATAACAGGTGTATTTGAGTATCTTCTACCTGAGAACTTGAGAAGCTCCTCAAAGGGAGTTGGTTGCCCCCGGGGGTTGAGGGAGTTGGAGGAGTGAGTGAGTGAATGGCCACAACAGTGGGAATTAGTCAACTCTCTCCAGCGCCGCTTTTAATTACTTGACTAGCGAGCTTTTTGGTGCAGATCCGAGTTAGTGGAAGTGGATGGAATTATTTAGCCGAGTTAGAGTTGAAAACTCCCCGGTCCGAGTCAGTCACCTCCTTCCGAGTAATGATCCCTATTTCTCAACTCGCTCCCAATCTTCTAGAAAATGCCGGGAATTCCCTGCAAGAAAATGTCTTCGGTGACTGGACGTTATTAAGCCCCGCCGAGAGATTGAACGCCAAGGACAAGATAGGGAGCAACTGACAGAAGAAACGAGAAGAATAATCTACAATCGATTTTTTTTTCTTTTTTGGATTCCAGAGTTTTCTCGAGAAAGAAGTAGGTAGAGGATGATTTTGGACATGAGCCGTTGGATGCAAAAGCAGTTCATTATAAATAATCAATTACTGAGTGTAATAACTGTATATTTATAAATAGTTGGATATGATTAGATAGGCCTGACTATTTCTAATAGAAAATTATTCCTCACCAAGTAACTTTGTCGAAGAAGGTAATACAAGGAAAGTGATTAATAATTTTTAATTAATAATTTTAGTATTATCTATTTATGTTATTGTGTATATACATACTTTTTTATTTACTTACTTTCTTATTTTATTTTTTAAAGATGTATTTTAACTGTTATATATATATTGGATTGCTAGAAACTGCCTTGTGACTGACCCGATGCCTCAATTCTTGATTCACTGAAGCGAATTTGTTGAACCTAGAAATAAGTTCTTAAAGACATTTATTGTAGAATCGAAGGACGAGATTATCGTAGAAGATATATTGAAGGTGGACAGTGTCGAAAAATTATATCAAGTATATTATTTCATAAAAGGATGCTTAACAAACTGTTCAGTAGTATAATTAATCACTATAGAAAAATGTTAATGCATATTTATATTGTTATTTATTTATTACTTCTAAAATATTAAAAAAAAAAATATTAAAAAATTGTTTTACTTATGTAATGTTGCTTATTTGTTATATTGCAAGTCGTATAAGTCATATTTACTGCTATTAATTTTGTAAATGTTATATTTGAACACAGAACTAGATTCAAAATTTTAATATTGTTCATAATATATATGTATTTATTTGTACAGACATTTCTTTGGCAAATAAAAAAAAACTACAACAACTACTACTAATATATATATATATATATATATATATATATATATATATATATATATATATATATATATGAATGTACACATACACACAGCCATAACGGCAATATTGCGCAATGAATAATATGAATTTTTAAAGAAATTAAAAATTAGTCTCAACTGTGGCTTCGTTCAGTCTATTTTATGTTAATAAAAAATAATACAACCTGGACTACAGAATAGATGTAAATTAAAATTATACAATTTGATCAACGAGTACTACAATGAAATAAACAGTTGTTAAAGATTAAAATTATAATCTTAGTTTATTTATTTAATATCTGCCGCACTACCTACTTTGAGAACCACTGCCTTAAAACTTTCTTTTTTATTATTTATTTGTTTATTGATAAATATTACAATCTGTCTCAATAAAGGACATTTATAATAGAGTTCTGAGAGCACATTCACACCATAGGGCCTTAAAACTTTAACTTATTGAAACCAAGATATATCTAAAATAATATTTTTAGAAAATCGAACTTAATTGCTATCGATAAATATTAAAATAATTTAAATTTTTTTTTTACTAAGTATTAATACAGTCTGGCACACTGAAAGGCTAAAATAAAATTATGAAAAAAAAATTTATCCACAATAAAGATATACATTCTTAAATTTTCACAATTTTTTCGTTTGATTTACATTGATTGTGAAGTTCTTTCTTCAGTTCATATAAAAGAAAAAAAATTGATCCCAATGATTTTTGTTTGTTTTTATACATTTTCATAGTAAATTAAAAATCTCACTATTTTCCCATGTAATATTATATACAGTGTCTATGTTTGCTATTACGAGGGGATTATATAGATAAGTTTGTTTTAAAGTGGATAAAGCATTTTAAGGTGCTCTACACTAGGGAAAGTATCAACTTGTTATGCCCTTACATACTCTCAACTTTAATTTGCTTTGATTTAGTACCCAGAAGCTGTACGCTTCGATAAACTTATTCTAAACTTCGCCTGCGCCAAGTTTTACTTTGTTAATAAGATTATCCATAAAACTATGTTCAAGATAGTTTTCAAAATTATACCGTCAATTCTACATCAGATGAGATTAGTGGTATACACAAATTGTCTGCGTCATTATTAAACAAAATTTCATATTCCTATTACTGCATAAGTTTTATGTAATTTTAATAATGTATTTGGGAAAATCAGCGATTAATTATTTTAAAAAAAATTACTCATTCAAACCTATCTTTCGGCACAAGCATGTGTGTCATATTGAGGGCTACAAAATAAGTAATTTATACAAAATTATAGAAAATAACTAACAAAATATAAAGAAAAAAATAAATATTTATTAAATTTACATGTTAAGAATAAATATTAAAAAGAACGGTATGATAAAATAATTTCCCCTCCATATAATCATCTGTCAGAGAAAATATAGGCATTTTTTTTTTTATACATGCATCATTTTCCAACGCTGTCCAAAAAGTACTGCTATCCCCCATCAATAATTTCATATAGAAAATAAAATATTCCAATAAACCATTAAACTTTGTCTATATTTGACGTAAAATTTTAAGAATATTTTGATTCGGAAGAAGATAAAAACGGCTCGGAACGTTTTAATGCGTAATATTAATAAAATTCATAATAATAAACAATAACAGAAGTCTCACTATATCTTAAGATCATATAAATAAAAACTAAGAACAAAATTAATTAATAATATGATATATCTGAAAATGTTTATTCCCAGTGTAAACCCAAATATTAACATTTTTTTATTAAACACGAAAACATATATTTTTTATTCAAATTATAATATAAAAACCGAATTAAAAAAAAAATAATGAATTCACGAATTTTGTATTTGTACTATTTAAGAAAATCACTTATTATTCCAATAGTAAGTAAAACAAATTTAAACTTAAATAGGGTCGTTTTTTAAAAATTGATAGCTTTGTTTTGGAGAGAAAAAAATGTATGATTTGTGAGGAAGAAATCATAAACATTAACTTTTTGTTTACAATATGGTAGCATAAAATTAATTTATTTTTAATTTTCATTAAAATAGAAAAGCTGTTGATGATTTTTTTTTTTTTGTCTAAAAACATTTAAGAAATGCAAGTTTCATTATATCTCTCTCGAAATTTTTTTTTCACAAACCTGTTTTTTGTATTTAAATTTAGATTCGTTTTTGAAAAAAAAAATAATTGCAGGCAATTCATTAGGTATTTTTACTTGAGGGTCGACACAGCTCAATATCCATTAAAACCTATAAGGACTCATCTGATAAAAATAAATATTTATTTAGATAAATAAGTATAGTTACCAATTCCATTACCTCAAAAGATCTCGACCTTCTGACATTTACATCCCTTCTTACAGATCTGCATCATTCCAAAGTTCTTTGTTGCCCTCTCTATCAATTTCTGGGATTCTCTCTCTCTCAAAATTCGGCATGCTTCCTCCGTATCCACATTCAAAACCCTCTCCTGTTCCATCCCTGTTCTGCAAAACAGTCAGATACCAGCTGACCTGTTGACATTGTAAATGTATTTCCTCTCTTTTATCATCAAATGATAGTGCTGTTCTTTGCTTGGGATATATCTAGTATTTCCTACTAACGATGATATTCAATAAATCTATTATTTTTTATTACCACAATTTTTTATTTATAAGCAATTAAATTTTTGCATGCATTTGCTTTAATTTTATATTAAAATATTCAGATTTCTTTTTCTTAGTAGAAACATAGAGCTTATTTATAAAAAGTATATAATTTATTTTGTCATTTTTTCTTTCTTCTTTTCTTAGAAGTATATATTTATAGCATTAATTGTTTAGTATGTGATTTTATTTGTTTTTATGCAGCTTGTTCATTTAATGTTTTCTTTACTTTTTTAAATTTTGTGATTTTTTAAAATTGTATATATTGTTTTAAACCTTTATACCTGAAGTAATCTTTTTTGTACTATGTTGATATCCTCAAGTGAATTTGTCCTAGAATAAAGTTATTTTATACCTATCCATCTATAGGGTACAGTTCCTATTCGGTTGGAAAGGTATTCAAAATTACATCTCGAATTAGACTCTTTTTAGCCTCGCTGTGCAATACTATTATTGCCGAAGAGTGGTAATAAACAGAATTGGCAGTTGCAGAAGAGTCACAAAGGCCATTTAAAGACAATCATTTATCGACCTAGAGGTGGAAGGCGGAGGAAGAGTTCGCTATCTGAACAGTAGAGGACATCCGAGTATCTTTCCATTGCTGGTATTGTTGATGAATGTTCCTCATTGTGTGAGGTTTTGTGTCTCATTCATGGTTTTGTGTCTGTTCTGTTTGTTCCAATTTATTAATTATTACATGCATTAAATGTCGTTTGTAGTTAATATACATACATATGATAAAATCATATGAATTATTTTACCAGGGAATGGGCTAGGTGAGAAGCATCCAGATCTC
Organism: Nezara viridula; assembly: GCA_928085145.1. NCBI lineage: Eukaryota > Metazoa > Arthropoda > Insecta > Hemiptera > Pentatomidae > Nezara > Nezara viridula. Next base: position 26,854,873 of record OV725080.1, read on the forward strand.
CTGAAGTTCTGTTTTGTTTTCCACATGTTGATACTAAAGGTTGACTTAGAGTCCTCTGAGCAAATGTAAATTGGTATGACTGTGTTTTATTTATATTTTCATTCAATCTATTATTTTATTTAGTTATATTTATTTTTTACTTTGTAAACATTATTATTATATTTTTTATATATTAATTCTCTTTATATTATTTACATTTTATCCTTTATTTAAATATTTATATCTATTTTCATCTTGTATGTAAATATTGTCTAAATGTACAATTGTAGCTCTGATTCTTTTTGGCACATTGTATTATTACTCAATAAGAATTAAAAAAAATATCAACTATTTCATGATTAGATTCAATATTCAAAACTAACGGTTACTCATATCAATGTAGAACAAAGGGAATTATTTTAACATTGGGAATTAAAGCTTATCTGCGGCTCTAGATAGAATAGAATAGAATAGAATAGAAACTTAAAATTAAAAAGGGACTAAGTCCCTTTAGAATAACAATGATGAGTTAATACAAAGTAAAGTACAAATCTGGCCAAAAACTAACTTATAAAACTTTTAATATTATATACATTATTTAAAAAGTATGTGACCAATAAAAAATAAAATATATATACAAATGAACATAAAATTTTATCAAAATTACTTAATTGTGATGAAAAAAAAAAAGAAGAGAAATTACATATTTATATATACATAACTATACAATTTATAAACAATAGGCTATCTAATAGAAAACTAACTTAATACAAAATGTAATAATATCTACAGTGGTTTATATAATAATATGCAGACACTAAGATAAAATAAAATCTTAGGATACTTGTGGTGCAATGGAAAAAAAAAAATAAATAAAAAAAAATAAATAAAAGGAACTATTTATACGTACATTCTCATATTGGCACACATAAAGACAAAAATATAAACATATATATCCGAAAGAAAAAGCACAACCTGAGGAGAAGAGAAAAATAAATAAATAGTAAAAATAATAGTCAAACTAGGTAGGTGACAAAGATCATTGCTGTTTTATGTTAAAACTTAAACAGTAGGCATCACTATTTACTTCACACAAATTCAGTTCATAAAATGAAATTTATGGTGGTAACTCTTCTGTTTGGGATGTAAGGAGATATTTGAAAGTTGACAGGGAAGAGGCACGACGGATGTTATTTGGCAAAGAATTCCAGTAGGAGACGGAGCGGGATAAGAAGGAACGTTCATAGGTTTTTGTCCTGTGGAATGGAATATAGAGGTCAGAAACACACTAAGGGTTTAGGCTGGAGGAGACAACAGATATAGGAAGGGTGCTGGGAGTTGATCGTTTGGTATAAGAAATTTCCAAGGAAGTATAGGCGGCGGGAAGAGGGGAAGAGCCACTTTGACTCGGCATATAGGTGGGACACATGAGACCATCTCGAAGTGCCGAAGACGAATCTTAGAAAACAGTTCATGATTCTCTTCAGTCTGTCCTCAAGCTCCAACGTATACCACACAGCCATAGTCAAAGTAGGGGAAAATCAATGAGGAAACGAGGAGCCTGCGGATAGGTTGTGGGAGATGATGAGGATAGGAAGAGTTGGTCGTTCCATCACTGCATCTACTGGTTTGAGGCCATCTTGTAAAGCCTAGGACCAAACCAAGACGCCCACCTCCCCGGTCTGTGTGGCCTAAGCTGCATCTTCAGTCCCCAAAGCCGGAACAAAAACACAAGATCTCCTTTCCTTACAAATATGGGATGGGGCAAGTATGGGTTTGATTGGTCCTCAACTTCGGCTGGAGTAACAATTATTTTAACGGGCCACATCCTAAAGGACTATAAGTTGCTAACATGAACAAAGATTCTCAGTTAACGTGAGAGTATATACGTAAAGGTATCTGGTAACGTCTAAACGGTGTCTTTGTGATGTCGGCAATCGGCTTCTTTCAACTTTTTTTATTGTCTTCCGCAGCTCATATTTAGTTTAAAAGGTAACTTGCTATGTTTAATACATAGCAGTACTTATTTACACTATTTACAATCAGGTGAGGGAATTCCGAGGAAGGCTTATCCCTCCAATTATGGAAGGAAAAGCAGGACTCCTTTAATCATTTGGATGATACGTAAGGTTCTGATGAAATTTGGAGAATTTTTCTTGACCGAAATAACATAGTTATTATTTTTTGTAAGCTACATGTTTCTAAATTGTGAGAGCAAATGATCTTACGATTCAAGTGAAAATTAAATGAGTATTGATGGGTTTTTAGTACATCATTAAATATATTTTAAAATTTTACCGATCTCTAGATTGAAAACACCCCATTTCCGAGAATTTTCGTAAATAAAAAAAGCTGTTGGATTAACTGGATAATAAGATTAAGCCATTAACGCAGTTTCAGAGAAATGTCGATAATTTGATAAAATCGGGTCCGTAACGCGGTATATTATATTTATATTAAAAAAAAAAAAATACGATATGTGTAAGACCAATAACACAAAAATTTTTATTTATGATATTATAACATTTAATAATTATAATTTTTCATAACTGCCTCTCAAGAATAAATATTCATATTTTCCTTCACTTTTACATTAAGTGTTTTTTTTACGAATTGACTCACCCTTGAGCAAACGTTTGTTCCGGTGAGGAAATATTGCTTTCGAATCAAAGAGGAAGCCGCTGATAACGGATTCTGTTTGCGAAACGAGGCCGCAAAAGTTAATATGCGCTGGTCGAGTGCAAATATCATCTTTCCCTCATCGGGAATCGAATTGGGTTCGGGAATGTAGGAATATTTCCTCTTCGATGAAAAACACATACAACTTAATTCCATTATTTCAGGTTTCCTTTGTTAACAATCTCTGTTCAATAAAACTCGCGTAATTAACAAAGTTGCCCGAAGGGTTTGTATGACGACCATTGTACTCCACATTGTGAATATTATCCTACGCCCGCACAAATAAAATATAATAAAAAATATTTCTATATAATTGAATTACTATGTTATGTAAAATTAGGAAATAAAGCTTTTCATTAAATGTTTTCATTAATGAGATGTTCCACCCACGTTTTGAGTTCTTTCTCCATCCTCCAGGATATTAATATGATTCAGGAATACAACAAAATTAACAAAAATTTAAATTAGCTTTGTGTCGATACTCTAAACGCGACTTAAACGCAGACAATACAATAATCTTGACAAGACATCAAAATTCAATACATTCCTCACAAACCCTACAATTTTACCTAAAATACGTCTGCCAAGTAAGGTCAGTATAGCTTCCTCGCTGTTTTTATTGGCTAAAATATAAGGATATTACAAGGTATACAATTTTTCATTTTTTGTCCCGAAACATAAAAATTAGAATTTATAAAATCATTATCTTGCCTACAGTTATTTAAGGATGCGAAACTTGGCCGCTTACATTAAGGGATGAACAACGTCTTAAGGTTTTTGAAAATAAAGTATTGCATAGAATATTCGAACCGAATAAGGATAAGGAGTTAACCTGGGAGTTCAGACGGTTACACAACGCCGAATGCTGAACTGCATTCGGGTAATATAATTGAGGTGATTTAATCGCTGCGAATAAAATTGGCTTATAAAATTGTTGGGTTTAGTAACGAGAGAATTCCTAAAAGATTAATATTTGCTGTACCGAATGGTAAACGCCCTTGGGGTAGACCAAAGCGAACGTGGGAAGATTGCATTACAGCCGATCTGAAGGGACTGGGTTTGGACGGCAAACGGTGGAGGGAGGTGTGTAATAAGCGATTGGTGGTGTCGGCATCGAACCTTCGGGTTTGCTAAGTGTTTTATTATTATTATTTATACAATTTTTCGTATGAGAATAAAATCTCAGGGAGTAGCCGATTCGGAAATACAGTTACCCTACAACATTCGCGGATTTGATATCCACGAATTTCGTATTAGCTAATATTATTATTATTATTATTAATATGCGAAAGAGTGCGGTATTTGAAGATTCCATATTTGATTATCCTTAATTAAATAAAAAACATACTGAATATGTATTTCACAACTGTTAGTGCAAAAAGTCGTATAAAAACTCATTATTTTTTTATGCTTTATTAGTATAATTTCATATTTTATTGTCATCTGCTATTTTCAATAGTAGCAGACTACTTATATCATGCAGACTACAAATGTATCAGACATGTATCAAAATGTTTTTCACAAATAAAATAAAAGTTGAAAATTTTTACAAACGACCTTTTGCACTAATAGTAGTGATATATGTTTTCACTAATTATGTTTTCAATAGGTATGTTTTCACTCGTAAAATGGATGGAACTAAAAAATCCATAAGAAAAATTTTACTTGTTGTTTCTTCGAAGTTAAATGTGTTTCATACAACTTCGATATTTATGAAAGAAATGGATACCAAGACGAACCGGTTGGACTTCAATGGAAATCAACACAATTACAAATAAGACGTTTTTTTGCATGCTATAGTACAAAAGTATAAATAACTTTAAATGTACTGGAATGTGCTTGCTATAAATATTTCAACTTTTTTTTTTATACATTAAATATTATTTTCTAAATTTTGTTACGGATACTAATTTGGGTAATCAATATAAAGGAAATATAAGAGTCCAATTACTGCTTTCTTAGTAATCGGTTCTCGATAATGAACTTTATCGTAATATTGTACCTTGCTGGAATATTACGAAACAGAGATACTATTTTTTCAAAAGTAAAGTTTGATTAGTATTTACTTGTTTTTTTTTTTTAATTATAGAAAATATAATTTTTACTACATCTTTTTAGGGCTTTGTCACAAATATAAATATAGGAAATATTTAAATACAGGAAATGATAAAAGAAAATTCAATTTAATTGTAATAAATGTGTATTTAAAATATAATAATACTAATAATAATAATAAAGAGTTTTTCATAACAATGATCGGTACTTTTTGTCTAGCAGGCCGGACTGAAACCTCACTTCTTATCTATCTTATCTAACGTCACATCACATAACCTCCCTCTTCTTATCCCGCCAAACCTATCAGTTATTGCATTGTTTAATTTTCAGTTATTCCCTTATTACGTTCATTTATTAAATTCGGTACTTTTCGTCTAGGGGGCCGCTACTGACTGCTATCTGCCAATGTTTATAACCTGAACACTGATAACTCCCATAACGCAGTGATAAGCCTTCTTTTACTTCATATCTTCGTATTATTGTATTAAATTCGTATTATTGAAAGTGTAAACAGATACAAAAACAAATGTAATAACAAAAAAATACTTTTATTTGACGACACATATATTAGTGAAATAATAAAAAAACACTTTAAGAAGATATGTACATATAAAACATCAAAATTAAATAAAAAAAAAACATTTAAAAGAACATATTTACATAGAAAAGAAAAAAATATAAAACAAAATCTGTTTTATAAAAAGATAAAACATTCATCTGTTTCTCGGCAAACTCCACCAAACATCCACTGCTGAGATAAAACTCTCCCCACATGATTTTTTCGTTTAGAAAAAAGACTCCACTTTGCCAGGTCCTCCGATTTTTTTTCTTGGCCTGTATTGCATGTCATGGGCACAATCAATTTTAAAGCTGTTAAAAACGAAATCCTCGAGCCCTCCAACCATGTTCCTTTCCTTATTGAAAGTTTTGTGTCATAAGTCCTACGAAAGCATCTCCATTTGGCCTTCCTGGTTGACTTCATTCGATGACCTGGATCACAAAATTTCACGTCGGCAAGTACCCCAACATTTTAAAAATTTTGAAGTGCCTGTTCTTCTGAAGGCGGCAAATTCCATGTTCTAAGAAGATCCATAATATGACGAAAAGAAACAAAAAGGGGCCACAAACTAAAAAAAATGTAAAATAAACACAAACGGGCCAAAAACTAAAAATAATGAAAAATAAACACAAACGGGCCAAAAGTAAAGAATTTAAGGTACTTTTTGTCTAGCAGGCCGGACTGAAACCTCACTTCTATAGGGTGAACTTTGCAATAAAGTGTAATGGAAGTTTAAAAAAAGATTTCCATAGACACTTTATTATTAATTAATTAACATTGTATGTAACGCAATGTGAATATATAACAAATTATTGTACAAAATTATTTATTTAAAATAAAATAACGCAGATTTTCAACCTGATCTCTAGATTGGTTGCTCCAATAATCAGAAGCCTTTACGAAACTCTTTTTTGAGAATTTAGAACACCTTAAAGGAAACCAGGCTTGATTTCCCAGGTACCGATGGGTTGACCTAATGACTTCTACTTTGACCTCGATAAAGTTCCACTTGAAGTTTAAAATATAATTGAAATGTTTGTTGAAGCTGATAAGGATATACGATAACTGGTGGCCACTTAGCAGTAAACTTTGAACACAAGCAAACACACAGCTGGTTATATTTAATCCAAATACAATCACTCGCTTCTCAAGTTTATAAATTGATTTGAGGTAAGCTAATTATAAGTTCTGAATGTTGCCAACTCCATTCAGCTGCAGATAGCGCTGGAGTTTCAAGCCGATCCAGATTAAAACGTTACAATATTTCTTTAGTTTTAGATTACTTCATAATGATTAAATCTTTTTATTATAATTTTTAGAAATATATATACTGACATCGCGTGTCTCTAGTAAATCAGGAATACTATGTGCAATTATTTTTATGTTGCTATAAATAATTCGTTCATTTTTATTTTTCATATTTCAAATTATAAGTATTAATCCCAAACATACAAAAAGTTTTTGATATATCCATTTTGTTTTACATAAATAAAACAAAATATATAGTTTGATATATTTATTATTGTCTGATATATAGGATAGCAATGAGAAGAGAATGTCGAAGAATACTTTTATAAGTGGTTGTACTTAGAGATTGAGGTTAGGGATGGTGACTACAAGCGATAGATTATAATATTTCCAAAATAATATTTAAAAAAATTGCTAAGAAACATCCCTTGTAAACGAAAATCAGTGAAACATAATGCCTTATAAAACTGACCAAAAATCGATGAATTTCTTAACAAGAAAATAATAAATTTTTATTATTTCTTAAAATATTTAACAAACATAAATTTTAATATCACTAATATTAGTGTCATTGCTTTGTGTGGACCTTTTTGATAACCAATTACAGAGAACTGGAAGGTGAACATTATTCGTTTATGATAGAAATAAATATGATCAGTCAAATTTCAAAATGTGAGCATAAAATAAACTATTTTATTGTATATATATTTCATATATATATATATATATATATATATATATATATATATACCAAGTCATTGTAAAGTAGATTTATATATATATATATATATATATATATATATATATATATATATATATATATATATATATCTACTTTACAATGACCTGGCGGGAATGAGAACTGATTATGCCACGCTCTCCTATGAGCACATTCCAGGCTCTTCTAAAACTTCTTCTTCCCTCAAACTTGGTAAAAGTCAAACAGAAGCTGCAACTCCGGCAGATTTAACTCCCGCTGCCTACTGAAACAAAGTTAATACTCAGCCTTTTAAGTTCTTAGAAATTAAAAAAAAAATGACTTATAAATAATTTAATAACGAAGTTTTCTTTTTTCTGTGTATGGGATATTATTCTGCTGAAATATGTAAAATTCTGCAACACAAAGCTAAGGAATAATAATCCAAATTGTACATGATAATTTATTTAATTATGCTTAACGACTTCTTATTGTCAAAATTAGTCATTTGAATCTAGATGAAAATTCCAAAACGCAGTTTTTTTTTTTTTTTTTTTTTTTTGTACATTTTTTTTCACTTACAACTGTATTATGAAAAACAGTAAATGATATGAAAACCAGGATATGCCATGTCAGGCACTCCTGTTTCCTATCATCTAACATCCAATTACTTAGGATGTTCAAGGAAAGAGATCTCTCATCCAGCTCCTTTAAGGTTTTATAATAATTTTTTTTTTTTTTTTTAAATTTCTTTATTGAGTATTATAACAATCTGTCTGTTGGACATTGGTTATAGTGAGGTAGGATGACATTCACACCATATGTACAAAAAAATAAAATAAATAGAACAAAATAATAATCAAAAGTATATACAATAGACAATAAAATAAAATAACCTAAAAAATAAGAAAATTAAAACTAAGGAAAAAAACAAAAAAAAAACACATGCATACCTATATACAATCAGGCGAGGGAACTCCAGGAGAACCCTGCGCTACTCTCCCAACCGCGTCACTGGTACTAAAGCCAGCGGAGATTGGTCGAGAGTACTTTAGCCACATACACACATGTCTTGAGTGAAGAATCAGGCCATTGCCAGAACTCCAATTTATATAATCTACAAAAGGTCGCGAGGCCACTGCCGTTTCAACCTTCTTGGAGGATTATAGGGATGGGAGATGCTTGATAGGGATTGTGCAAGAGGATTTGGGTGGTAAGTAAGGTTCTGGTGAAATTTGGAGAATTTTTCTGGTATAAGGTCTAGGACAAATGGGATGTTAAGGTCATGATGTAGGGTTTTGTTGGATACATAGAAAGGAGCATCGACTATTGTTCGAAGGACTTTAGACTGGAAGGATTGGATGCGCTTGATGTTAGAAAATTTTGCTGATCCCCACAGTTCTAGTCCGTAAGTCCAAATAGGTTTCAGTATTGTCTTGTAGATCAGTAGCTTGTTTTCAATGGAAAGTTTAGATTTTCTGCTTAGTAGTCGGTATAGTTGGCCGTATCGTCGGTTGAGTTCTTGTCTTTTGAGTCTAGTATGCGGGTTCCAAGTTAGTCTTCGGTCTAAATGAAAGCCAAGATACCGGACTGTGTCTGAATAAGGAAGCTGGATGGAATTAAAGAGTACTGGTGGACAGGAATTGCGTCGGAGTGTAAATGTAATATGTTGGCATTTAGATTCATTAACTTTAATGCGCCAGTTATTACACCAGTGCTCAATCAAGGTGAGGTGACTTTGGAGATTTAAGGATGCTATTTCGGGATCAGAGTTGGATGATAAGATTGCGGTGTCGTCAGCGAATGTTGCAAGAAAAGTATCGGGATGAACAGGGATGTCAGCAGTAAAGAGGATGTAAAGCACGGGACCCAAGACGCTGCCTTGGGGAACACCGGCTTTAACGGAGTAGATATTGGAAAATTCTGTTCCACAGCGAACTCGAAAGGAGCGGTCAGAGAGGTAGGATCGGAGGACTAGGTACAAGGACTGAGGTAAATGGATTTTAAGCTTGGAGAGCAGTCCGGAGTGCCATACCCGGTCAAATGCCTGTGCAATGTCCAGAAAGGCACCCGAACAGTATTCCTTGTTTTCTAGGGCTGAGGAAATATGATCAACAACTCGGAGTCCTTGTTGAACAGTAGAATGTTGAGAGCGAAAACCAAACTGATGGGAAGGGATATTTTGGGATTCTATAATGGGTAGGATTCGTTTCAAAAGGATCTTTTCAAAAATTTTTGAAAGGATTGGGAGTAGGCTGATTGGTCTATAGGATGTTGAGCTATTGAGAGGTTTTCCTGGTTTTGGGAAAAGGATAATAGTGGAGTGTTTCCATAACAGAGGGAAGTGGGTGGTGCGTAGGATACAATTGTAGATATATGTAAGGAATATGACTGCTTTGGATGGAAGTTGTCGAAGGATTTGAGGTGTAAGGAGATCATGTCCAGGAGCTTTACGGAGGATTAGTTTTTTTAATTGAAATTTTACTTCGGAAGGATGAATATCTTTTGGGGGCAAAGAAAGTGGGATTGGTGATGTAAGGAGTTCTTCTACTGTTACGGTGTGGGCAGGATGGGATTCCGGATGTGAAATAAATGTATTGGATAGGTGAATGGCGAACTCCTCAGCTTTATCTTCGTCAGATGCTGCCCAGGAGCCATCACCTCGTCGAAGAGGATGGGAAATGCGGTGAGGATTTAGGATTTTTGTTGTGGTTTTCCAAAGGGAATTGTCGCGAGAAGAGAGGGAGGATAGGTAGGAGTTGAAGGATTGTGATCTGAAGGTGGCTAATTCCAGTTTTAATTGTTTGCAGTAGTAATTATAGGAGCAGCGGTCGGTAGGATGTCGGGTACGTTGCCATAATAATCTGGCACGGCGTTTGGTGCGGATTAGGTTAAGGATGTGTTGGGGTAGAATGGTCTTTATAGGAATTCTGGAGGAGTCTTTTGGGAAGGAGGCAGTCCAGGCGGCTTGTTGGATTGTGGTAGTAAAGGAATTTACGGCACTATCAAGGTCATCGGGAGTTTTGAGGGATATGTTGAGATCAATATTATCGGAGATTATTTGGCGGAAAAGGTCCCAGTTTACTGGGCCCCTAATGAATGACGGTGGAGAAGGTTTGGGAACAGGTTCAAGTGAAACATTAAGGATTAGAGGACTATGGTCAGAGGAAAGTTCATTTAGACGTGTAATGGAACAATTGAGGGGACTTAAGCCGCTGTGGATAAAGAAATAAAGAAGATCAGGATTACGGTTGGGATCTGTGGGCCAGTAGGTAGGAGAGTTGGGGGAAAGGAGGTGAAAACGTTGGGAATTGAGTGCAGACAGCAGGGTTCGGCCACGAGAATTCGTGGTTCTGGAACCCCATTGTTGGTGCTTGGCATTTAGGTCTGCACCCAAGATGAAGTGATGTCCTAAGGAGTCGAGGAGAGAACTGAATTGGGCATTGGATATGGATCGGTTAGGAGGGCAATACGCTGATGCAAGAGTGACCGGAAAGGAGAAGGTTTTTATCACGATAGCGGTGGACTGTAGGAAATCATGTATTGGTAATGGGAGTACGTGATGGGAGAGGGATTGGTGTACAATTACAGCAGTACCGGCATGTGCTTTTCCGTCAGGGTGGTCAGTACGATATGTCAGGTATTGTGGTATATTGAAGTGCTGTTTAGTGGTTAGTCGAGTTTCAGTAATTAGTGCCACATCAATGTTCTTGTCAAGTAGTAAAGTAGATAGTTCGTCTGTATGATTTCTAACACCATTCGCATTCCAAAGGAGAATGGATATGGGTTTAGGGATGTGAGTCATTTAAGGATTTTTCAAAGGAGGGATGAGGTGAGATACGAGATTCGTGAGGAGTGATATGAGTGGAGTAACAAGGGATTTGAAATCGGTGAGGAAAGATGCTAACAAACTTGTGAGATCTGTTGCATTTGAAGGAGGAGGAATATGAGGAATTTGTTGTTGGTGGTTAGGTATATTAGGATGAAGAGGATTTTGAGGTTGGGTTTGAGGTTGTTGTTGTGGCAGGGCTTGACATTTATCGGTTAAAGTCTTACCTCTAAGTAGTTGGGAGAATGATACATCATTGTTTACAATTCTGGAAGGCTCTCTCTCTCTTCTTGTTCTTAGTGCTTCATCTTGAATCCGGTTTTTCTGGTGTCTGGTTTTGAGATTCTTGTAAATTTGGCAGCCTTTGTAGTTGGCCGGGTGTCCCTCCAAGCATAGGGCACATACTGCTGGATCTTGTATAGGTTTGGTGCACTCTACAGATTTGTGCTGTTCACCGCACTTCACGCAACGCGGCAGATGGTGACAATATGTCTTCGTGTGGCCATAGGTCTGACAATTATGGCACTGCACGATGTCTCTCTTGGGATATGGCTTCTCAACTTTCACCATTGTGTAGTATATTCTTCTGATATCATATATTTTTTCGATACCTGGTGATGGCTCCAAGTCCACGAAAAACAATGGTAGTGGGATCCTATTTCGTAATCCTGGCTGCTCCCTGTCCTCCTTCAAAACGTTTGTTACCTGGCGTACATTGAAACCAAGCGTCGTTAGTTCTTCTTTAATAACTTCAGTGGGGGTTGAGGAATGTAAATTTCTTATCACTACTCGTAAAGCTCTTTCCTGCCTCAGCTGGTAAGTGTGAAAATTCGCATTTGTTTCTGATAAGTACTTCACTATTTTTCGGTAGGCTTCTGCAGAATCAGGTGTTATTTTGGTGTCATTGGTCCTGTTAAGGCATGAATAACTGCCAGAGCATATTTTATTTAGTTGGGTGCAGAACATCTGGAAATTTTTTATATTTTTCACAAATATCGGAGGAGGCTTTGGTTCTCTGGGTATTGCTGCAGACTCCATTACTTCTCTTTCATTTTGAAGCACTTGGTAGGGGTTTGGAGTAAAGAAAGGTGATTCTTCAATCGTTTCTTGTGCAGACGTACCTGGTTGGGGCTGAGGTTCTGGTTCTGAAGTGTTCATTTTGGTCACTGGAGGTATTTCTCGTAGGCAGCGACGAGTCCTTTGTTTGGCTGGTGAGCTAACTCCGTCTGACCGAGACCTCTTGGGCACCTTACTGGCCATCACTTGCTGATCATACCGCATATCATAAGAGAAAAATAAATAAATAAATAAAAAAAAAAAAAAAAAATTTTTTTTTTTCTTAAAATAACAAAAAAAAAAAGATGTCAACAGTAAATATCAACTGCTCTGATATACACTTTAACTGTATCACGTGAATAATCAGAGAGATTCCGCTATAAAATTGGTAAAAACTGAGAGAGGAGTTGAGGAGACAACCTTCTCATCAGCTGATCCACTGCCTTCCCATAATAATTAGTTATAAACAATTTCACATAAATAGAGATGTTGTACACTCCAATAATTCGGATATACAACACGAGGTAATATTCCATATTATTATGTATGTATAATATCATGTATTATTTACTGAGTTTTGTTGGGAATGGGTATTATATATAACTTTGAGCTTTTTTTTTTTTGAATCTATTAATTTTATATATTTTTTTGTTGGTGTATTATGTTTTAGTTATGCATATATTTTATTTATTTTCTTCCTCGTATTCCTACGAATCAGCTGTTCAATGTAACCTTCCTTAGCTGTGTCAATAGAACCTTCTCTTTACTTCAGTAAGTATTTGGATAGCTTCATGAGATGTTATCAGCAATATTTTTCATTGTTTGTTTTTCTTTCTGCATATAGATGATCTTGGTTTTTCTAATGCTTGAATTGGCGAATCGTAGCCAAGTTAACCATTCACCTGATGGTTGGGTACTCATGGATTTTTAATTTGGACTTTTCATTTATAACGTATGTAAGCAATATTATGACTGCATATGTAATTTCATTAGTTAACGTTACGTAACATTGATATATTTATGTAATATTTTAAGTTTAGGTTTTGGGGGTTTATCAATATTATTTAAACTTGCTTAATATCACAGTTTTGATCTGAGGAAAAATGCTATTTTTTTATATATATATATTTTTTTTATTCAGGAATATTATAATCTGTCACAATTAAGGAAATTTATGATAGTGTTCAGAGAGCACATTCAAGAAGTACATTAGCAGGAAGAAGTGCAATATTATTTTATTTTTATGTAATTAAACTGTGACATTAATCAAATTTTGTTAAAAATCTCAAAACTTGTAAGTATATAGTAGTAAAGGCAGATCTTTTTTTTGTTACCTTCAAAGTAAAAAATATTTTACATTTTCCAAAAAAATAATAAGGAAATACATTTTTCTAATAATAAATTTAATAATCAAGGATATTTTTTTTTTTACAATAAATTATAATGATTGTGAAATATCAGAAATAAATTGAAATATATATTGTAACCTTATCTCAATTCTATGCAATTTTCTGTGTAATATTCTGTATTGGTCAATAGGATTTTATTGTATTCATGAAATATGTATATTCCTGATAATAATGCCCCTTACCTGTTATCGGAGCATTTGTTCAATATTCAAAGGGAAACGATGTTAAATTATTTTATCCGCCCCCAGATGAATTATAATATTACACGACTTATTAAACAATGTATAATTTGTCGTACTTTAAAAGGAAAATAATACAAGAATAATTAATACCCAAGTATTGTACGAATATCAGAACGTCGTTCTGTTTTCAATCATTAAAGCACTCTAAAATCACAAATATTCTCCTAATGAAGGGATATTCTATTATGTTCATTAATTATAATTATTTAGATTATTATTTTAATCATTATTATATGAAAAAGTATTTTATTTCATTATGTAAAATCGTTGTTTTAAGATAGTTGAACCTTTTAAATATCATAAAAAAGGCAGACGAGGTATGAATTTAAACACTAATCGATCGATTAGACTATATTTTTTGGAATATTGACTTCATCACACGTGTCATAATTCGTACATGAAGAAGTAAAGAACATTAATTTTTTTATAGTATTTATATACTTGGAATATGTTTTTCTAACCAAATAATAAATATTTAAAAATATATATTTCTCCGTTATATGCTAAGAAAAACGTTTTCTTATTATCTTTTCATTTATTTAATTCTCTCTATTCGCTATTATTACCATTACTTTCAGCGTAATTGAATACAAATAAAATAAATAACTAAAAGGGAAATGAAGTATTAAGCACATACTATTTTGAAGTGTATAAACATATTTAGCAACCAATTACTACCAATGCCATTACTTTTTCATATCTATCATTATTCCTATTGTCCTAATTACAAATATCAGCCAAAATATTATATATTTACTTATTAAGTACTGTGTTAACTTTTTTTTGAGATCATTACATCACGCAAAACACCTTTCAAAGGAGTAAGATTTATCTATCCTGTAGAAAATTTAATTGCTTCTCAAATAATTAAGTATACTTTACTATAAATTGTATGCTTATTAAGATATGAGAAAATAATACTTAAATTGTTTCAGTACTACTTCAATACTATTTATTTTTTCAGGTAGATAGTGTATTAGTCCGTGGTACAGGCCCCGTTTTATCAAATTCTTAAGATCCGGCTGAAACTTCGCAAATAGCCTCTTTTCATTGTAACCTACAAATATTTCATTTGCGAAAATTCTCGGAATTGGGGCGTTTTCAATCTGGTGGTCAACAAACTTTGTCTATTTAAATAGATACTAAAAACTCGTAAATAGCCATTCATTTTCTACTTGAATTGGGAGATAACTTAAACACAAAGCCGAGAAAAAAGGTAGCCTTCAAAAATATCAGGCCGTTTGGCGTGACCTACATCCCGAAATTGTCAAATAACGAGATTATATAGGCCAAACGCCCGAATATTTTTGTGGGAAACCTTTTTTAATCAATTTTGTGATTAAGTTACCTTACGGTCCAATTGGAGAGCATATGGGTTTTTACAAATTTCTAGTAATTAATTAAATATACAAAGTTTGCCGACCTCCAGGCTGAAAACGACCCAATTCCGAGAATTTTCGTAAATAAAATATTTTTAAAAAACGGGCGTTATCTCGTTAAAATAATTAATTTAGTAGAGAAATAAAAAATCGTAAACTCCAGGTTCAAAAATTTCGTTAAATAAAAAAGTTGTAGTTTACGATAAGATGAAGGTAAACGCGAAGTCTTAGACGGATGTTAACAGTATATGTATAAAATTACTGATATTTTTAAAGTTTTTTTTTCTCACATAAATAGTGTTATATATATAAATATATTATATATAATATAATATATATCATATATAATATATTATATTACTTTTATATATTAAATTATTATATATTAAAATTTAGAAATTTTTAATCATGTATTTATTTTAAACATATGACCAAATATATATATCAATGTAGCATCGGTTCGGCAATCCCTCCGGTCTAACCATTTCCTTTTCGACTCCTTAGCCGATGTCCTTTTGCCGATAACGACTACGAGGAAGGAAGTAATGAGGTTTCTCTCCCTATCTTCATCCCTTTTCTAATAAAGAATGATCTTGAAGAAAGAACGAAATGGTTCAACCGAATATTAATCTAGTTAGTTTCAATTGGAAAAAAAAACTTCGAAGAAACATTAAGGATAATCCAACTGTATTTAAATTTATTCAATTTATAAGTTTATTCAAAGACACGTGAAATTTGAAGTATTTTTGGAACCCTTTCATTGAAACTTAAGATAACGATTTATGCATTTATATTCATTGGAAAATATTCAAGTATAATTTATAAGTATGATAAATATACAGGTAAAGTTGAAAATTATAGTTAAAATTATAATTATATCATTGTACTCACTTCTCTCAAGGTGAAGGTTAAAATAACAAAGGTTAAAATAAATAATTTCATGCTACAAATGGATTCGAACCAGGATCGAACCATAATTGCGCCTTACTCACTAAGGCTCCCACTCCTTTATACTTTATACGTACATAGCAATTGCATCACCAAGTAAAAAAATGATTAAATTTTAATTCCCTTGGACTCCACTTCGATAAACGTCTAACGTGGAATCCTCATACCAGTCTTTAACGACAAGAAACCGCTCGGCGATTCCTACTACTCCAGCACTCACTAGACAAACGCTCTATGCTTTCAGTTAATTACAAAAGACCCATATACATCACTACAATAAGACCTGTTTGGACCAACGGAATTGAGATTTGAGGGTCCAAAAGCCATTGAATTCCTCACGTCTCCAATCCTCACAATCCAAAATCCTTCGTAACATCCTCAATGCTTCTTACTTTGTCACTAATAAATTCATCCATAAAGACCATAATGTTTCTTATGTTTCCGAATTGAATCCATATACCTATCCCTCCATGATAAACTTCAGAACCATCTAAACCATCTCGAGGTGTCTGAAAATAAGATGGCCTCGAGATCTATTGTAAATACATTTTTTTTTTTAGAGTGCTACCAGTGGGTAGTTTCTCAACAAGTGTTTTCATGTTTTTATTTTTTGTTATCACATTTACTGAATGTATTTTTTCTTAATACAGTTGTAAATATCATAAATAAATAATAAAAAAAATCATTTCATTTACCAGATTGCTATCTGCAAGATCTCCGGATATTTTATTGCCAGTTTTGAAACAGTATTCTAAAAACAATGAAACCATTAAGCGGTCAAATTGTTCCTTTTTTTCTTTTCTCCTCCCTGTTTTTTTGTTTCGCTCCATGTTGCCTTTTTTTTAAACTCAAAACTATGACTACCGTTGATTGATAGTACCTTATTGTCGTTAATATTTCCCGTGAAAATTCTTCTACTTCATGTAAAGTCACAATCGTAATATTTTTCGATGTGGGCAGTTTTGATACAGGTCATAATTACTGATTTTATCTTGACATTAGTTAAAACTGAACTGAGAAACATCGTCACTATTTTTTTTGTAACCTTAATAAGTGACAATAAACAGAACCGTTCAATGGAATCGGCGTTAACAACATAAGAATCAAATTTCTATGACTGCAGCTGTATATTAATATTAGGTTGTCCCATTAATTTTTTCCTTTTTCTTTATTTGTTGTTTAGGATTGATTTATATATATATATATATATATATATATATATATATATATATACAGTCATAGAAATTTGATTCTTATGTTGTTAACGCCGATTCCATTGAACGGTTCTGTTTATTGTCACTTATTAAGGTTACAAAAAAAATAGTGACGATGTTTCTCAGTTCAGTTTTAACTAATGTCAAGATAAAATCAGTAATTATGACCTGTATCAAAACTGCCCACATCGAAAAATATTACGATTGTGACTTTACATGAAGTAGAAGAATTTTCACGGGAAATATTAACGACAATAAGGTACTATCAATCAACGGTAGTCATAGTTTTGAGTTTAAAAAAAGGCAACATGGAGCGAAACAAAAAAACAGGGAGGAGAAAAGAAAAAAAGGAACAATTTGACCGCTTAATGGTTTCATTGTTTTTAGAATACTGTTTCAAAACTGGCAATAAAATATCCGGAGATCTTGCAGATAGCAATCAAATTTCTATGACTGCAGCTGTATATTAATATTAGGTTGTCCCATTAATTTTTTCCTTTTTCTTTATTTGTTGTTTAGGATTGATTTATATATATATATATATATATATATATATATATATATTATATATAAACCGTTCTGCTCTACTAGCTTCTTCTATCTCTCAAGAAGCCTCTCATACCCTTTTTCCCAAATTGTTGACACTTGCAAAATATTCATCTAGCTGCGTTTTTATTTCACTTTATCGGATTTTTGACATTTATCACGAATAAAACTTTTATTATTATTAAAACTTTACGAAAGAAGCAAGTAATAATCGGATGGGGCAAGGTCTGGCGAGTGCGGTGGATGAGGTAGACATTCTCAATCACACTGTAAGTGAAATAAAAACGCATCTCGATGAATATTTTGCAAGTGTCAACAATTTTGGAAAAAGGTTATAAGAAGCTTAATGAGAGATAAATTAAGGTAATAGAGCAGAATGGTTCATACATAATAAGCTACAGTAAATAAATCTTAAACAACATATAAAGAAAAAGGAAAGGATTGTATATAGTTATATACAATAAATATATACCTGGTAAATTTATATACTTCGTTCTTTCTTATATTTAAAAAAAAAGGAGAAGATGCAAAATATTGTCGAGCAGTGTCGGAGCCAAGAGGCACGCCCTGAGGAGGCCTTCCTATTTCACGTATCATTATCCTGCATTGGGCCCATCAGGTGGTCTCCGACCTCGAGCTCACGACGATCTATACCTGCCCTTTCCAACCTTCTGCTCCCATCTGCCAAAGGTGGCTTCCACCTGAAGAAGAATAAAATTATATAGAATACTTCGTCATTTCATGATAATATTAATGAATAATGTTATTAATTTAGAGGACGGAGATGGCCCGGGGTGGTGGTCATAAAGAGGCTAAAATAGTAGAAAAACTATTTTATTTCAAGCCAACGTTTTGACTCCATTTTGCAGGTCTTCTTCTTAAAATTCAGCAGTTTTAACTGAAACTCATAGCTGAAATTGCCCCTCTGAAGAAGACATGCAAAGTCGGGTCGAATCACTTGAATAACATTGTCTTGAAATAACATAGTCTTTCCACTATTTTAGTCACTTTATGACCGCTATCCCGGACCATCTTCTTCCTCTAAAATATACAATGGTCAACCATTAAATATTCAATGTTATTATCAATTATCCCAATTATACCAATTACATATTAAATGTATCCCTTTCCTAAAAGAGAAATTCCGTGAGACCTTCGGAGAGAGAGAGTTCACCGTGAGAGGCATCTGGTTTGGGTCTCGCGGAACACTTCCAAAAAGAACAAGGAGCTTCCTCGAGGAACTAGGTGTCGACATTAAGGACGTAGCAAGGTTGGCTGAAAATATAGTCATATTCATATCTAGTCATAGTGAAAATTAGTTATATATAAAATAATGTATACTATGCTCATAAATATTGTTAATCCTATATAATTATATATTACTTTAAAAATTGTAGTGATTAATAAGTATGCTGTGTTTTTAGCAACCCAATGTAATTGGGCAGCACTATTTTATGATAATAAAGTGATTCTCTCTTGTTGGAGTTTTATAATTTATTTCTTATTCTATTTAAATCTGACTATCAAATAATGTTTAATACCGTTGCTATGAAAGTTGAAATTTCAATTATCCTGTTATGGAACAAAAGTTTTTTTTAATTTAAAAAACCTAATAGTTTTTGTAATCCTGACTGTTGCCTAGAGGAACAAATCAGAAGAAAGACACGTGAGCAGGAAAATATAGCTTTACAGAGAACTGTCCATGTTCGATGCATGGACATTGCTAATATTCAGTCCAAAACCTCGAAGCTATTCTTCCTGTGCTTTGTTAGTGGCTTTTGCAAACATTGCGAATATTAGAATTCGAATACTGTTTAATTCCTGTTTTTTTGTATGGTTATTAGGACCCTTGTGGGGGATGTTTAAACTGTAACCTTTGCGAAATATATCATCATGGTTTTTTTTTTATATTCTGAATTATTTTAGGCAAATTATTTCCAATACTTGCACTAATTTGTAATTTGATTGTTGTTCAATAGATTCTGTGTAAACCAGAAGGTGGGTTACATAGATATATTTATAATATTATTTTATTTTTTGTTCTCTACACTTCGATATATGGGGAGGGAATATCTGTTATGGGGTAGGAAGAGCTGTTGCCTCCTCCTAAAAAAAAATTATAGAAAGTAAATCCTAATATAATACCAGAAGTTTGCTAGCATTTCGAGAAAATTGTTCTATGCATATATTTTATTTCATATAAAAATATTTATAAATTGTAATGATAATAAACTTTTCCGACAAAAAAAAAATCTGCCTTGGCCCTCCATGACTTGAAAGCTGTTATGTTCTTGTTTCGATTCCTTATGCGACTGACTTTTGATCAAATAAACTTAAATTCAGTTCTTTCTAGGGGAAACGATACCGTATGTGTACCACTAAAACCTTTCCAAATCTTGTTAGCTGGATGAAAATTTCTATGTAAGCTTATGTTAAAGAGTTTTGTGAGATTTTTCGTGGTTGTTCACATTTTGAAAGTTTTGCGCTACACTAGCTAAAAAAAAATGTATCTGAGTTGAGTGGAGATATCAATTTTTTCTTCCAGTCCTCCATTTTCAGTATTTTTTGAAGGTTTATGCGTTTCAATACAGCGCCTTCTAAATGAGTTGAAGAGTAATTATTTGAACGACAGTTAAGTTAGTGTTAGCAAGCCCGGTTCGGGGTTCCTAAATTTTTTCCTACCTCGTCATTTTTAAAAAGAATTATAGCATTTTTAAGAGTTTTGTGCCCTTCTACAGTCTTTCCAAATTGAGTCAGATGGGGTTGAAAATTCGTATAATTCGTTAGTATTTGGTTGTTGATTTTTTGAGGTAATATTTTTTTCTTTCTGCTCTATAGATAAATTAATTTCGAAAATATGCGAATAAAATTCACGTTGATTGAAATTATTTATTTTTTTTAATTCTATTCAATTTGCCCATTTAAATATATAAATGTATAAATTTAGGTGTGAGTTCAGTGTATGTTTGTTGCAAATGAACCAGGACGATATATCTTTGAAATTAATTTCCTATGGCAATAATTTACGCTGATAACGGCCATAAATAAATGGACATTAAAAGGGCGGGGGGTGGGGAGAGGCCTTGGGGAAGGGTAAGGTACCCTTCTCGTTCCGCGTTATTGTTTATTATTCACAGTCAGAATTCCCAACTCGGTTAATTACGTTTCACAAAGTTTTTGCAAGTGCCTAATAAACACATCAGCGTTTTAACAGTATTTTCAGCCATATTCTAGAGAATCCAATTGAGCTGGAAAATTATATGATTATAATAAAACCTAATGTTTTATTTTTTTAAATATAAAATCTCAGCAAATCCTGACTGTCTGTGCCAAGCGCCCTTTCTCAGTCCTCACTGGCGTCCAATGCCGGTGATTGGACGTGAAGCGTTGGGATCTCCTAGAGTTACTTAGGGGAATATAATTATTGTATAAAGTTGTGATTGAATAATAGATGATATGTTTTTATTATTTTTTATATATAATTGTTTTTTTTAGTTTTAATACCAAACAAACTTATAATAAATTTTTAAATAATAATAAACTATTTCGAAAAAAAAATGTCTGTCTTGTACCTTTCTGATCTGAAAGCTGTGTATGTCCTTGTTGCAGTACCTTATGTGACTCCCTTTGGGTCAAATAAACTGAAATTCAGTACGTAGGTTTACTTTTAATATTATTTTTAATAAGTTTTAATAATTATTAAATAATAATCAACTTTTCGAGAAAAAAAAAATTCTCTTGCCCCTCCCTGATCTGAAAGGTTTGTACGTCCTTTTTTCTGAACCTTATGTGAATCCCTCCTGTTATAATTAATTTTGTTATTATTTAATTATTAAGAAGTTCACCTGTTACAATATTTTCTTCTTATATCATTATACTTTCTTTATTACTGTTTATTATTATTTTCTTTCGATTTTCCTTGATTTTTAAAATTGAATAATTGATGTGGAGACAAGTCCAGCCATTTTCATATTATCATTTTTTTTCAAATATTTAAAATTTATTGAGCAACTGGTGATGTGTCCAGGGAACTGAATTTCGAGCCTCTATTAGTACATCAATACTGTCACTGTTGACTTTGGTATTACACTATTTATTTGGAATGGTATTAACGATTAATAAATGATGTATTTCGTTGCATTCAATCGCTAGTTCTCGATATTTTTGGAGTTTCTCTCCCACAGAGAGCCCTTCAGGCTGCCGACATAAATAAGTTTTACTTTCTTACCTTTAAGGAGGATATCAGATCTGTTATTATTATTATTTTATATATTTATTGATATTTTTGCTGTATTTTATTTACTTATGTTTGTGTGTTTTTTTTTTTTACTTTTTACTTTCCTTGATTACTTATATTTCTTATTCTTCTAACTATATTTTGGAGAATAGGCTGTACCTTGTATTCAAGTAAAATCCGATCTCTTGATCCCGATATCAAAGCAAGATTTTATCATGGAAACCACAGCTCTTTTACTCAAGGGATGAATACGAGATTGTTGAATAAGCCTGAGATATTCCTGTGTTGCAGTGGGGGAAGACCAGATGGAGTAAACCTCAATAAGATATCTCTTTTATGTTTCTAACTGAAGGAAACTGGGTTCTCTTTCTTTGAAAATGGGGTCATGAGAACAGATAGAAAAAAATCAGTAAAAAGTTTAGGAATCGGGTAGTCACCGAATTCATTATAGAAAAAAAAATAAACATTTTTTTTTAAAACTGCCTTTTCTTCCAGCAGGTTATTACCTTGGACAGATCCGCCATGCAGTTCTTGAGAGGATGTGTAATCTCCCTCCTGTCAGTGTCAGCTGGATACCGATTACCTGCTGGATCACAGGTCTTCTAAAGGATACCTCGCCTCGTTTGTCTTTACCAGTCCTTCGTCCTTCTTTTACAGGATCTGAAGGTCGTTGTAACCTTGGAGGAAATTTAGTTGAGTATTTTACCTGCGTATGGTTTTCGAAGGATCCTCATGATTACAGTTCCAAGATTGCTCTACCGGAGCAAAACTTCATTTGCATCTTTTTTTATTTTTAAATAAGCAATAAAGGATAATATCATTGCATGTCGGGCTTTATATATAATCTAGATTATAGATGTTAAAAGTCAATGTATATAAATTAACTTATTCATTTAGTTAACGATTATTTTTTCTTTGTAGGAAAAATGTTAATTATTATTATTATTACTGAATGCTTTTTTACGCCATAAATAGATGAATTGGCTACATATTATTTTTGGTCTCCTGTAAAAAAAAAAAAAATCAGATCAGTGGCAAATGACTTATTAATTAACATATTAAACAGTATAATACAGTACAAACTATCAATTAAGTTAATAAGAAACATAAATGGATAGTTGCTTCCATGTTGTTTGTTGTTGTTGAATATTATTTTCGACCCAGAGAGTCCAATAGATCTGATATTCGAGCTCTATTTCTTACCGATATAGAAAAGCAATGACGATATGCGATGAAATATTTAAATAATTACAATATGTGCAATAAGTTCTCTATTTCAAATGGGATGATTTTGATCAGTGGCCTTTATGTATTTTGTCCTGGTAAGGTATATTTATCTTTAAATCAATCAATTAAATCCTGGGCTCGCTAATGATACATTATATAGATAGTACACATATTCAGGGGTGCTCATGCTCCCCCAAGCTCGAAGAGGCACGAACCTTCCCCCACTCCTCGCAAGATATTTCATTGCTATCCTCTTCTTAAAAACAGTGCAAACAGAAATATAATTTAAAAATTCGTAGTATACAATTGAACATCCTACATTCTTTTCTATGCTTCCATTTGTCTTTTGATTTGAGAAATTTTTCAATTTGAAAATTCAAAACCCTAGCAAAATTTGCTTCTCTCAAAAGTTTTTATGTTCAGCTTGAGCCATGAAACCCCCTTCTGGGCACACCTCCACGTATTAGCAAATTGCTCTGTATAGCTATAGCCTTAATTG
This sequence comes from Nezara viridula, assembly GCA_928085145.1. Classification (NCBI taxonomy): domain Eukaryota; kingdom Metazoa; phylum Arthropoda; class Insecta; order Hemiptera; family Pentatomidae; genus Nezara; species Nezara viridula. The sequence goes on from OV725080.1 coordinate 26,878,676, forward strand.
TTTTTACTAACTTAATCAAATGAATCAGAAGTAAAAATAAAATCTTTTGATTTCTGATAATAATTTTCAGAACTCGATATAATAATCACATATCTGTAGTATGTGTCTTATTTATTTTATTTTATTTTCCTCCCTACCCTGCCTTTAAGGAAATACGGGAGTTTGCAGCAGTGACTCGATACACATTCCTGCATAACAAATCACTGCTGCAAGTTTATCTTTTTACATTATAATAAATTCATGTGCACACAGTCCACTTTGATTCAATTTTAAATTCAATCCAATATAGTGTGTCTGTAGCTTCGTCCTGCATTGCTAGATGAAAAGTTACCCCAATATCTTTTCTAAGAATAAAATAGCATCTTTTGAAAAACATACTTAGAAAAAGGAACTTAAAAAAGGGAAGTTAAAATATAATATGAAAAATTAGTTCAATTCAATGTTTCCATGGAAAAAATAATTTTAAAAACAAATCCTATATTGTATTGCGTAATGGCCAGGATTTAAAAATACGAGTTCGATAAAAAAAAAAAATTAAAAAGTACCACAGAAGTTGATTTGATTCAGCTTCGAACACGTGGTCAATTATTAAAACTTTGTCTGCAAGTCCTGAATTTTTTAGTACTTCGAGATCCATCCACCTGAATAAACAAATCGTTTTTAAACAGGGTCGTGTTGTTACTCATTCAGCTTTGTTTAACCAATCGACTTTTTGTCCCTCTCTCTGTCTGAAACAAAATGGAATGGAACATGTTTATGAAATTTATACATCGCTCATGTAACGTTTATTGAACCTAACAGGAATTGATTCGGTATGTAGAAGGTGTTTTTTTTTAAATTTATTATTTATAAATCTTTCTGGCAATGTGATCGATCTATAAAAAGTTATTAAGCAAGCTTTAAGGAGACGATTCGATTAAATGAATCCCACTGACCAAATGACCAAAAAATGGAACATTGTCCCAATGTTGTTACATGTGATAGCACATGGTTGAACTCTGCTATAAGTTAAAATATTTTTTAAAATAATTAATTATGTTTTGTTTAATTAAATATATTTGCAATACAATTTAAGTTGAGACATATAAGGTTAGAACAACAACGGGGATTAGCAACGACTATGTTTGGTTTCATTGAAAAAAACTTACGGACGCGATGTGGGCATGTCGTGATAGCGTTTGTAATTCAAACGAAGGCGACTTGCCGAAACGCGTTTCCTGGTGTAAAAGGTTTCGCTAAAAACTTAAAATAATGAGTCCATTATCATTTTTAAAAATGAGATCGGAATGTTTTTTCTCTGATTGTGTCTTTTTTTCCGGTCCGTAAATAGTTTTAATAAATAAATATACCATTATTTTTTAGAATTTTTTAATATTTTGAGTAGCAATTGCGAGCCTCTAGGTCTAGTATCCCATATAATATTCTCAGTTGGAAGTTTAGGGCTTAACTAACGTTTTTAAGTTGGGCTTCATTTCAAACGGTTGAAAAAAAAAATTCTAAGTATTTATTTGTGGTATCGGGTAATAGTCTATGTAAACAAGGGAACAAATTTTAGATGTAACATGTGGTACTTGCCACGGTAAAGCTCTAATTTCCATTTTTCATACAAGTTATGTATGTTGTCTAGATTGTAGTGTAATGTCAGAGTGTTCTGGATAAAGTATGGTTTCACGTAATAATTGCAATTGGTAAGTAGTATTTATATGTGTACTAATTGAAGAAGTGGGGTCAAGATGGAACCTTGAGAGATTCCATAAATTGATTTTATTGATAACGTTACCATGATTAGAACGATAGAGAAGTGGTCTTAGCGAAATTAATATAAACTAAATATTAAGCATTTGGAATAATTACAAAAGAATACCCTGATGATATCATCCTATCAAACGCTTGAATCACATCTACAAATGTGACTGTCATAAGTCGCATCGCTTGAGTCACCTCTGCTCCAGAAACCAGTACGTTGGCAATAGTCGAACGAAGTTCAAATCCAGCAGAAAGTCTGTGACTATGGGTAAGTGTTGCCCAAATGCGAGATCAAGACGAGTCTTGATCTTGTGCACACAGTCTTGGTCTTGGTCATGGTATTGCGCAAGAGTATTGGGACAGTCATGCAATTACCTATTAGCTTAATACTATAGAGGTATTACTGTAAATTTTCAGATAGAGAAAACCTAACTAAACTCAAATGAAAAATTGGAAGAGTTAAATTCGAAAGTATATTAGTTATACTAGTTCTTCACATATAGTAAATAAAATTATCAAGTATTAGTAACTATTTTGTTGTAATTTTTATTTTAAAATATTGCAAAGTTGAAGACCAAAACCGAATTTGGAAAACTCTGCGTAGCTATGAAATATAATATGGGATCCATATTTATTATCTGTATAATCAAGCATAAATAAATATATGTTTATTAAAACGTATGTTTTAAAAATCGTATAACGAATTATTACTTTAGCTTTACTGAAAGTAATTAAAACACAAAGAAACCCTGTGCAATTTTCTTACGATTCGAGAAATCAGAAAAAGCGTTTCTTGTACAAAATAAATATTAGAAAGAGAAGAAAAATAATTAAAATAATGGATTTTATTGTCTAATTTTTTGTTTATTTCCAAAACATTTCGGAGTGTCGCTTCATATGTGTTGGTGGGCCCAAGGGTTGGCGACCCCATTCCTAGGATACGAGGCTAAAATCGAAACTTCATTTAGGGGTTTTTCTTCTCGCCTCCGTTTCACCACGAACGACTTCGCTAGTTCTTTCTTAGCTCCGCCAGGGTTCTCTGCTTCCAGTCCGTGGTTAGTTGTGTTTCAGGCCGTTGTGTCTTATACGTGGTTGTTGCGATGTCGGATAAGTTCTCATTATTACTACATTTTCGAATCGGAAATATTGATATCGTTAATATAAAGTGACATTTATAATTAAAGAAACATTATCTGAGGTCTCAGAATATATTATCAATTACATATTAAAATTAATTGAAAATGAAGAAAAATGAAACATGGAAGCTATAATTGAATAATTTGTTTACAAGTAGTTACTAAAAACTAGTTGGACATTAATGAAACTTATGCTATATCATCTTATAGTTGTCTTACAGTTAGTAATACGATATGAATTTTAATCTGTAGAGTCCGCTCAAAATTTATGGGAAACAAACAGTATATTGGCGAATGTTTTTATCAGCATAAAACACATTTTTTATCAACATAAAACAACTTTTTTATCACAATAATACAAATTTTTTATCAACTTAAAAAAAAAACTTTTCCCGTAATAATTTTTAGTCTAAAATCTTTATTTTGTATCAGGAGAGCAGGGAATAACAGGAGCAACCGATATGTAATTACAAGAACAGCTGTATAGTTTGTAAAATAAGCGCATAATAAGTTGAGCTCTTGTATCTCCTACTCTCCCAATACTAAAATAAAATATCTTTAAGATCTTTAAGAGTTATCGATGCTTTAGATATCGGTCGGAAAAAAAGTAGGTATATTGATTATTAATTGAAACGGTACGTTAGTTATATATCTGTGATAAGAAAAAATAGTGGTTGTAGTTTACAAAAAAATGACTATATTTAACACACAATTTATGTCAGATATTGATCTTTTTATATTTTATTATTATTATTATTGCTAAGAATAATAACGCTTCTTTAAGATAATTGATGTTTTTTTTTTAATTTTATAAATTTTAATATCCCTCAGAGGAAAATATTCTATTTATTATCATAATCAGCTTATCAGTTCCAAATCCCTAAGGATTAAGTCTCTGTTGACTTTAACAGCAAACCACAATTTTATCCATTTCATAAAATGATTTAGCGTTTCAGAAATTTATAAATTACCTCTAAAAATAGCTGGGCTAATGGAATGTAATGAATTATTTAAAATTTTAAACTGATCTCTGGGAATATTGATAAACTTGTTTTTCTTTTTAATTATACTCAGTTCGACAAAAACCAAAACATTATGCGTAGTATGCAGGTATAGTATGTATAGTATGCAGGAGAGAGAGCTCTAACCATATTTGATAAGATTTTAAGAGGAATATATATATATATATATAAATGAAAATTATTTTGAAACAATGTATAATTTATTTATTATGAAATTCGCCAAAATTATTATCTTAGAGACTTTATTAATTTTTTCGTGCTGTGATGCTTTAACTTGAAAATTATTCATAATTTTATTCACGATTTTCCTGTTACTTATAAATTAAAATTAAATATAATAATATTTTTCTTTTGTTCTCTGTAAAATAGAAAAAAATATATACAATTTTGTTGGGATATTGAGCAAAGGAGATTATTCTTCTTTCTTCCTCAAACAATTTATTTAAACCCTTTTGAGCTGAAACTATACGGCCCTTTGAGGGGGAACTGTATTTCCCAGGCATAGGGTTTTTTTCTTAAACTATTTTATTACCATCTCAATTTTAGCCAATATTTTTTCCTTAAAACGTTTTAGACTTTTGCTATAAAAATAATAGGAAGCTCATGCACCCGGTTTAAAAGTTCTGTAACTGAAAAGAAAATAATAAAAAAAAATAAGCCGTACCACTAAAACCAATGAACGGTCTTGGATTCAGTACTATGCAAGGAAGTACAATTTCAAGTTCAACGGTTGTGGAGGGAGGTGACCGGTTTTTTATCTTAACTAAAAATTAAGAGTTTTGGAAGTCAGTACTTCCCCACTGAACTACCCTACTCTCTATATATCTGAATAACTCTAAAAATTAATAGAAAAACTATAGTTTAAGCTTCAAAACTCCGAAATTAGTTATAATAACAGAAAACAAAAACTACTATTACCTAATAGTTATAAGTTCTTTAATCTAAATGAATGAATCTAAACCATGTAAGAATACTAGATCTTTTTATTGAAAAATACAAACAAAAAACCTTAAATAAATTAATTTAAGGTTAATTAAAAACCAGTAAAAATTTCTACAATATTCAACATCAACGTTGAATATCAACATATTAGACCGCTAATGCTAATTTTAGACCTAATTTAATTCGAATCTTATTTTTAACTTGAAGTGGAGTTACATCATTCACCGGGACTGTTTGTGTAAAGTCAATAAAATATTGACAAATTTATGGAATTTATTAAAAAAATCTCTATTAAAATTAAATTAAATCATGATTAATGATCGCATTATTCACATAAGTACATGTATGTATACTCTATACATAATTAGTAAAGTTTTATATAATTATTCTGTTTACACAAATAATCTGGAATCTCTCCAATCCGAACTTTACAGAATTACAGAAATTGGGCTATATTTCCAATTTATTAATTCATAGAAATAAATAATATTTTAGGTTTATATATTAATCCTCTTTCTACGTACCCTCTTCAAATAATCCATGCACTCAACACAGATGTAAAAAAAAAAGTAACAAAGCCTAGTATTTATTTTCAGCTTTTCGTGATAGCTTGATTATCCAAGTGCCAGTGTTCAAGAATATGTATTTATACATTTAAATATATTTTTAGATCTAATTGTTTAAGTAAAAATTAATAATTCTAATTACAAGTTAGTTTGAACAAGTCATCATATTAATGATATGTGGAACACCTTATTATAGATAATATATATTTGTTATTGCTATATTGCTTATCATTTCTTGAAGCATATTAGTTAAGTTTTATGAGCTTAAATGGTGTTCATATATTAATTCAAAAGCTTTTTTTTAAAGGAATTGAGAGAAGGGTTTTTACTTAGGATATAACATGGACATATATTTTGTAAAAATAACTCACAAACCTCGACAAAATTCCTCCATTGGTCTTTCATAGTAAGCTTTATATGTATTTTGTGATTTATATAATCAAAATATGTCACCTTATTAAGAATCAGTAGAACTAAAAATTCATCAAACTTGACATGGGAAATAAAACTTTATCGCTTAAAACGAATGAACTCTGGAATAACTGTAATCAATTTATGTTCAATAGCTTTATAGCGCATCCTACTCCATTATGCAAAGTTTAATGAATATAGAGAAAATTAATTGAGGCAATATTTTATATGCCAATGTGTAATCTTATGTAACCACTACATCCCATGAAGCCCCTATGCTTCAGTATTTTGTTAGGAAGTACTGTTTCAAGGCCAAGGGTTGTGTAGGAAGGTGAACGGATCGGAATCACGCTCAACCGCCAGATTTTTACTGTTAATTAATTATTTAATTAAGAGAACTCTCATCATAGAGGCTGGGTGTGCCTCAAGTAGGTTTCTCGACCTCAGAGTCGATCGGCGGCAGATGAAACAGAATAAATAATTACTTGCCATATCCAGATTCGAACTTAGGACCTAGAGCTTAGTGGTTCAGTGCCTAACTGACTTCCAACGTGAAAAACAATCTTTATTTATAAGTAAAAGATTAAATAATAAATATCGTAAAATGAAGTATCTCGTAAATATTTTACTCATTTTCAGTTTTATAGCAGTTATTCCTAATTCCATACGACATTACAACGAATCAATTTCTGAATAATATATAAAGCCCAAACTGGTGACAAAATGCTGTAGCGTGTTCAATAGAAAGAAACGGCATTAGAGCTTAGCCCTGCCTCAACCTGAAGAGTGCCATCATTACCAACCGAATTGAGATTGATGATCTAGACAAGCTCTTGAGCTCTCAGTTCTCGACGGCGTCTTGTAAGGTTTTTCATTTGTAATCAAAGGAAGAACAGTTTGTAAATATATATTATTTAAATTTGTAAAAAAAAAAAAATTGAAATTTTTATATAACAATCCAAATCATGAAGATATGAGTCTCTAAAATACAAATGGACAGTTAACTTTCCAACGTTTCGACAATTCGGACATCAGACGTCACATATTTCAGGTACATATAAGATCACATATATGCAGAAATAAATGGAAAAAAGAGATAAAATATTTTTTATTTACATTACATCAAGCCATCCAAAAACATACTGAAGGAAACAGGAGAGGAAGGTTATATAAACCAGCTGATTGGAAGAGGTACAGAAAAAAATAAATTAACAAACACTCATACTTGAAATATAATATAGAATTTGGTAAGTTGACTCTTCAATTGTATGTTATAAACCCATGGCTTTATAGTTTGGATTGTTCCATTCGTGATGTCTCTTTTCGAGCTCGTAGCTTATATTTTGTGGAGTAGCCATCTACCCAATAATTTTTTGGGGTAAGTACATTTTACACACCTTCGAGCTTTTTGTATTTATTAATTTGTTCTCTCTTTTTTTTTATTATTTAATTCGGTTCGGAGACTATGGTTCGGGAGTAGAGAAGCGATTACACCTTCAACTGATGCTCGGTATGCACAGGCGGATCTACAGGGGGGAGGGCTTTCGGGCTGAAGCCTCCCCCAAAACAGGAAAATATAACCATGTTTTATATAAACAAATATTAAAAACTATCTCTTAAAGTATTATAGTTCATGTAATTACACTTAATAGGACTTCAAGAATCACTTAAACTCCATTACATGTAAGTTTAAGTAGTTAATTTCTTTCTTTCTTTTTTAAAATTAATTGTCGTTATAATTGAAAAAAAAAGTATATAATCCTGGATCCGCTAGTGAAGGTGTGGAAAATATACCTACCCCACAAAAATTAGTGGGTAGACGACTCCTCTACAAAACATAAGCTACAAGCTCTAAAAGAGACATCACGAATGGAACAATCTAAACTATAAAGCCATGGGTTTATAACATACAATTGAACAGTCAAATTACCAAATTCTATATTATATTTCAAGTATGAGTATTTTTTAATTTATTTTTTCTGTACCTCTGCCAATCAGCTGTTTTATATAACCTTTCTCTCCTGTTCCCTTCGGTATGTTTTTGGATGGCATGATGAGATGGCAATAGCAAATATTTTTTTCTCTTATTTTTCTCTCTGCATATATGTGTGTTTTTTTTTTTATGATGATGCCTGAATAGGAAAAATGTTGAAAAGTCAACTGTTCACTTGTATGTTAGAGACTAATGGCTTTGTAGTTTAGGTTGTTTATTAGCTCTATTTAGATACATGAAGAAGAAAAATAAAAAAGTTATGAAGAACAGAAAAGTTTATTTGGTTATTGCTTAAAACTTTTATGATTTATTTTCAATACCTATGGCAATTAGAAGTTTTCCGGTTCCAAACAAAAATCATTGAAATTGGACCATTTTTACGAAGATACTAACAGAAAAAAATATCTATCAGGATTAGAATATAACATAGCGCATTTTCAGGCAATATGCATAAAGAAAACAAAACAATACATGAATTGTTTGTTACAATTTTTAGAATGCACCAGCATAAAAATTACATAAAAAAACTTGAAAAAAGTCCTTTAAAAACAGCATGGTTGTTTTAATAGGGAGCATAAATTTGATTTTGAAAATATACAAATTCCATAAAAAAAAGAAGAACAGATGGAAAAGAAAAAAAAAAAAATAGAACCTATATACATCACTGAAAATATAAATCATACTGCAAATTTCAAAATGGATTGAGGGTAATTAAATCAACATTAGGAAAGGATATTCAACAAAATTAATTTGTAAATATATTGATATACAGAAAAAAAAAGTGTTTTACTAGTTTTAGATTTATTAAAAAATGTCAAAAAGCAAATATAAAAAAATCTTGTGAATTTGTAAAACAAAAATTAGAAAATATAAATAAAAGTTATGACTGTGTATGAATGATATAAGACTATGGATCTAATGTTTTTTTTTAATTATAAATAAAGTAAAGTTTTAATCGAAAATATTAAAAAAATAATTATTAAGTGTTGGTCTTCATTTAATTTAAAATACAAACTTAGCTACAAAAGTATTTTTAGCAGACATAGCAATATGTAATATAGCAACTTTGTCAAAGAAAATAATTAATTGAAACTAAAGTTACAAAATCTAAGATCATAATGTTACAAATTTCAAATTACAGAAGCAGTACTAAATTGGCTGAAAGTAAACTAAATATTCAGAAAATAAAATTATATTCAAAAGTATCAATATTTTTCAGTTGATGGCTTAGGTTGGAATCAGAGAATCAATGTTAGACCTGATGGAGCTCCACTTCATTCTTAAGTACTCTTAAACTTCGAGTGCTTTCATCTTTCCTTTGGCTATAATCGTAAATTATTTGTATCATTTCTATATAGTTTTCGTACATTTTATATCTGATATATGAAACAAAAACGAAAAATCATATATCTTATTGTTTTAGAGAGATATTTTTATAGATTTATTTTTTTTTTTTTTACGTACCTCAGTTTAGAAACAGCTTCTATATACGATCCCTCATCTGGAATAAATGAATAACAATTGGGCTTTATATATATTTTTTCCAATGATTGGAACTGTATATTAGACGAACCACCAAGATATTCCCGAAACGTACTTACGTAGGCTTTTTATTTTATTAAAAATTCAAAATAATATTTGTAATTATAACCTATACAATGTTTTCGTTTTTTTCACTTAAATATATTAAAAATAAATAATAACGGAAAGTTTTGCGATCATTATTTAGAATCTGAATATCTGTCCTCTGAGTCTAAGTTACAGTTTCACAAAATGGGCTAAGTGTTTGTTAACAAGCCTAGCTCAATAATGAAATGTCATTCAAAATTGAAGTTAGGTATTTAAGGCTCATCCTAAAAGGCCTGTATCCCATCCTAGATTCCAATCACATTATTCCAAATCACCAGTATAGATTCCGCACATCCCATTCCACTACCCAGCAATGCCATCGTGTGGGGGATCCTCTCCATTGGAGCGCGGAATGTACTGCAAGGAAGTCTTTTCTGTAGAACAGGCTTTTGATCGAGTCTGGCACCCGGGACTACTTAACAAACTTCATAAATTCCTACATCCTACATACTTTCTCATTATCCGTTACTACCAAACTGATAGATACTTAAAACTAAATCACAATAATGCTTATTCATCTCTCTTTTCTTAGTTTGCCGGTGTTCCTCAAGGTAGTATCCTGGTCCTATCCTTTACACAGTTTCTACAGCTGACATCCCAACCCATCCTGACACTGTCATTACCACGTATGCCGAAGACAAATATGTCCTATACGCTAATAATGACCCAACCATTGTATCCTAAACTTTTCAAACACACATCACAAACCTTGAAGAATGGTGTTAAAACTGAAGAATTAAAATAAATTCCAATAAATCCGATCAAATCACCTTTACCCTTTGTCCTAAACCTATGATCTCGTGTTCTACAGTATCATTTAATAATACCTTACTTATCTCTGTTGAATAAATCCGATACCTTGGACTCCACTTAGACAAACGTCTAGCTTGGAATCCTCATATCAGACTGAAATGACAAAAATCGCTCGACGTTTCCGACTACTCCAGCACTTACTAGACAAACGCTCTAAGCTTCCAGTTAATTACAAAAGACTCATATACATGACTAAAATAAGATCTATTTGGACTCCACTAAGCCATCGAATTCCTCTCGTATCCAATCCTTACAATCCAAAATCCTCGTAAAAATCCTCAATGCTCCTTATATGGTCTCAAATAAAATCATCCATAACGACCTTAATGTTCCTTATGTTTCTGACCTGGCCCAATCCAGATATCTATCCTTCCATAAGAAACTTCAGAACCATCCAAACCCTCTCGTTTTTAATCTTGCCTTTTCCCTGATCTCCGAGGCGTCTGAAACGAAGATATCCTCGTGCTATGTATTGTAAAGACCGCCGGTGGAATAATTATTTTAAATGTACAAATAAACATCATAAGTGTTCACTTCTGGCGGTACCTGACCGAAGGTAACGACCCACAAGCCCAACCTTTTGTAAGTGGTAATAAAAACCTTTAAGGACCACCGACAAAGACCGACAACTAAGTGTTTAAAAAGGATCCCGAAAGACCTTTTCACACCTTCCACCAGAAATATGGAAATCTGTACCTGCTGCTTTACCTTGGCCTGGGGGAGAGGGCGTGGTCATCCCTTAGGCTGAGAATATTCAACCAATCAGGAGAAAGACTACCAAAAGAGAGGGGGATGAAAAAAGGTGGGAAATAGAGAATTGGGACTGGACACTTCTTCTTGGGACTCGGAGAGGAGGAGACTTCTTTTTGGAACTCAGAGGAGGGAGGTCTTCTTCTTGGGGCTCGGCGGAGAAGACACTTCTTTATGGGACTCAGCTGAGGACAGCTGGATGAGGAGAGGCTGATAGAAGAGAGGCCTGATGGACTGCCCGGCACTGAGGAGGTCCCTGATGTTTTCTTCCAACTTGGAGACTGAAGCCTTGGCCCTACCTGATCCATGTCCAGATGATCTCGACTTATTAGATAAGTAATCCCCAACAATTCCTTTTTAAAGATGTATAAATATTTAATGGCAATGTAATTTTAAATTCCATCCATCTGAATCATGCCTTCACAACCAATTGTATAGTTCATTAATTTTTGTAAATATAATGTATGTAACATTCTTTCTCATCACTTGTAAATAAATATAATTTGTACATAAAAGTTATTTTAATCATGCCACCTATTTCTTTCATTATAAGCACAGGTAATGTTTGGTAATTAGTGAACAGATAAACACACAACAAGCCTTTGTGAGAAGTAATCCAATAAATTAATCAAGGACCAATATGTCAAATGACATAATTTGTTTAGCTAATGTTTTTATTAATTAATTCTGGATAATTATCTTCAATAATTACCAGTGGCATCCCGTGATATAAAAATCTATCAAAAACCATTTTGATACGTAGCACTCGAGATCTCCTGTTGTAAATACATTTTTAAAGTGCTACCAGTGGGTAGTTTCTCAACAAGTGGTTTCATGTTATAATGTTCTTGTGTCCACATTTACTGAATGTATTTTTGTTTTTAATACAGTTGTATATATCATAAATAATAAAACAAAGGATTTAAGGTAAGCAGATGCCTGGGATGTTATAGCAACGTTTTCGTCGAACTAGGCATATATATATATATATATATATATATATATATATATATATATATATATATATATATATATATATATATAAAAATTCGATTTTAGAAATTTTTACATTTTATTATAAAACGACTCTAACGGTTTTGATTAAACTCATAACGCCATTGTACTATTATGAGATTTAAAATAAAGGGTGGGTCTTATCCTAATTCGTGTAGTATGACTAGGCTTAAACGTCGAATTATCAAACTGATTTCTTCTACAGTAACTTTAATCTGGTTTGCTTTAAATTACTAACTGTCTCTCATTGGTAGTAGTAATACAAAATTACAATATAATCTATGAAGGAATTTTATAATTATCTAAAGAAGAAAAAATATATATATTTTTTTTAATGCTGCTGTTTTTATTTATAACTTATAGCACACCCATATATATATATATATATATGAGGGTGCTATAAGTTATAAATAAAAACAGCAACATTAAAAAAATATATATATATACGATTTTAAAAAAATTTAATTATTAAATATCAAGGAGGGCGCAACTACGTCACGGAGGGCACATGCGGCCTAGAGGCCGCAGTTTCCACACCTATGGTAAATATTATTGTAATTATTTGAGAAGATAAGTTTGGTCATAGTATGTCTGTTTGTAGTTATCTTAAGAGTTCATGGGCATAGCTAGTACTTCCAGCACTGTCCTGTCTAGAGACAAACTAACTCAAAACAAACTCCTGCGTAACCGTTACATAATTAACGGACACAATTTAATGACGATAAATTGCGCCACGGATGCAATTATGAAGAACAATGGAGCTGTGAAGAGGGTTCCTTCAAGAAGCAGAGAGCCTTTGCCCTCCAAGGAGTTGGTAATGATTTTTCTAAACTTTGAAGGTAGATAGTAAGGAAAAGGACCTCTTGTGTCCTCCAGTTCTTAAGCGACAGTGCACGGCCTATTCAGGTTTTATTTTTAGCCCCTTAAGATCGTTTTTTTAACCAACATCGCTTTTCCTTGAAGATTATCGGCATAAAACAAATTGTGTACTCACTTCAAGAGGCTTTTCATTTTTTTTTTTTAATGAATCCGTTTAAGCTAAATCTAATAAAAAATATTTAGAACTTAGAAATATTTAAGGTGGTTATTTTTTGGAGATAATATTAAGTGAACAAAAAACAAATTACTAAACATTAAGCCAAATTACGGATTTAGTGCAAACTCATTTTTTTTTTCACTCAGTAATAAAATTCCGTTATTGAGTAAAAGTTAAGTCCTCAAAATTGTATATAAAAAGTTTATGATGAGTAAAATAATTTATTCATAAAAAAATTATTTATATATATATATATATATAAATACAATAATATCGTAAATTTATCAATATATATATATATATATATATATATATATATATATATATATATATATATATATATATATATATATATATATATATATATATCGTCTGTTAATCACATCAATAGGTGACAGATTATTCTTTCAAGCTGACTTAAACTTTATAAATACACTCACATTTTAATGTGAAAAAATAATGAAGCTATTATTAGAACAGAATAGAGAGTTCTTTATTGCGGTACCTTTTTTAATTGCAAAATTACAATAACAGTTATATGTTAACTTTATAAATTTAATTCATCTGTTTATAATATAGTTTACAAGTGGGTTTTCTCATTAGTAAATTAAGTAAAATAATAGTATTTATAAGTATATATTAACAGTATTATCCTCTTCATTCCAGGAATAACCATTCCTATGCTTCAGATTTATGTACAACGGCCCACCGAATCGCTACTTTCGACAAATCATTCATTATTCGATCCTCATCTACATGGAACTCCATCCTTTCTTACACCCGTTCCAATCTCCTTGCCACCTCTAAATCCCGCATGTTCATTCACTTCTTACCCATTCAGTTCCAAAAAAAAGTTGTAAATAGAAGTTACTGTAAATATGTATATAAATTATAATTGCGTATTTAATTATTTTTATTCCACTTTCTTTCCTTAATCGATTAAATATATGAGGAGGTAACTTATACATTTTTTTATTATGCTTATTTATTCATTTTGTCACTTTTCTCGTAGATCTCTGCAGTTCCAAATCACCCATTTCTGTCTTTGTATATTATTCTGAAGGGACTTGTCTCAGAATAAATAAAGTATAATATTGTTATTATTATTCGGGTGTTGGATTGGTCACGAGCAGGAGGTGGAGGAGCATTGAACTTCGGTAAAATGACGACCAATCCTCTGACCGGGAAGTGGCAGCGAATGCCCGGAGGACCCGATGGATGGCTCCCCGAAGCGGCCTAACACAATTCCTTTAATTTGCTAGAGTGCCCCTTCTAACTGGCAGCCCCCATTGTCTGCCCTCATCCGCCAGTAGTTTCCATCTAATCCAGTTCACAGTATTTCCTTAACTTTTATTGTTAATCATCACTCTTATCCGTTCTTAACATTATACTCTCTTTAATATTGTTCCCGTGAATATTTATTATTTATATAATTAACCTTAAAAATATACCCAAAAACTCATTATTCGGTGACATTTATATTAGATTTGTTTATTACCCGTGATATGTTCCCTTTAGGGGTTTTAAATTTTATCAGGATGCTACTGGATAATTATTGATGATAATTATCCAGAATTATTTAATACATTTTAATTAGTAAAAAGTTAGTCAAATAAATTTGGATTTATAATATATTTGGTCCATGATTAATTAATTGGATTACTTTTCACAAAGGCTGGTGTGTGTTTATCATGTTCTCTAATTACCAAACATTACCTGTTATTATAATGATATAAATATGTAGCATGATTAAAATAACTTTTATTTAGAAACTTATTTTATTTCTATATTTAACAAAGAATATATATACATTATATTTACAAGAATCAATGAATTCAACAATTGGTTGTGAATGCATGATTTCAGATGGACTGTTTTGAGAATTTATATTTCCATGAAATATTCTAACATCTTTAAAATTAATTGTTGTGAATAAAACTTATCTATTATGGTATGTGAAGTGGTGTATTTGGTAGATGTCATCGCTGCATCTCCGACGTCGAGATCATCTGGTCATGGTTCATGTAGAGCCAAGGCTTCAGTCCTCCAGCAAGAAGAAAACATCTAGGCCGGGTATTGACCCAAGACCATAAGACCTCTCCTCTATGCATCCCAGTGGATTTTATAGAAATATTCAGGGTGGGGCAAGAATGGTTCTCATTGGTTGCAATTTTCGTAGCATAAGGGATGACCACATCCCCAGGCCGTTTGCAGCAGGTAGGCTGTTTCCTCTTTCTCGAAGGTGTTTCTGTTCCCCTCGATCCTCTCGAAACATGCCCAAGTAAGACCGGTGTCGGTCCTTTGTTGTTTTTGCCGACCTATGTCCTTAAATGTTTCATTGCCCCTCAGAAACTAGTGGGTCACCACTTTCTTTCAGGTAACCGACATCTGTTAGGAATTATTACCTAGACTATATTTATTCATTCCAAATAATTAAATATATGCCACATGTGGTCCTTAAAATACATAGCACCCGATTATAATACCGTAAGATGAGGTGACTTTGAGACTGTGTGGATAACTTTCGGGCAGCGGGTAAAATTTAGTTTGTGGTGATTCCGTGGTGGATACACTGTGTTGGTTCAGTCTGCGAAAAACATGCTTTGTACCTAGTTCACTAAACTCGTTGTGCAGTTAGGATTTATTTACTTCCATTGTTTTTTTTCAAAATTCTTGTTTTCATGAAACAAACTTGTGTCTCAAGTGCAGTGTGCCGCAAGGTAGTAGCGCAGTACATACCTACACAAAACACGTTTTTGCTGACTGTACCACAGTGTATCCAGCACGGAATCACCACAAACTAAATTTTAACCGCTATCCCACAGTTGCCCATTTTACGGCATGTAGTAATGAAAATAACGAAGTCCATGAATATCGAAAAAAAACAATTATAATTGCTTTGAATTTTTATTTTTTGGCTCTCGGTGAAATTGGACTATTCGATTTGCGCTTCGTTTCAAAATCTGAAGTAAACTACTACGATTCGTCAATCTGCGTTAAAAGGAACAAGATGTAAGTGCGTGTGAAACGGAAAGCGATACGCATCCTGAAGGAGCTGAAAGAAGAAAACTTCGAGCATGAAGTGTTATTTTGATATATAAGGGGTGTATATTGACGTCATATTTGATAAGGAACACTGAACACTACACTATAGGGAACACTACGAAAACGGAATTAATTTATACAAAACGAGTTATTCCTTCAGAGAGATTAATACAAGGAATGCTTATTCAATGATTTTGTTAACCAACCTTTATGAAACTTTTCTAACAATAATAAAAACAGATGTAAAAACTCTTTGAAAAAATATATATAGAATTGAAGAGAGCAGTGAATTATTTCTGAAATGATTTTGGGAGATGAGGTTTTAACAAAAGCTCTCCAAACCTGGCAGTCGCATGCCCTCTGTTAATGACAATGTCAGAATCAGTGTCTGCAGTTTCAACAATGAGATCTCAGCCATTTTCGAATTCTGGTCCTCCTCTTTTCAACGCTGTAAATGAGCAATGGTTTCAACCCATCATCGTCTATTATCAATATTCTAATGTATTTGTGTGTGTAGCTCTCTGTAATGTTTTATGTAAACAATTTTCACTCTTCAATAATAATAATTTTATATTAATTTAATGTTATCATAACTTTTTAGCATGTTAATTTCACTTCCACCAATACTTTACATCATGACTTTATGTCGTAGTCGTTATTTTTCAGATTTGCAAACTTTCATCAAAACCTCACCCACCATCCTAATCCTTTGGTACAATCCATATCTATATCCATCACCATCCCTATAATCCTATTCGAAGGTTGAAAAGGCAGTGATCCGGTCATCTCCCTACACAATCGTTGGTCTTACATAGTAATTCCTTATAAACTACTGAACCCATGACGCTTGATGGGTTGTAGTAATACGATTTTTTTTATTTTTTCATTTTTATATTTATCTTCAGATATTTATCTGCATCTGTCCAAAAACTATTTGACAATAAATAGATGCTCTGATAAAAATAATAAAACCGATACGTCAGGCATGGAGAAGGCGGACCCAGAAATACCTCTTGCTTGGCCTGATCAATTATTATATTTTTTAAGGAAGGAGGTCTTTCATCCATCGCTTTATTAGTCACCTCCTTATATTGACGAGCATACCAGATAAAGCCATATCTCTTGTTAGCATGTTAGTATGTCCTGTACATTAGTATGAAATTGTTTTTAAAGAATCCATGACTGGCCAACTGTAGGCAGTTGGAAGTCAGTATGTAAAGTTTGGTTAGTGACATACCAGGATGCTTTAGTTAAGATTCTTAATATTTTTTTATTGGAAAGTTTGAAGTTATTGTAAGTGGGTCTTTTTAGCTTACCGTATATGTGCGGATATACCGTGAGGAGTATGTCCAAACAGGTTTAAGTAAGCATAGATATGTATTTAATTTCTGTTTTAATTCTAGTAGCTTTTTAAAAATATTTTTCTTGTTATGGTACGAATATGTCAAACATGGCTCAAATACTAATTGGCATTAAGTGCGGAGTAATATTTCTTAATAAATAAGGAAATATAAAAAACACTAAGATGTATGCTTTAGACCACACCATTGGAAGTTAAAACATTAACAAGGCGAGATTAATAATATGAAATACAAATTATAAATAATAGCTCATTATAAAGAGGATGAAATGCTGAACATTTCCCTCGCAGGTCCGATTTTTAGTTTCAGAAACATTTTAATCCATACCTTCAATAAAACTTCTTATCATTTAGTTTTTTACACTATTTTTTCTTGTTCGCTTCCTCAACACGGCTTCAGCCACGTTAAGATACAATTTTGAATAATAGTTCATTACAAAAAGGATGAAATGATGAACATTTCCCTCAAACAATATGCAAGTCCGATTTTTATTTATTTTTTTAGATACTTTGAAGCCTATGCAGAAACACTTTAATTAGTCGACTCCAGTCGAATTTACTTGAGCTTACGCATCAGAGATATTACTCTAATTATTCTAATTCTAATCAATAAATTTCAGATCCATAAATTTCAGATCACATATTTTATATATTCATGTAGAATAATAATTATTGATTTTGATTTTTTTTTCTTGAAAAATATTCTTTGACCTGATCTCTATGTTTGTTTCGTCCTTAAATCTGTTAAAACATTGCCAGACCTTTTTATTTATGAAAACTAATTTTAGTTCTAGGAAACGTGTAACAGTTATAATTAAAAATACTAAATTAAAAACTCCAGTTAGTCCTTTGCGGTGAGGAATTTCGGAGGCAGCAAAATGGCCTCAGAGGTCGGAACAACTATTTCAGGATCCCCAGCCGTTAATGGGGAGCGGTAACAGAGTGAAAAGTGCGAGGATGCGGGAACGAAGTGAAAAGTGTGGGAGATGCGGGAAATAAGATGGGTGGACCTCCCAGGCCAAGTTATTTGTTTCCCTTCGCCGCCCCTCCCCCCATGGTCCCCCCTCCTCTCTCCTACCTCTAACTGTAGCCTTTAATTACAGTTCGGCCCCTAACGGTCCGAAATGTTTTGCTTTATCCCAGCCACTTCCAAATAGAAGAGTAACATTAATAAAAGTCATTAATTGTTTCTAGAAACCTAGTATTTATAAAGTATTTAATAAAAATGATGGTAGATATTCAGAAATTTTAACGAGAGTAATCAATTATTTTATCAATTACAATCAAGGGCACTTTAGTGTTATTACATTATGTGTTTTCAAGGAATGAATTGCTCTCTGAATTTTTCAATTTATTTAAGTCATTACAACGTTTCGAGCCAATTGATTCATTTTTCAAGCTATCAAAAGGTTTTGACATATCTACGCAATTATATTATCGTTTACTTTCAGACCAATAATACAGAATATAATGTTGGTTTTGTATTATTTGACCGAAAGTAAACGGCAGCAGAATTGTCTATTATGGAAACTTGTTAGATATACCATATACTTTTGATAGCTTGAAGTGAGCTAAATGGCTCGAAACATTGTAATGACATAAATAAATGGAAACGTTTATTTATTTATTTATTTGGTGGCAATTCATTCACGGTAAAGTTTAATATAACAATCCGGAAGCTTATAACATAAAAGGTGCTTGAACAATCATAACTTTATGTTTAAATTTCGATATTTGAAAGGGAAAACTATTCGAAATCTGTATTTCGATATCTACCTAGAAAGTAAAATTCATATACAAATATAAATTAAATTAAGTAATCACAATATGGCGTTATAATGAGGTTGCATCCAGAGGATCCATCGACCCTAAAAGGCGATGGAAGCATTTATCCATCGGAGGTTCAATCAATGAATATAGGAACAAACCTAATTCCATTTATGGATCCATCAATGAGTTTATGAACGGCCTAATGTAGGTTGGGGAGATTAAGAATTTTAAAGTATACATCATGTGTGTAAGATCTTATTAGGCTGTGTCTTAATTTTCTGGAATAATATCGATGTTATAGAAAATCACTCAAGGGATTTTAGACGACTTTACTTATTTAAAAATGATTTCATAATTCTGTATGTATCAACAAAAATACTTTATAGGCTCATTTTAAATATTCTAGTAAGATTGAGGATAAAATCTACAGTATCTTCTTTTGTTTTTCGAAGGATCTGAATTTTTTTCTTACAGATGGTCATAAGGTTTCCCGTTATGTTTTTACGTTTCTTTCGTGTGTTTATTTAAATATTTAAACTTGTAAAGCTACTTTTCAAGATTAAATAGATGATTATCATAGGTGCTAGTTCGCTTCGCTTCGGGAAGAAAGAATAGTTGAATTCCAGCTAAGCTAAGATGGTTCTCAGGGATATTAGGGGTGTAAAGAGAACAGAGGAGAGAAATACTGAAACAATATATTTCTGAAATTCCATTCAGGGTATGAGCCTTCCAGTACAGAATGACTGACTCCAATTTCAACATTTTTGAGTAAAGTCATTTTAGTGATATTTCTAGTTAAAAAAAGTTATAATATCTGTACAGACAGTAAGTTGAATCCAGCGTATGTGATTGTAGTTGAACTATAGAACTGTAAATAAAGGTACAACTTTCCCCACTAAAATTATAATAAAAAATGTTAAAATTGGAGTTAGTTAGTCTGTGAACTGAAAGGCTCATAAAATTATGCCATAATTATACATTCCCATATACCGATACAATTGATAGTTGCACAGTTCTATGAAATATGGTGTTACAAAAAACAACGTTATCCAATGGAATTAGTAATAGATGCTTAAATAGAAGTCATAACAATTATAATTAATTAATAATTATATGATATTACAGATAATAAAAATATTAATGAGATACTACCTTATGTATGACGTTCTATCCCCTCCCTCCCACTAATCCATTAAACACTGTTATCATGTTATACCAACCTTTAGTCCTCCTTCAATATTATCCATGTGCCTTCGCCTATTAAATTAGTCATACATGAAGCTAAACCTTCATGAAGGGAATTTATAAATCGGCAAATAATATTAATACTAAATAACATCAAGTATTTTTTGTTGCAGTAATGTCTGTTAATCCGAAGCACTCATTATTTTTTGGAGCCAATCCGGCTTTTCACAGAAGTCATTTTTCAGTCCCATTACTGCTTTTCTATGAATCCTTTTTTTTTTTAATTGAATGCTAACTCTCTCCCTAAAGTTTTCAGAATTCTATCTTTAAATTGTTCTATACTGTTTCTTTGAGCTTTATAGAAAAAAGAATTTCAAGTACGCTAAATCCTCCCTCAGATTCTTTTGTAAGTCTTTAAACCCATGTTACCATAGATAGAGATGTAATAGGAATCAAGATTTATCTTTATTTTTAAATGTTGTTAACATAACGTATGAAATAATTTTGTTTAAGAAGTTTGCTAAGAAATACTTTCCCACTCTTACAAGATTTTCACCTCAATCTTGGTTTATTAACTATAAAGTGTTGATAATAAATACAGCATCATTATAGGGAGACTAAGAATGAGTTAAATGATTCCATGATTCACTCAGAAATTAGGTTTCAGACTTCATAAGCAGGATTTTAACCTATGACTCTTCGTAATCGACCTATTTAAGCTGTTAGTCATTTATTCGCGTTTTTTTTTTGTCATCATCCAACTATACAACAGATATCCCACTTTTAGAGAAACTTCCTCGTTTAATAAGCTTTAAATCCACGCCAACGTAAGTTGAGGTTTACTGGGCAATATCTTGATATTCTCCTCAAGCAGTGTAAAAAGATGATGAGATTTTTTATTCTGTCACCGAAAAGTACCCCTGTTTTCAGCAAAAATATCTGTAATGTCTGTTATTCAAGTCCTCAGTCCTTACTCCCTTTACTCAACAAGATCTCGACCTTCTGACTTCTACATCCCTTCTCACAGATCTGCCTCATTTCAAAACTCCTTTATAGCTCGCGCTGTCAATTTCTGGAATTACCTACCTATCAAAATTCGGCATTCCCCCTCCATATCCACATTCAAAACCCTCCTATTCCAATTCCTATCCCAAAAACAGTCAGATGCTTGCTAAACTTTTGATATTATACATTTTTATTATATCATTCATCATCAAATGACAGTACCATTCCATACTGTAAACTTCACTAGGGATTTTAGAATATCTTCCTACTCTCAATGCCACTGAATGCATCTATTGTTTGTTTTTTATTATTTTTATTCTTATACAAATAAATTTGTACCAATAGTTACAATAAGATAATGATGTGTTGAGATATCATTCATTATTTAAATACTCTGACATTTTATATTTTCAGATATGTCTTTCCTTTGTTAGCAGAAACACAGCTCATTTTAAAGAAGAACTCAATGTTTTTTTTTTAAAAGTGTATAATTATAATTTTTCCTACTGTGCATAGTTTCAAGTCTTTTATCATAGTTTTAAGTGTTTTGTATATAGATTTTTTTTTGTATATAGCTGGTTTAACTAATATTTTCTTTACTTTCCATTTTTTTTTATTATTGTTTTATTTTGGCCAGATATAGTCTTATAATCATGTTCTATTTTGTTATCCTAAAGGGACTTTGTCCCACTATAAAGTTATTTTCTATTTCTATTTCTATTTCTAATCAATTTCCGCAAAGCTTTATTTCTAGTTTTTCCATGATCTGGGATGAATTATGATAAACATAATTGTTTAGATACACTTCTTATTAAAAATAATGATTTATCAAACACTGTGTAAGTACATTGGTTATGTAACTATGTTTTTCATCCAAATCTCTATTATACGAAATGATCCGTATTTATTAGTGAATAGCTAAATGTTTCCTACAATTTACGTTTTTTGAAAACAACTGAAGAAATCCACGGTTTTATTTATTTAAACGTAAATTTCAGGACTAGAAAAAATAACTAGAAACACCTTTAGCTGGTCTTAACCATGACAAACTCAACTTTCGTCTAAAGTAAATTTTGTCAATTGCACAATGAAACAATTTATAATTACATAAATTACGTATTTCTCTAGTTATCTCTTCATATTAACAAAAAGCTTGCCTAAAGAAACACAAAACTTATATTTTCTTCTTTTCTGCTAAAACTTTATGAGAAGTAGTTGATCGGGGGGTGCGGTCAAATAAATACTAAATTATACAAATAGTATTATATAATTTTTTTTGCCGACGTTTCGACCCACTTTGCAGGTCTTCGTCAGGGCTACAAAAGATGCAAGTGAAAATAAAATAAATCAATATAAGTAGATGTAAAATAAGAACAAGTTGTGTGATAAAGAAATAAAAAGATGATATCAGAGATATAGTGGGTGACATTGTAAAATATCAAGTATTATTTATATAGAGGATACAAACATAAATGGAAAATAAGTATGAATAAAAATAGAAAACAATAAATTCTGTATTATCCTTCTCTCAATTCCTTTTCTCAATTATTCTTTCAATATATACTACATTCTCCTTTGTTTTCTATTTTATTCATACTTATTTTCCATTTTTGTTTGTATCCTCTATATATATGATCCTTGATATTTTAAGTACATTGTCACCCACTATATCTCTGATATCATTTTTTTTATTCTTTATCAGACAACTTCTTCTTATTTTATATCTACTTATATTCATTTGTTTTATATCTGTTGTAGCCCTGATGAAGACCTGCATAGTGGGTCGAAACGTCGGCAAAAAATTAAATAATACTATTTTTTTAAAATTTAGTATTTTTTTAACGCACCCTCCAATCAACTCTTTCTCATATTATATCACGGTCAACCATCTCTACACCAAACATTTTTATAGCTCTCGAGTTCTGCTATCACTCATATAAAAATTTCCCTCTACTTACTCCTTACCTTGTATAATTTAGTAGGATTGTTCAAATATCTCATACATTTTAGATAGTCTCTTAAGTATCGAGGTTTAATAATTCGACTTCGATTTATCGATTCTCTAAGAAGTAGAGAGCCTTGGGGCCAACACTAAACTCACATTACCCCTGCATTACACAGTTTCTTCCTCGTGTGTAACTCGTGAAAAGTACAATCGGGGCAGTTTGCGCTTCGGAAGTCTGAATTTATGGGAGGGGCCCTCTTTCTTTTCAATTTAGCCCCTCGGAGACTGGACTCGCAATGAGTTCCGCATCCGCCGCCTTGGGACAAATCTCTGTCTCTATGCCTGCCTCGCCATATCGATTCCAATTCTTCACAATACTTCCACAATTTATTGCCTGGAGGGTTCCTGGGGAGGATTTATTGGTATTCGAAAAGTTTTTTAAAGTCTACACCTCAAGATTTTCTATGTAACAGTTGACTCAAGTAAAACACCATTCCGTTCTGTGTAAAAGAATCATACGTGAACAAAAATGTTCACAAAGATTTATTTAGACTACCTGAAAAATAATGTATTCTGTCAAATATCGAATATATTATTAGTATTAAATAAAAATACAGATAAGGAAAAAATTAATGTTATAAATTTTGGACATTATTCTACCAGAACTACTATTATATTCGAAATAAAAAAAGTTTTTACTCCGGTTTAGTCATTTTTTAATTTAGGTTATACCTAACTGTTTTTTTTTTTTTTTTCAGAACCACAAACTACTGATTTAAATAGACGATAATGAAAGTAAAAATTATTCAAAGCAGCCTTTTCTGATCGAATTAACTTTTTTATTTCGTACATTTATAACACTACGTTATGTTAATAATGTTATGTTATTAACAGCTACAGTACATTTACATAGGTATTTCTTCTCATGCGTTAATACTCTATTTTCAGATTCCTCAGGTTATCGTGAGGAGAATTTTACTCCCAAATCTTTCAATACTTCTTTATAGAGTGCTAGTTAGTGTTCAGGTCTCGCAACGAGACGTCAGAACCATACATTATAGGATAATAGTAGAATCTCTCACAATCTAGGGTGGTTAGTGTTATGGCTCAACGTGTACATTCATTACGTATATATATATATATATATATATATATATATATATATATATATATATATATATATATACGTACCACTACAACCCATGAAGTGTCTGGTGTTCAGTACTATTTAGGGAAAGCACTGTTTCTAGGTCAACGGTTGTGCAAGGAGGTGATTTGACCGAGATTACGCTCAACCGTCAGGTTTTCCCCCTTAATCAATTATTTAATTAAGGGTTACCCACTTTATAGAGGCTGGGTGTGCTCCAGGAGGGTCGCCCCACGGCCAATGAAACAGATAAATAAATTTTCTGCTATGATCCGGGGTTCGAACCTGGGACCTTTGCTTTGGAAACGTAGTGATGTAGTTGTATATATATATACAACTACAATTAAAATAAGATTTGAAAAAAAATTAAATAGATAGTAATAATAATAATACAATACACTAAAACAACAATACGGAGGAAAAATGTTCCTATGAAAAGAAAAAAAAAGTACATTATGAGAATTATATAATAAATAATAAATGCTTGTCATATATTTATACCTTTTATCAAAACTGGCTTTATGGAAGAATTGTAAAGTCGACTCTCGATAATTGGAATCCAAGCGACTACAAAAATAACTGAATTATCCAGAGTTCGGGATATTAACAAGTTAGAATTACTAAGAGGAAAGAAAAAAATCGAATTATTAAGAGTTGTTATTATATTTTTGAAAATATGTATGAGCTTACATGTTTATGCATAGCTTTATATAAAAATATTACTTGAAAAATTTGGAATTATAAAGAGGAAAGGTGCTCTAGTTTGAATTATAGAACGTTCTCCCTCCTTTTGTTACGAAAAGTATTTCGATTAATCAAGCTATCAGAATACAGCATTTTTTTAATTTCTCAAAGTTAACAGTTGAAAAGTTCGAATTGTCTAGAATTGACCGTACATGCTTAATTTGAGAATTCTTGAGATTTTTCGGGATTTCTACACTTTTGATAAAGAAAAGAAAACGCCGGTGTATTTTTTTACCGTAATTCATTCATTGAATTTCATACCTCTTAAGACTATAAAATATAGTATTAAAAATTATTAATTTTTGTTTAACGGTTTTTAAATTTAAAATATTTAATAATAATATAAAAACTTTTTTAGTCAGGTAATGCAGGCTTGAAGATAATCCGAAGATTGGGTTAGAATAGTCCGTGCCCTACGTCCTGATTCGAAGGATCAAGGGCTAGCCGCTGCTGAACAGGATAAGTGGATCCCGTCCAATCAATATCCACCCATTGTTTCAACGACATTAGCACAAACAAAATTATCATGTAAATATATGTATTTAATTATCATTTATGGGAAAAACCGCGTTCTACATAATAAATTATATAGAATAAGATCTACAACTAAGATTATGGTGAGTTTTTACTGTCACAACTACACACTACATAAAACAATATATAGTAAGTGTTCAAGATCAAATTATTGCGATTTGACAAAATTCAAAACCGAGTTTTTTACGGAAATACACGTTTTGAGGTTTCCTGAGTCCAAATAACAAAGGCTCACGAAATGGTCTATCAGTGACACTCCAGTCAATGAATGATTATAGAAGGAAATGGCGGGGACACATACTAATAGTATGTAGGAGGTAAACATACTTTAAGTACCCCACTCTACTAGCGTTAATGCCGCCCGATGTGTTAGCAATACCGCTCAGACAGACAGAACATCCCTTTCATTCTAGTAAACCTATCGCTATTTTCGCTATTTTCGCTAATAAGACGATTATCACAACCGTACCTTGGAGCAAGCTTACCTACCTCATATCAAGGATGCATTCAAACAAAAGAAGAAGAATAGTATAACAATATATTTGCTACTCATAAACAAGAATGAATGAAGAATGAAAGTAAAATTAATTTAAAAGCTAAAAACCAAGCAATAGAAAAAAAAATTATTTACTTCTGTTGTTTCAAAAATATTTAAATAAATACACACAGAGTATATACATCACATATATACTATCATATATCTATATCATATATATATATATATATATATATATATATATATATATATATATATATATATATATATATATATATATATAATATATATATATATATATATATATATATATATATAGTATATATATATTATATATATATATATATATATATATATATATATATATATTCATATAAGAGTTGTTAAAAAAAAGGCATAGATTTAAAATAACATGGTGAGAAATATATTTTAAAAAAAGTGAAAATGAAAATCTTATAATATGCACAGAAAAAAAATCATTACATCGAAAAATAATTAATAATGTTAAATTGAAAGTTTGACAAAAATTAAATAAATGCACTTACCTGCTCAAAACCATCTGCACATACGCCTCTCAGACTTACGGATCGGCAAAAAAAAAAAAAAAAACTGCAGTCATTTCAATCCAAATTTTTACGATTTAAACGGGAGCTCCCTAGTACGCCAACAACAAAACTTTACATAACGACTTACGAAAACCTAATATAGACCAACACATACGTACTCTCTACTCTCGTTTTAATCTCAAACTAAACGGACAAAAAAATAAACTTATAAACGACATGGCTACGACTAACATACCCATGAGGAGGAGACTAAAAAGGACTTGGATAAGAGATCTCCTCACCTAAATCAAAGAAGTAAATAATGGTCAGGAAGAGGTGCTGCTGGGTCGAACCTTCATTATGCTTATAATGCAAATCCTCATCATAAAAACACATCTACTGATTGTCAATACCATTACAGGTGCGGAGAAATAGTTAAAGAGAATACAAAAGAAAAAATAACACAATAGCTATGTCTTGACAAAAACATAAAGCAATTAAATTTTGAAATAGCAATTAAATATTCTAATCGTGTAATAAGCCTTACCCTTTGAATTGTATAATTAACAATGAAGGTAATTAAATGCAAAACTCTATAAACTACAAGGCTATTATTGGAAAATTTCCAAACCACACAGCCTTATGTATCCAAAATGCAGGCAACAAAAAACCCGTCAGCGTTTCGCCAATTCAGACCTCATCAGGACAGAAAAACAGCTAATCGAACATCACTCTATGAAATCCTATTGCATACTGTTATGTAAAAAAAAAAAAAATAAAAATAAGTATGCAATTGGATTTCATGGACTGATGTTCGATTACCTGTTTTCTTGACGATATTTCTTTGCCTGCATTTTGGAGACATAAGGCTTTGTGGTTTGGAATTTTTCTAATAATAACCTAACATTTATTTTCTGGATCTTGATTATTTTGTTACTAATTTATAACAATCTAAAAAATATATTATCAACATGTTATAATTTCATATATAAGAAACATGAAGGATAATAAGATTTTGTTACGAATTCCATTAGAAAATACGATTCTTTAAGGCTCTCATTTATCTTCACCAGCTCGAGAAGAGCCTGTTAGAGGTGATGGGAATTGAACCCGTATCTTCATGGCCGGTGAGCAGAGACTCTATCTGCTGAACCAGAGGGGCTGTCACGCACGGTTACCGCGCCCCGTAATGGAGAGTCTGCTTCGACTTACCAAAAAGCAGCGGTTCAGATGGTGGAATGCGCTAGTAATAATGTTCCCAAAAATGTTCACCATCATTAAATATTTATAAAAAACAAATGCACATATATATATATATATATATATATATATTTTTTTTTTATATATATATATATATTTCAGAATTTTCACTCAAATATTTCATTTGGGCCAATTTCGAACGGAAAAGGATTTAAGTCCAATTTCTTCTTTTTTCTTACGCCATGACGCATAAATTACTAATTCAGGTAATTAAAAATTGTTTCATAGTACTAGACTATATTTCCTCCAAATACGAGTAGAGTCTGTCTTTGTAAGATCATTTAAAGGGGACTTATGAGTATCTAAAGTACGGTACTTAGTTACTCAATACCGTAAATACCGATTTTCGATGGACGATACACATCTGTATTATAAGCGATGGTTCATTATCATTTTAATTAATAAATTTTTGAAAAAGTAGTATTTTTTTAAATGAAAAAAATGTATTCTCAACAATAATAACTTTCAGGTCACGAGAAAAAGAAGGAATTAAAATTTTGTGATAATTTCTCGGTTGTTATTTTTGCTAAAAATATAGATAGTCCGGAGTGATAGAATATCAAATAATATAATTTTTCACACAGATAAAGGTGAATCTTAACCAAATTTATGAACAATAAAAGTTTATTAAACAATGAAGTTTTTATAAAAGTGGAGTATAATTGTAGGATGATAAAAAAACATCATAATAAACCATATTTTATGAATAACAAAAATTAGCGTAGGTTGAACGATCAAAAGCCTGCTATAAATAAACAGGGAATTTTGTCTAGTTTAATATTAGCAATTTTTTATTAGTTGAATCAAATACTTGTTTGCGATATTATGGAAGGGAAAACGTGAGCACCTTAAGAAAATACAAAGTTGGGCTTCACTCCTTTTTTGTTAACTCTAACGGGAGAGAAGGATCTACGTTCTTCACAGGATCTCAGCAAGATTTACGTTCGTACACAACGGTGAACATGGATAGTGGTGAATTCGTATTAATGAAGAGCTGTATGAGATCTATG
Organism: Nezara viridula; assembly: GCA_928085145.1. Taxonomy (NCBI): domain Eukaryota; kingdom Metazoa; phylum Arthropoda; class Insecta; order Hemiptera; family Pentatomidae; genus Nezara; species Nezara viridula. The sequence goes on from OV725080.1 coordinate 26,907,780, forward strand.
TGAGGGCGGATTCGGTCTCAATCGTGAGGTGTAACCAAATAAGATGGTTGAGTCATGTGGCGCATATGCGACACGATAGCGCTTGTGAAACACGGATTCCCAAATTCTTTCTGGTGGATCAATCTGACGGAAGAAGCCGAAGATGGCTGGACAAGGTGAAGGATAATTTGATAAACGATGGGAATCCGAACATGGCGAATGCTCGTTCGGGATAGAGGAGGTTGGAGGATGATTTTAAAAGCAGGATGTTCTTAAAGGACTGTATTGCAAATGATATTTAAATATAGGTATATATTAGTACCAATAATGACAGAATATTCATATCCCAACATAAATTTACTACTTTGATATATTTACAAGTGATACATTCCAGTAAATTAAATTATAACTATATTCCAGCTAGTTATATCTTAAACAACAACCAGAAATTAAAAAAAAAAAAGTATGCTGGTATGGTCATCTTTATGAAATAAAAAAATATTTTTTTTATTTATCGCATTATTATTATTTACTATATTTGTTATAATATTCGAAGAAATAATTATAAAAATCTTCGTATGTTGATACATATTAAGAATTCCTATGTAGGAAAATTATATATATATATATATATAATAATAATAATAATAATAATAAGGCTTAGCGAACCCGAAGGTTCGATGCCGACACCACCAATCGCTTGTTACACACCTCCCTCCACCGTTCGCCGTCCAAACCCAGTCCCTTCAGATCGGCTTTAATGCAATCTTCCCACCTTCGCTTCGGTCTACCCCTCGGACGCTTACCATTCGGCACAGCAAATATTAACCTTTTAGGAATTCTCTCGTTACTAAGCCCAACAACTTTACAAGCCCATTTGATTCGCCGTGATGAAATTGCCTCAATTATATTACCCGGATACAGCTCACGCAATTCGGCGTTGTGTAACCGTCTGAACTCTCCGGTCAACTCATCCTTCTTCGGTCCGAATATTCTACGCAATACTTTATTTTCAAAAACCTTAAGACGCTGCTCATCCCTTAATGTAAGCGGCCAAGTTTCGCATCCATAAAGAATTGTAGGCAAGATAATTGTTTTATAGATTCTAATTTTTAAGTTACGGGACAAGAGGCGCGAACTAAGTAGTTTTGTCACAGAAAAATAACAAGCATTCCCCGCCTTCAGTCTAACCTTAATCTCTTCTTCAATTTCGTTTTTTCTAGTTATCGTAGAACCTAGATACCTAAATTTATCTACCTGTTCAAACATATTACCATCTATATCGACATCACCAGTAGTATCGCCATTTTTGCAGCTAACCATATATTTTGTTTTATCCACGTTTATTTCGAGTCCTAGTTCTTTACCGGCTTTCATTAACGTTGTCGTATTTAGTTTTATAGTTTCAACGTCTTCGCTTAACAGTACCAGATCATCAGCATAGCCCAGCACGGATGTTGTCCCGCCCAGATCCAACCCTTTCTCGGTTCGCATTACCTCCCTAATGGCATGTTCTAATGCCAAATTGAACAGGACAGGCGAAAGAGAATCCCCCTGTTTTAAGCCCGAACGAACCTCAAATTTTTCGGACAAATTATTACCGATTCTAACTTTATTGAGTGTCTCCGTCAAGCACATCCTGACTAGATTTACTAGTTTTTTTGGAATCCCCTGCTCGATTAGAATATTATACAGTTTCTGGCGGTCAATAGAATCGTAAGCCTTTTTAAAATCTATATACAGCTGGTGAACAATACCGTTATACTCCAATTTTTTCTCTAATATTTGCCGTAAAGAAAATATTTGATCAATTGTCGAACGATTCCGTCTAAATCCGCATTGGTAGTCTCCGATAATTTCCTCGGCGTATTCCGTGATTCGACTGGTTAAGATTGAAGTTAATATTTTATAACATACCGGAAGGAGTGAAATTCCTCGATAGTTATTACAATCCGTCCTCGGACCCTTTTTGTGAATCGGAATAAGAATAGATTCTTTCCATTCTTCAGGTAATTTCTCGTTCACCCAGATCTTTTTAACCAACCGATGTATTTTAGAAACTCCAGCTTCCCCGCATGCCTTAATTAGTTCAGTAGGAATATTATCGATTCCCGCTGCTTTATATGATTTTAATTTTCCGATAGCTACTTCAACTTCCTCTTTACTTGGTCCTTCTATTAACGGTTCAGCACTCTGGTACTCAGAAGGAGGACACAGATCATAATTTCCCGTATTTAAAATATTGTCAAAGTGGTCCTTAAACTTATTCAATATGTCAACCGGATCGGTCAGAATATTGTTATTATCATCCCTAATTCCAGACGTTACGGGCCCTACATATTTACGTGATCTGTTTATACCTTTGTACATGTCTCTTACGTTATTTTCGATTCTATTAGTTTCTATTTCAATTATTTTATTTTTAAGATACTCCCTTTTTTTATTTTTGAGCAATTTTGTCGTTTCGTTCTTTGAGATTCGGAAGTATTCCAGATTGTCTTCGCTAGGATTATTTAGAGCTTTTAATTTAGCGGTTTTTCTTTTTTCGCACATGTTTAAGCAATCTTCATCAAACCACGGTTTGTTATTCTTATTTTCCTTTTTTCCTAGACACGAGTTACCGACCGCTTTAATATTATCCCTGATCTCTATCCATAACTTGTCAATATCCTCGTGGTCCTCGTCATGAAGCTCTAAAGCTTCAAACCTATTCTTAACATCTAGCTCGAATTGGTTTCTAATTGATGGGTTTTTTAATTTTTCCAAATTATAATTCTCAAAATCGAAACGGTTTTCTTTTCTCTTTTTTATATTAAGTTTTTGTCGAAGTTTCGCGATTACTAATTCATGATCCGACCCACATTCTGCTCCGCGATAAGACCGCACATTAATTATACTGCTTTGCCAGCTATGTTGTATCAAGACATGATCGATTTGATTTCGTGTTTGCGAATCCGGTGATGTCCAAGTATATTTATGAATATCCTTGTGTTTAAACGTCGTACTTTTAATTATCAGGTTTTTCGAGATGGCAAAGTTTATTAGACGGATCCCATTATCATTACTATATTCGTGCAAACTTTCTTTACCAATCGTCGGAATATAAACTTCTTCCCATCCAACCTTTGCGATCGCGTCACCTACAATTATTTTCATGTAGTTTCGTGGTAGTTTATCATAACCCCATTCGAGTTTATCGTAAAATTCACTTTTGACTTCATCGTCACTGTCTTCGGTCGGACAATGTATGTTTATTAATGCGATTTTAGACCAACGTCCCTGAAATGTAGCTACCGAAATTCTATCACTAAAGAATTGTACGTCCCTCAAAGCGGATAGTAATCTACGCCTAATTAGAAACCCGGTACCTAAACAATGATTCCCGCTTCCTCCGTACCAAATAGTGTACTTCCCTTCCCTCATCGAGCCCTCCCCTGGCCAGCGAACCTCTTGCAGAGCCACGACATCCAAATTGTACCCATTTACCTCATTCCCGACCGATTTTAGCCCCCCTGCTGTGTTTAAACTCCTTACGTTCCACGTACCAATATTTAAATCCCTATATTTCAACTTGCGCCATGAATCCCCTAAAGCAGTCCCCACCCGGAGACCCGAACGGGGGACTAGTTTACTTCCGGATAATGAGCGTTTTACCTTAGGGAGATCCATGACTTTTTGTGGTGTTTGGTGAACTAAAGATATGTGAGTAGGGCGTTCAATCCTACGTCACACCCTCCAGCAAGTCTGGTGGGCCCCTACCTCCAGCAAGTCTGGAGGTCCCCTCCCTCCAGCAAGTCTGGAGGGCCCCTCTCATTGTTGGTCAGCGAGTCCATCGGACTTAGCCGGGAGGAACTTCCAAGGAATTTCCACCGACCATCCCCACATCCGCCACCCGTGGGACGCTCCCCATACGCGGTAATGAGCCCGCGCGAGGATATATATATATATATATATATATATATATATATATATATATATATATATATATATATATATAATAATTATGATATAGAGTTAGACCAGGAAATTAAACAAATAAATATTGTATACTTAAACCATGGAAGATTGAGTGTAATTGTGAAGTATTTTTCTTGAATTATTTGTGGTATACGTTCAGCAAGCGGCAGGTGCAATAAAATGACGATAAGCATCTCCGTGAGTAATAAAGATAAGCTCGAATTTACAGGCAAGGCTTGAGAATTGGTATAATAAAAAAAAAATGCTTAAAAGTTTAACCGTTCATTGACCAAATTCAAATCAAAACTACTTTTCAGTTATTTTTTCGCGTTATTGGCTTTCCAAAGTAATGGAAATAATACTACAGCTGGAAATTAAAATTTTAATTATATAATTAAAAAAAAAATAATTATATAATTATTCAAGTCACTGGCTCATTATTTTAAAGAAAAACCTCTAAACTCTCTGAATACAAGGGAGTTTATATGGAGTTACATAATTCTTCCGTTCAAAAATGAGAGAGCGCTATTGTGAAGAAATCGAAATAGGTAAATTTTGAAAGCTCGATAGTTCGCTTCCTGTTATGTAAAAAAAAATAAGATGTGCAAAAATGTCAGATAATTTCAAGCTGTTTAAGATTGAATATAACCATTTTTTATCCATGTTACTCTGAATAGGAGATATTTATTAGAGAATTGCTCAATCCGCTTTATCTTTGGGATCTCAAGAGATACGCATATTACCCAGTTCTACACCAAGTTGAAGTGGCTTTATCCGTCCTACCGCCTTCAATATTTCCTTGCTACCTTTCTATACCAAGTCATTAAAACACGGCGACCTGCCTATATCCTACAGATCATACAATCCAAAAGCTCCTTTCAATCCCTTCCCACCAGATCCCTTGCGTCCGACCTCTATCCTCCTACTCACCGAACTGCTGCGTTTGATAAATCATTTTTAATACAAGTTGTCTCCCTCTGGAACTCAATACCTTCAGATATTCGACACGCAAAATCAATAACCTATTTCAAATCTCTCCTCTTCAAACACCTACTCCATGCCTAATCCGATTGATCACGAAATGCACTTAAAAACCTAAGCTGTAAAAACCTCAAAATACACCCAGATACTCTGATTATTTTGTAATTCATCAATATTTCGTTTACTTAATTACTTTCTCTGTATATTTTATATTTACACGTATTTTTATCTTTTTATCATTTATAACTTCATTGGTCTCCTAATCAACCTGTAAATATTATATTTTATTTTATGGACACACCAAAATATTAATATATATTCTATATTTGTAACCTGTTCTAAAGGGACACTAGTCCCAGAATAATAAAATTATTTTCATTTCATTTATCGTAAACCAAAAAGTTGGTTTTTCGAGCACTCCAGCGAACCAGCAAGGTTTTCAAGGGCGGGAACTTGGATTAGTTATTCTCACTGCATACTTAACAATATAAAAAAGAAATTTGAATGACCCGACCTTTTGCAAGGTATTTACCAAATAAACAAACATCTTTTCAGTTAAACAGTAACCCAAAAATGACCACCAAGAGTTTTTACTATAGTACTTAATTCTTCATTAAATAGGTAATAACTTAAACTGTTTAAAAAAATTATTAAATTAAAAAACGTCGAACAACACGAGGTGAGCGATTTCAAATAGATTGATCCAAAAGTATGATTATTGCATTCTTATTGATGTCTATAGAGAATAATACATAGCATTATTTATATAATGTTTGAAGGTATAAATGTGAGCTAGGAAAGTGAATTATATATAATGAAGGGTTAACTTCGGTTCCAGTTGCCAGAGCCTCTTGGCTAATAAAATATAAAGGAACCGTAGCGTGTGATTTATCCCCCGCCTTCGAGCCCTACGCGGGAGGGGGCTGATTAATATATTACTCGCCATCACAGACGCTCTGGTTAACATTGTAAAACAGAATTATTTTTTTAAATCATAATATATTAATCAATTAACTAGATTCCATTTTACAATTTTACTTAGCTAAGATTTGAAGTAAGATTAATTCAGTAGATAAGGCTAGTTGAAGCAGAGGAAGATGGTAGCGGATGATAGAGCAACGATTTGCTCACTCTCTCTTTTTCTATCGTTCCCGCTCTTAAACGTCCAAGGGATTTATAGTTCTGCTTTTCTATCCTCATTGTTGGTTCTTCTACTTCCTTCTGCTGTAATGGGAAGGAATATATTCGTCACATTTATCAATATGCAGCTCCCTTCTGAAATCATTTCTTCTAGATCTGTGTTTCAATAATGAAGTCCACTATGTAGGTCTCGGTTTTCCTTTTGTTTTCCTAACTCCTCTTTAAGAATTATGAGGTGAAAAAGAAACATAAAGCGCTGTCGCGTGGATACGGGAACCGTGAATGCTGACCGAATGCGTCAATACTAAGAACAAAATTATGAAGAATGTATAATACTCTTGGAAATAATGTTCATTCTTCCCGTATTTCATATACTTACTGATTATTGTTAATTTTTTCTCTTTTCATATACAAGTGGTAACTTTTTCTTTTTTCCCATCATCATATGCCTTTCATTCTAGAGTAGCCTCGAGCTACTTTAGCCACACATCTCGGTTTCTCACCATTGGATGTGGTCCAAGTTTTTAATGTAGGAATCACTTCCATACCTTCCCATTATATGTATTCCATACCTTCCATACCTTCCCATTTTACAGATCTGTTCACACCATCGAAGCTGTCGGCTTTATATATTTGATTTATGCAACGGTAACTTTTTTTTAAACATATCTTATCAATATTGCTTAATCCTGTTATGTTTTGCTTTGCAGATGTGGAGTTAGTCATTTTTTCCTACTTCAAAGAGAGCTATTTCCCACAATTGTGTTGTAAACCTTGTAATATAAATTTTTCGCTTTCTTTATTCATTCGGACACCGACAAGTTGTCAAGCAGAATTATTAGTTTTATGAAATAGTCGTGTATTCATCAAGTTAAGTTAAGTTAAGCCTATGGTCACGATGATGTGCTAGGATTGTGTGGGCAAGTCCAATGAGGTGGCTGCGCTGGACTACGCGATCAACAACAAATATTTTAAAAATATATTGTAATCAAAGCCTTCTCCTTTCCAGTCACCCTTGCATCAGCATATTGCCCTCCTAACAGATCCATATCCAAAGTCCAGTTCAGTTCTCTCCTCAACTCCTTCGGTCATCATTTCATCCTGGGTGCTGACTTAAATGCCAAGCATCAAGTTTGGGGTTCAAGAACCACGAATTCTCGTGGCAGAACATTTCTGTCTGCACTCAATACCCAACGTTTCAGTCTCCTTCCACCCAACTCACCTACCTACTGGCCCACAGATCCTAACCGCAATCCCGATATCCTTGATTTTTTCATCCACAGTGGCTTAGGTCCCCTCAATCATTCCCTTACCCCTCTTGGCGAACTATCCTCAGATCATAGTCCATTATTACTCCAATTATCTCTAGCTCCTATTCCTAAGTCTTCTCCACCGTCCTTCATCAGAGGCCCAGTTAACTGGAAACTCTTTCACCAAATCCTTACCGATAAAATTGACCTCAGAATGATCCTGAAAACCCCAGATGACCTTGACAATACCGTACACTTTTTTACCACCACTATCCAACAAGCAATCTGGACTGCTTCCTTTCCAAACCACTCCTCAAGAACTCCTAAGAAAAATAAGTTACCTCAACACCTCATAGACCTAATCCATACCAAACGCCGTGCCAGATTATTATGGCAACGTACTAGACACCCCACCGATCGCCAATCCTATAATTATTTTTGCAAAAAACTAAAGATAGAATTGGCCACCTTCAGATCCCAATCCTTCAACTCCTACCTCACTTCCCTCTCTTCTCATGACAATTCCCTATGGAAGACCACCAAACATATCCTAAAACCCCATCACATATCACATCCTCTCCGTCGAGGTGATGGCTCTTGGGCAGCATCTGACGAAGATAGAGCCGAAGAATTCGCCAAAAACCTTTCCCTTACATTCACCTCTCATCCCGAATCCAATCCCACCCACACGTCAGCAGTAGAGGAATTCCTTAATTCACCCATCCCACTCTCCTTACCGCCTAAAGCAGTTAATCCTTCTGAGGTCAAATTCCTTTTACAAAAACTACCTACCCGTAAATCACCTGGATACGACCTGCTTACCTCTCAGATCCTTAGACAACTCCCTCCTAAAGCTGTCATATTCCTTACATACATATACAATAGCATCCTACGAACCACCCACTTTCCTCTTTTGTGGAAACATTCCACTATTATCCTGTTTCCGAAACCAGGCAAACCTCCCAACACCTCAACGTCCTACAGACCAATTAGCCTTCTTCCTATTCTCTCAAAAATCTTTGAAAAGATCCTCCTAAAACGCATCCTACCCTTTATAGAATCCCAAACTCTTCCTTCCCATCAGTTCGGATTTCGTTCACAACACTCTACAGTCCAACAAGGACTCCGAGTGGTTGATCATATTTCCGCAGCATTGGAAAGCAAGCAATATTGCTCGGGTGCATTTCTGGACATAGCTCAAGCTTTCGACCGGGTATGGCACGCCGGGCTTCTTTCCAAGCTGAAAAACTATCTTCCTCAGTCCTTGTACCTTGTTCTCCGTTCCTACCTCTCAGATCGTACCTTCCGAGTTCGTTGCGGTACTGAATTTTCGCATTGCTATCCAATTGAGGCAGGTGTTCCTCAAGGTAGCGTATTGGGTCCCGTCCTTTACATCCTCTTTACCGCCGATATCCCTGTCCATCCCGATACCTTCCTGGCAACTTTTGCTGATGACACCGCTATTCTATCATCCGACTCAGATCCCAACATAGCATCCTTAAATCTCCAAAACCACCTCACCTTGATTGAGCACTGGTGTAATAACTGGCGCATTAAAGTTAATGAATCTAAATGCCAACACATTACCTTTACACTCCGACGCAGTTCCTGTCCACCAGTACACTTTAATTCCATCCAGCTTCCTTACTCAGACACAGTCCGGTATCTTGGCTTTCATTTAGACCGAAGACTGACGTGGAACCCACATACTAGACTCAAAAGACAAGAACTCAACCGACGATACGGCCAGCTATACAGACTACTAAACAGAAAATCCAAACTTTCTATTGAAAACAAATTACTTATCTACAAGACAATACTGAAACCTATATGGACATACGGACTTGAACTGTGGGGTACAGCAAAAGCTTCTAACATCAAACGTATTCAATCCTTTCAATCTAAAGTCCTTCGAACAATAGTTGATGCTCCGTTCTATGTAAATAACAAAATCCTACACCATGACCTTAATATCCCATTTGTCCTAGACCTTATTCCAGAAAAATTCTCCAAATTTCACCAGAACCTTACCGATCATCCAAATCCCCTTGCACAATCTCTATCCAGCACCACCCATCCTTACAATCCTCCTCGAAGGTTGAAGCGGCAGTGGCCCAGAGACCTTTTGTAAATAAGCATCTATTGGAGTTTTGGCAATGGCCAGATCCTCCACTCAAGCCCGAGTGTGTATGATTAGGTTAGTTCTTTTGTTTATATACATTCATTTTATTTTATTGTATTTATTTTTATTTTATTCATTGTATTTATTATTATTAAGTTTCTGTATTATTATTTATTTTTTTTTTTGTTGTGAATAGAGTGTGAGTGTGCTTTCTCTGAACACTATTATAAATGTCCTTGATGTGACAGAATGTAATATTTCTAAATAAACAAATAAACAAATAAAAAAAAATATATAATGTTATTGAATGAAATATTATTTCTATCCGTATTCCAGTTTCTGAAATACTGATTTATTTATTTCCACACATTTGTTTAGATCTTTAAATATGACAAGTATTAAACACTGTTGTGATTCGAACTATGGTTCTGTGATTGTTTATGTATATGTTTAAAATTAGTTCAAGCTAAGGAAAACAAAATTACTAATTCGTTGACGAATATATTTATTTATTTCAGTTAAATGTTGCCTACCAAGTTTCGAATTTCGTTCAATTCATAATATTTTTATTCTTATTCTTAATGATGATAGGGATATTCAATTTTTTTATTTCTATTGTTTATAGAACGTTGTTAAATAGTTTCTAAAAATATATACTTATAAATGTCTTGTTAAACTTTCGTACCTTAAATTAAATTCATTTTACTTCTTGACCCATTAACTAAAAACCAAAATAACATTTTAAAAAAAAGTTAGAAAATATATGACTCTACCTGATTCGCAATAATCGAATGCACAATTTTATGTTTGGTATGCATAATCATTTTTTCTCTCACCACTTTTAATGAGCTGCTTAACATAAACTTTCTCTACTGCGTTTATACAAACTTTCGTTTTCTTCAATATGTATTAAGGTGGCTTGGTGTGATTTTGCTTGTGATTTTTTTTCTCTCTCTTTCCATATTTTCTTTCTTCATATATATGGTATTGGTTTTTCATATCCTTAAAGAATCTCTAATTACACCTGTAATTAGCGATTCGAGGCTTTATGGTTTGGATATCTCAATTTATATCGAGTCATAGATTCATTTATAGAAACAAATCTCCAATTTTACTAAAAAAAAAAAACAAGATAAACGCATAGAGTATTCAATATATTAACGACTTTCTCAGAAATAGTGGCCCAAGAATGTACGAGGGTCAAAATAGGAGAATTTGTTACGAGCGGAAACACTGGCTGTCAGGTGGAATTATTATTTCTAACCTGAGTCCCCTTTTTTTAAGTTTTCCACAGGACGGCCGTGGAGCCACAGGAAAGAGAGGCCAAGGCAAGAGTCTTATGTTACCTGAGGCATTGTAAGTCTGAAGTCTCTCATTTCGACGAATGAGAAGAGATCACCCTGCTGGTCATTTGTGTACAAATCACTTTAGGGTGAATAAACTGTACCATACAGTTAAGCCCCCGTTTTCCTCATTTTAACACCTACCTCAATTTTCCTCCTCCTGACATCAATTAGCTAATTACCTTTTCAAGTTTGAATAGTGCCTCTCAATGTAAATTTAAATGAGTCAATTTGAGGCACCTATGCAATTTTCTGCTGTGTTTATTTTGTAGTTTGTTAAATTTAGCTTGTTTTTCTTTTCGTTATGGTGTTTTTATTAACATTTTTTTATTTATTTTGTTGATAGTAATTTTTATTTTTTTGTTTACAGGTACTGAATTCGATTAATGAACAATTAAATCACGGGATGTTCCTTATGCAGTCAGTGAGTATAATTCCGGCATTCTCTACTATTTATTTTTAAATTTATTCATTATTATCAATCGAAGAAGGATGAAGTTAATTTTTCTGATTTTTTTATCATGATAAGAAAATTATTTTAATCTGGTTTAAATTGATACAAAAAGTACACTGTCTGTTTGTGCCACGAACACATTTTGAACGCTAGGAATGATTATCACATGTCGTAGAGCCAATATAGTAACATTAATATCAGCGGTATATATGGAACAGAGTGGATTTAGCTTAAATTTATAGAATAGAAGAGAAAATTGAACTTTATTCTGGGACTAAGTCCCCTTAGAATAACAATGGTGAATTAATATAAATGAAAATACAAATTTAACCAAAAACTAACTTATAAAAATTCTAACATTATATACATTATTTAAAAAATAGTTTGTAACCACTAAAACATAAATAGAAAAAAAAATAAATGAACAGAAGATCTTCTCAAAATTACTTAATATTGTGATGACAAAAAAAAAATACATATTTATATATACATAAATACACAATATATAAATAATTGGCTAACTAATAAAAACTAACTTAATACAAAATGTAATAATATCTACAGTGATTTATATAATAATATGCAAACACTGAGGGAAGTAAAAATAAAATCTCAGGATTACTTGTAGTGTAATAGAAACAAGAGAACTATATATACATAGATACTCATATTGGTACACAGAGAGACAAAAAGTATTACATGGATAAATAAAAATAAATAAGTAAAACGATAATATAACAAAATAACAGAAGTAAAAAAAGAAAGGCATTGTTTTAGATGTTAAAATATACAAAGTAGGATAAATTAATAAACTAGCACTATAGCATTATACAAACTGATCTAAATTAGTAAGTAACTTATAATTTTTTCTATTATTTTTTTTTATTTTGACTATTTAATTATTGTATATTTTTGTTTATGTATCTCTAAGGCTCCTTAGCCCATATTATTGTCTTTTTATATTATTCTAAAGGGACTTGTCCCAGAATAAATAAAGCATTATTATTATTATTATTATTATTATTATTATTATCAAAGAATATGTAATCAGTTAAACAGAAAATATAGTATTTTTAGGCGTGAGGAAGGAAGACGCTGTTGATACGTCCGATTTAGAACCGTTTCTAGTAGTGAGCTAATTGTTCTATGGAATAGTTATTTACCTTCTGCAAGTACTGTATCTTCTTTATTAAATTTGGAGAGTAAACAATTTAATGTGGGTTGTATAAAAGTCCAAGGCAGTTTGTCATTTTAAATTATGCTTAAGCTAATATGTTTCAGTTTACATAGTACATTATAGTTATTGCAAACTTTGTAGAAAATTTAGATTCAAAAATATATTTATAGGTTTGTGGGTATGACTTTGTTAAGTAATTTATTGATAATTTTTGTCAATATCTTCTTAAAGAGAGAATATGAGTCCAGCTTTACATGAGAAATTTCGCGGGAGGAGCCGTAAATAAAACTGCCATAAACTATCTTAGAAACTAATAAGGCATGATACACTTTTAGGATCAATCCTTTACAATTTAACTTTACCGGTCATTGTGGTCCAAATAGTTATTGCAAAAACGTAATTACAGAAACAAGAACTTATGAATTTTATTCATTGTGCTTTTTGTTTCCAATACATTAACATCATCTATTTTTGAACTCGAAACATTTTTCTTTATTGATCAATTTATCCAGCTTCACCTTTGGACCATGATGATTTTCATTGATTGATGTTGAAAACTTTTCTTACCGAATCTTCTTGCTGTTGGCACGCCGCAGTAAGTCCTGATCTGGATTCAGATTATGTACATCGAGGGAAGGGGTGCGTATATGGATGAGAAAGAGGATTGGGGGGGGGGGGTAGTGGGAGCGGCAAGGAGGATCATTTGTTTGAAAAGACATCGCCCGGAAAGACAGGCCTTCGGGGAGCATCTGCTTCCCCTCATTACCGATGGGATACAGATTGGTCTTCTTGGGATGGGGGGAGGGGGTGGCCATTGGCATAGTTACCCAACTTCATGCTGAGGATTTTATAAAATATTAAACTAAATCTTGACCATCCCATTCTGGTCGGAATAGGCCGAACCACAGTTAACCCAATTGTTATTTTTCCATAAATTAAAATTTTCCCAAATAATAGTAAAGTAAATGATGATCAAGAAAGTGTTGATTATTGGCAGCAGTGGGCATACGAGAAACCAAACGTATTAACCCACTGCTGGTAGGGCGAAAAAAAAGGTTGGTATAGGTTTGGATGTACTTGCAAAACAATCCTCTCCTATCATTCCTCTCCCCCTACCCCATGTTAACCACAAAGTTATGAAAGCATGTTCTAAAGAAATTGCTGACCAATTTTTTTTTTTAGCTGAATACTGAAAGAAAATATGAATTTCATCACCTAAAATCGGTAACTAAATACATTTAAATTAGTTGCAACACGATTTTAAAAAAAAAAATTACAATTTACAAAATATACCTGGAGTATAGTTTGAAATATATTTTTAAAATTTGTTTTGGTTAATTGTGAAAATCTGATGAATTGAGTTAAAATAATAAACAAAGTATTAAATCAATTTAAAGATGGTCTTATAGAGTAAGAGAGAGAGAGAGAGAGAGAGAGAGAGAGAGAAAGAGAGCAAACTCATCCAAGAATAAGGATATAACATTCTGTTTTTATATCTCACTGCAAGATGTGATTTTAGTATTGTGCGATAAATTCATTCTTATCATTATATTTATACAATTTAAGCTGAAACTATAAAGAAGAAAAATAAATTAAAAACAAATCTTATTAGTTCTGGTTAAAAGATATTGTGTAATGAGGATAACAATAAAATTTATACTCTAAAATTATTATTGTATATATATATATATATATATATATATATATATATATATATATATATATATATATATATATATATATATATATATATGTATATATATACATATATATATATACATGTATATATTTATATGTATATATAAATATATGTATATATATTTATATTACAACGTTTTTTTTGTATAATTCGACCTTTATATATTTTAACTTAAGATATAAATTATAGTCGGTTAATAGGTCATGAAATTGGTAATAATTTCATGACCTATTATCCGACTATAATTCATATCTTAAGTTAAAATGTATAAAGGTCGAATTATAAAAAAAACAAAAAAAAAAACGTTGTAATATAAATATATATATAATAATTTTAGAGTCTAAAATTTTATTATTATCCTCATTACACAATATCATTTAACCAGAACTAATAAGATTTTTTAAAATTTATTTTTCTTCTCTATAGTTTCAGTTTAAATTGTATAAATATAATGATAAGAATGAATTTATCGCACAATACTGAAATCACATCTTGCAGTGAGATATAAAAACAGAATGTTATATCCTTATTCTTGGATGAGTTTGCTCTCCTTCTCTCTCTCTCTCTCTATAAGACCATCTCTCGAAGCTATTACTATTTCTTCAATCTCTGTCTCCATTTATTTGAGTTACAAAATATATCTCTTTTATTTGCAAACAAATCCTTCCTTAATCTGTTATTTCACAACCCCTGATAACATTGAAAACTATTGTTATCTTTCCGTATCTCATTGCTGTATTATCCCGTTTTTACAACGTTCGTAGTGTTTGAAGCATAAAATATATTTTTAAAATTATAAACAGCTAAACCATAAAATTTGTAGACTTTATTTTCATTTTAAAAAATACCCATTGCTATTAATGTTTTGGGGTCACTCTACCATCAGGATATTTTACTGGAATGCATAAACATTATGATAAAACTAATATATTTATCCATAAATTAGATGATATATTTTCGTTAATTTAATATCTCTCCATTTAAAAAAAAATATTTTAGTATTGATCCTCTTAATCCTTGAATTTTATTACATTTTATCATACTTAAGGACATTTGTAATAGTGGAACAGTATTTATGTAATATAAATAAAAATAAATTAAATCAAATAACAGAAAAATAATAACATGAAACATAATATTTCGCATTTTACTAAAAAATATCTAATAAATTTTAATTATTTTTATACACTCCTCCTCTCTATTTCTATATATATAAAGTTATCAGGCGTGTGTTATTATTTACTATTGTGGACGTAATAATTTCAATAAATTATTCAATTCATTGAATTAATAAATTACTAAATTCAATTAAAATGCCATAGGGCAGTGGAAGGACAAAGCTTGACAAAGGTATATGTGTGTGTGTGCATTTGTGCATTATAGTGTATGTACATATATATATATAATAGTTGAAAACATATATTATTAATACTTATATGTAACTAAAAAACAAAATTTCATAACTGACTAAACTCTGAGTTTTATCCGTGGTAAATTTTGATTATACATGCTTTTTCCATACTTGTAGCTAGTAAAATTACCAGTTTATATGGTTACCTAAATGATATTTCAAATTTATAAGAAAATAGAAAATTCCAATCATTAAAAAAAAAAACCTGATTTAACAAAAATTATCCTCAGATTGGTTGCTTCATACTAAGTTTTTGTCAACGTATGTTCTAAACTATTTCAAGAAAACTGTCTATAATAGCATATATTAAGTGTATGGTATGATATTTAATATCTTGTTTATTTATGTTTTTATAATAATAAAAGGCTTACTGTACCCGAAAGTTCGATGTCGACACTAGCAATTGCAGCCTACACACTTCCCTCCACCGATCGCCGTACAAACCCAATCCCTCCACATCGCTTATTAGTGTTTTTACAAATTCTATTTTATTTTGACATTTTCCTCGTTTTATTTTGGCTTCATCTGTTCGATGATCGTATAAATAATACAAATAAATAACCTTCTTAAAATATTCTCTAAATACGGTTGAAACATATAACTTTCTTTCAACTTGTCAAGTAGAGGATTCCAGAGGCTTAAAACCATTCCGAGACAACCTGGATAATTCTGAAGAAAAAAAAAGTATTAAAACGCCAAGTAGTTTTCTCAATAATAAACGAGAAACGATCTAAAAAAATTGAAATAATTATAACATTAAAATAAAAATAAAACAATTAGATAGTGCAAAGACAGCAAGTCCAGTCATGGTCTGACTCATTTTCAACTTCTATGCTTAAGTCCAAACTATTTTAAACTTTCTTTGTGTGATTTATCAAATGTTCTAATGAGTTTTTGTTTGTGCAATTAATCATCATTTGTCTCTGAATCGTCTGAATACTACTAAGCTGAACCTTTATATTTGTCGATTTTTATTAAATATTTAACACGATGGACTTTTATAAACTTAATTAGTTCATTATATTTCTGATAAACTGCTATAGAACAATTATTTTAAATCGTATTAAGATAACTTTATGAACAGTAATCACAATAATTAATACATGTTGAACCTATTTTTCCCCCAAAATACATAAACAAAAAAAATGTCTTTGTTAAACAACGTTTATTTATTTAGATGTTATCTTAATACATCTCATTGGTATATGCCCAAATATTTGTCAATATCCTTTTCTTATTTTTGTCGGTGAAGATTAATTTATACGTATATGTAGATAACTATTTAACAACCTAGACCGGCACCATTTAAAAAAATATATATATACCACATTTCTTATTCAAATCTCATCACCAACTGTATTGAATAAAAAAAATATAATTCATAATTGGTAATTGGTTGACTGTCGTGGATAATGAAGAGAAGAATAGTTGGGGTGCTCAGTCAAAAAGGAAGGCAAAAAATAAATTATGATATTTATTTCTTACATATGCCGACGTTTCGACCTGAAGTTCAGGCCTTCATCAGGGCTAAGAAAATAACCAGATAACAAGGTATGAGAAACATAAGTAATGATGGTAAAAAAGATAATAAAAAATGAGAAAATAAAATAAAAAAGGAAAAAAATTATTAGAAAAATAAAGTAGATAGATATAAAGTAAAATGAAATTGTTAGAATAATGACTAAGAACTAAGAGATAAATAATAAAAACTGTTACATAGTGTGGAATGATGAAGTAGGCTTAATCAAAAAGGGGTGACAAAAGTGTTACATTGGGTTGAGTGTTACATTATATATAAAGTTATATAAGAAATGAAAATAAAATAAATAGTAAAATTAAAACATTGAGAATAGAGTAGTTAGATAGAAAATTGAGATATTGTAAAGTCTATCAAGATGTACAGACAAAATATATTTAAAAAGTATATATATATTGTTCGTGTTAATGAGAGGATATTCAGAATTTTACAAAAAATTAGACAGGTGGTAATAATATGTAAAAAAAATGTTTGAAAATGGCCAAGAGACTCAAAAGTTACAAATGCATATGATAGCAACTAAATCAAAGTTTTTTAAAAATAATAATAGATAATTTATTGAAGTGAAATTTTCTTTAGGCGCATTTTGCACTTTTATTATGGACAGTGAATTCGATTGAACCATCTGATCGCGGATGTGAAAATCTCGGGTAAAGTCGGCTGAAGTCTACTAATTAATGTGTTTTTGCATATGGATTCAAATACATCAAAAACTAAAATTTGGACCTGCATATTGTCAGCAAGGAGTATGTTTATCATTTCATCCTCGACGTAGAAAAAAAACATCTCAACGCCACCAACGCCTTGTTAGAGATATGAAAAGAAAATGGTACCGAAAACCAAATTATAACGAGTTTTATAGAAGATATGGATTAAAATATCTCAGAAACTAAAAGTTGGACTTGTATATTGTAAGCGAGGGAATTGTTCAGAATTTCATCCTCTCTGTAATCGACTATTATTTATAATTTATATTTTATATTATTAATCTCGTCTTGTTGATGTTTTCACTTCTATCGTGTGCTTTATAGCACACACTCTTAGTTTTTTTTTATTGGACTATAAGTCGATATAATCATCATGCAATTATGATAATCATAGTCATTTTTTATTTCAGTTTATTAATGAACCTTTCGTGGAATTTTCGTTTCCATTTCCAGCACCTAATATAATACATTCTATGTAGTTTCCATAGAATGTAACACCTAATATAATAGAATTAGTATATCATAGCTTCTATAATAAACCAGTCATTATTAATTTAAAGTCATTTAATGGAATCGAGCCTTAAAATACCATGATTATTATTATGTTAACCTCCTCTCCTTCTCTCAATCCTATATGTTTATTAAGCGTTTTAGTTGAACTTAGACTATTTACTAAAATTATTAGTAACTCGGACTTACCCAATTTTAAGGCATATCATGGAAGTGTATTATTACTTCAACAAATTTATATCAAATAATTTAAATTAAGTTAGACAAAAATTTTTAAAAATGTTATTCATATGTTTTAATGTTAAAAATGACTAATTAGTGATAGAACCTATAATAAAAAATTGTATTATTTTAGATGCTGAAGAGAAGGACAATGATCCTCTGAAACTTTTATTGCTAAACTATAATTAAAACTAAATGTAATTATTAATTAGATTTACCTATAGGAAACAAATAGCGAAAAGATAATTTAGAAAAAAAGGTCAAAATTGGAAAAAAGAAAAGGAAATCGTTATTTGTTTATGTATTTTGGAATGAAAATTGGATCCAAAAAATCATGAATTATTTTTAACTAATTGTTCATAAATTATCATCATTGCATTGCATTTTTGTAGAAAAATATGACTAATTTAAAAGTAAGAAAAATAATTTTAAGGTTAATGTTTTTACTGTGAAAATATAGTTAGTAAGTGCGGACCTAAAATTGGCCTGATGAAAAATTTATTGTAAAAATTAACCTCAGAGAGGAAGAAATATAAATGAATTCTCAGTATAATATTTTTCCTCATTATTAATTTCATCTTTTGAACTTCTACTCTGATATAATTATAAAAAATCTAACCAGAATATTAAATCGAGTGAAGTGAAAAACGAAGAAGCTTGCTTTAAGAATAATTAAGTCAAAGAAAAAAAGAAATTTATGAAATTCCTAAGAGTTTTAATGTAGAACTTAATTAGAACATTAAGTTGCTTTTTTGGGAGGGTTATTTCAAATATCTACAGAAAATATATAAATCAAAGATTATTTAAACTTTTTAATAAATGTCTGCCAAATAAATCAGTACAGCTTTTTTATTACCTATATTAGGATTTATATGCCTCTCTCTTTCTCTCTCTTTATCCCCCTCCTTCTCCCTCTCTCTCTCTCTCTCTCTCTCTCTCTCTATATATATATATATATATATATATATATATATATATATACATCAATAATTTTGTCATATACTAATATTAATGCATATACCTCACTAAGCTTATAATTTTATTCAAAACTGATTAGCATAACCCAATAAAAATATCTATAATAAATCGAATTAACTTAAAAAATGTAAAATGTAAATTGATACCAGAATAGTTGTTCATTATCCACCAAATTTAGGCCAAATGGAAAAAGCCATTTTTGCATAACTTTATAAATAAACCCTATTTTTAATTTTGGATTCATATTTTGAGAGACATGAGAGACAGTAAATAAATTCAGAAATTTCGCTTACACAATTATTCATTAGTTTTCAACATTTAATTATTTTTTAATCTTAACTATATTAATGTAATAAATTAATTAGAATTAGAAATTAAGTAACTAGGATGTTTAGTATTAGAAAAAAGAGTTACTATCCTGCAACGAACTAAAAGAACTTATCATATTACTATATTATTATAAACTAGTACTAATGGGTTTTTACGTCACTAATTGCGATAGAGAGAGAATAACCTTGTCTTAATTGGCATACTATATATATTTAATTTTTATACAATATTTCAACTGAAAAAAAATGTGAGCTTTAACAAATTTATAAATGTGTAGGTAGGTTCGTGGTATTGAGAAAAAAACATTTTATGTGAGATAAACAATTTTTATAACGAATAAATGGAAGTAAGAAGTTATCATGGAGGACTTGAGATTGTGTAATTGAAGGCTGAGAAAATGGACTTTAAGAAAAATCTCAGGAGTTAAAGAGATTTTGGCGCGATATTAAGAAAACTCACAAAAAGCCGGAGATCGCCTGGGATTAGTGAATAATCCCCCCTCCCTTCCTCCGGCTTCTATAATAATTTTTCATTTCCCGTCCGGATATGAAAACCCCATGCTCTGCTGCTCCCAGTGGGGAAAAAACAAAGAGAAAAAAAATGTGTTGAGGACAGAAAAACTAAGCCTTAGCTAGGAATTACCTACAAGTCCATAGTCTTATTCTCATTCCGTAAGACTCTAAGAAATTACTGTTTAACGCGACTTTTTCCAGCGGTTTACAGCTTAAGCTTTTTTAAATTTTAGATGGTTAGTGAAATTTAGACTTAGAACTTGACAAGTCCCTAATTTTCACTCAACATGTAAATTAGGCTAAAAAAACATGATTACCGAAATATTTCCTTATTCCAACAGATATTATCAACTAACTTAAAAAAATAAACTGATCCTTCTGGTCATTTTTCCTAAAATTGGTGTCTTGAGGTTTTATTTTTTACATAATATAGGTCAATATTCACCAACAATTTTTAATTTATAAGCTATTAATTACGACGTTTCGACCATACTAAGGAATATTTTCAAGTCTTAATGAGTCCTCCAGAAATGACGGAGGCGAAACCCCTAAATAGCAGGACAATTTAATGCTCACTGAACAAATTATTGCTACATTAATAATGAATATATAACGGAGAACTCATTAAGACTTAAAAATGGCCGTTACTATCGTCGAAACGTCGTAACTTATAGCTTATAAATTAAAAATTGTTGGTGAATATTGGTCTAATTTAGGTGAAAAATAAACTGATTCTATATAAAATAGTAATCCGTCCTATAATCGCTTATTCTGGCTTTGTATGGAGTTATACACGTGAGTCTAAATAGAGAAAACCAGAAGTGATTCAAAACATAAGGATAAGAACTAATAAATAAACAATTACCCACCATACATTAAAATATCCATAAAATATAAAAACTTAAATATATTACGGGAATTATACCTTCAGATTATTTCATCTTCAGATCGGAATGGGTATGGGATATCGAAGGCATCGGTATTTTCATCTCTATTATAAACATTTTTGAAATATGAATATCAATATAAGTATTGATTCACTAGTACATTAGCGCATACAAAAAATATTTTATTTCCTTCTTTAAATTTTTTTTTTTTTTTTTGTATAGCCTGTTTTTACAAGTATTACACCTGTAGGCCTCCCCAATTAAGAGGGTAATGGTCTAACTTCCCGCGGGGAAAGATTAATGAAAATATCGATTCTTCTATCCTCCTTAATGAAATTGATTTTACGGTTCCTCTCCACTTCGTCATCCTCAGATTTTTCCTATAAATTTCCATCCATGTCTTCTATTCAACCATAGACCGGATTCAGTCAAATGCTAATTTATTTGCATGCTACATAGATTTATTTGACAATTCGTGGCCTTGTTTTGTGAAAGTTCTAACTAATAAATTTGGACAAATTGAGTTTACTAACTGAGAAGGCTTCTAGCTAATCAACTCTACTTAGAGATGGCAATCGATAGTCGATATTATTGAAATATCTATCTTTTCATCCGCTACCGACTACATTCTATAGGAAACATGCAATATGATTATAATTTTTTTCTAACGATCAGAGTCTATATATGACTCTACTTTCTAGTGCTTTCCGAAAACGATAGTTTTAATTTTATTTTTAAAATTAAAACATTAAAATATCGAAGGGACGGTATTAACTTCGACAATAAATCAATAAATTCGTAAACGTTCACCTTTCAAGTTATTGACAAATAAACAGTAACAAAATCTTCCTTACCAAATAATAAATTATTTATTAAATTAAAAATATATGTATTCTTTCGTTTATAGTTAATATTCTGTTTTTATTTACTTTAATGACTATAATTTATTTTTCTTTTGTATTTTTATATCTTATGTCGGTTTTACCTAATATACAAATTAGGTTTTTGACAAATAGCAATCGAACCAATGCTATAATATGTGTAAATTAAATGTAACCCACAAGGAAGAAATCATTATTATGACATAATAAATTGTAACAGTTTGTTAGGTTATATAATCATTACACAATATATTATTCACATTTTATGTTATGGCGAAGTATTCGTATGTTAAGTTAGGTTAGATTATTGTTTCTATGGACACACAACAGCTGAGATCTTAAATCAAGAATCAAATTATATTTTCTCTACTATTTTTGTTTTTCTGTTATCTTTATTGAACACATTATTTATTTCAAGGAAATCTATTATTGCTTCTTTTCGTATTGTTATAATTTATTATGTTTTTGAGATTTCGTTCTAATCCCACATTATGAAAAATGCTATCATGTCGAGTAAAGTCTTGCAAAATATGGGAAATCGTCAACTTCACTTTATATAGCGAAGTACTTCTATATATATTTTTAAAGAAATAATGGTTCCATAAAAAATGGCTTTTGCAGTTTCTAAATAAAGAAATTTAAGGGGTTCCGCCAATTGCTACGAATTCATGTCCGAAGGAAAATGCAGTTTCTCTTCAATATTTCCTGCCGAATGACACAAATAGGAAGTGAAAAATGTCAATTTGGAGTTAAATTACTTAAAAATGCTATAAAAAACTAAATTTGCTTTCGATTAAACCCATTTGCAAAGATCCATAGTCAGAACTAATTCTATGATTCCCATTAATATCAAAAATATCTCTTAAAGTATCTATTACCGGTACATTTACCTTAAATACTGTTTCGTAGGATTGATTTTTCCTTTTATTCACATTTTAATATATATATTGAATATATATTGAAGTTTAGCAAACAGAAGGAGAGAAGGAGATTTTAATCGAACTAAGAAAAACCTGATTTGTACTTCACTTCAGTTTTAATGCTCTCCAATTATTATTTATTACCATTTTTTGTGTATCAGCTTTTGCAATTCTATTTTCCTCACACTGTTATTTTTCCAAGGTTTATTGGGATTAATGCTATTTGTTCAGATATTTATTTCCAGATAAGTATATAAGTATACCCATATGCACATAAAATATAATACAACTTCCAAACAAATAATATATCATATTTACTCGTTTTACAATAATTTTTTTAATTTTCACACATAATAAGAACAACTACCTTTTTTTTTTCTTCGGGACTTCATCTCCCTCCCATTAATCGAAATGAAAAGTGCGTCTATGCTTGGAGAAACCCATATCTGAGCTCCAAAGAAATCATTCTCAAATATCGAACATTGATGCAACCCATAGCGGATCAAATATGATGAATTAAAGAGTTAAAAAAACATTCATTTAAATTTTACTTTTTGTCGCAGTTCTCATGCATCAGTTCTATTTGACAACACTCTTGACAAAATTGTTTCGCAGATCTGATATTGAGATTTTTTTACTTCTATACGGATTTGGATCCCACAGACTGATTTAGGTGACACGAACTTAAAGGAAGATTCAGTCAGATTTACGGAATAAGAAGCAGAACCTACCAGTTAAAAAAATTCGATTATTTCCCGATGATTTCCGTCATATTTGTAAACATACGATAAAATGCTTTATGGTGAATCTGATATTACACCGTATTGAGCAATAATGTCGAGAATAATGAAATAACACAACGATATCGAAAATATCTCCGAAAAGGAAATTGATCGACTCGATCGTGATTAATTTTGTCACTGGAAGGAAAACAACTGGCGGAAGTTGTAAACAACTGCGAGGCCCATTACTATTTCACTCTTATTTATCCCCATCCGGGCCGATATATCTTCCGCTAATTATTTCCTAACCGGTGTATGTTTTTTTTCTTTGGTAATTGACATGAAGTAGAGGGAAATTCTTGAATATATATTTCAGTGTTACTGGCAAAAACTCCTATGAAAATATCTATTGGTTATTAAGATTTTTCTATTTTACAAAATTGGATTCGATTGGAAAAGCACAATATCTATCCACTTAGCAATGTCTTAATTTTCGAATTAAGTTGGCTTAGCTCACTTTGGTTGTTCTCTGAAAGTACTAATACGAATTGCCGTGATTAGTCCTCAAAACTTTCAAATTATTCTAAATTACCCGGCCTAACAAAAAGGATTCAGCAATATCGTATTGCCACTGATTACGTGAGATTTTCGTTCCATTTAGTTTTGTAAGAAATGTAGCAATTTGAAGTTCTTTTAAGGTTAAACCATTCCTTTATATCTTACTAAAAAAATAAATAAAACTGGAGCACTGAACCCTTAATGGAACATGTATTTAAAGCAGTCTGTGGCTAAGGCTCCAAGATATATGCTTCGACCACCTTAATCACCTTGCTTTCAATTCATAAGATATCGGCTGACCATTTACTGTAAACAGTTCTTTATTGGCCCTGCTCCTTCATGTGTTAGTATTCTGATACCAGATTGCTCCAGTTATTGGGTGGAAGACTTTCCTCTTTTAATTATTCTTTCTAGGATACTGGTTTGAGTTCTGGTCATATATCCTTATGCCAGGCATAAATTAAGCACTAATATATATAAAATAGTATCCCGAAGTATATTTTTATACAATATATATTAGTTATTTTAAATTTAATTCTTCACGCATACCAGTAAAAAATATATACAATCAGTGAGTATGCTCTTGAGAAGTAGAATAGTGACATTAATAGGCGTGAGGGAGAGAGGTGCTCGGCGATATCCTATCTTGAATTTAGAATTTATAGCTATGGATGTTATCGAGCATGCTAATTGTGGCCATAACTTCTATGAATGAATAAAATGCCCGAGTAAATTATTGTGAAAGCTTTCATAGAATGTTCTCATGAGGCCGTTAATTGTTGGCATTTGGAGCTCATTATGTAAAGTAATGTTTGTAACGTACTATGGAGCTTTAGCTATACTTCTGAAATTTTTTTACTGAAAATTTTTATTTTTTTACGAATGTGGATTTTTTCGGCTGCCTCTTAAAATCAGTGAAACGTAGTATTGAGTTTCTGCTTCTTTTTTAATTTTGAACGTCTTGAAAGAAGCGAATATAATAGTCCTAGTTTGAGGTTTGAGGTTTTCTATTTCTTTTATTTTATTTTTTTGGTAGGTGGTTCTCATACGATTCTTCAGCCAATTTTGGTCCAAAATATTGTCGGCAATGTCGAGGTAAAGAGGAAGGCAAGTTTCTGGTTGGAGGGTGAAAATAATGTGTTTGATTTAGTCAAATTCTTAAAAAAAAAAGTCAAGTTTTTAACAAATCCTTTATTTTTGTTGTATGGCGCGTGTATTATTTTATATTAATTCTCTAATCTTGCATAATAGTCCACATCTATAATTAGTGGCTTTTGAAATTCCATATTTTTTTGTACTCAAAGCTTAACATGCTTTAATCCCATTTTTCTGAGCATTGCCTAAAGCGGAATCTCAAAAATAGCAATCCACTAATGATCTCATTCGTATACAGCGTTATCATTGTTATTTTGCTTTTCACAATTTATATTAATATATCATATTTTCTTTGGAATACTTACATCTTTTACTCATCCACATTACCAAAGTCCACATATAATCGGTACTAATATTTTCGAAAAAAAATAATAAACATACTGAGTTGTAAATAACCTTTACATTGTAAAAGATTTCAAGCCCAGCTCAACATTAATTATAATAATATCAGGTTACTTTTTTGTTTTATTATGTTTGTTGATTAAAATCTATTTCACAAAATCTACTGGATGTTCGGATAAGTAATTTTCTTAACCATTTTTTAAAGGTTTTCGGCCTTTAAGCAATAATTATTATTTATTCATTTTATTTAAATATTTATGCGTTTAATTTTTTTCTATTACACTTCGTTATTTATCTAGTGATATACTTTTATTATATTCATAAATGTATATAGGCTGCTATGTATGGCTTTAATATTATTATTTTAATGTTTTTATTTTTGGGTAAATGTATGGAATTATCTTAGACTCACCCAAATATTTATTATATAACAGTATTAATCTAGTGTATTATTGAAGGAAGTTGATAGACTATTTTACATATCATGGGTGATGAATAGTAAGGACGCAGTCATTTTTAACGTTTTTATTAATGCCGACGTTTCAACCCAAACATGTGGGTCATCGTCAGGGCGTGTTTCGAGCGTTGATAGCATTCAACTATTTGAAACGTTAAAAATGAGTGCGTCCTGACTATTTATCACCCATTAATGTAGTGTAATATAGTGATATGAAAAGGAAGAAAAATATATACAATAAAATAACATATAGGCCAATGTTATGGCCAATGTTAAGGAAATAGTCAGTATGTTGCGTGACAAGCGATCGTATGTACATTATTTTAAAAAAAGTATTTTTACACGACACTAAGACTAACTCATAAATGAATGCTCGGTGTCAATCAATTTTCTTAAAGGTATGTAACGATTTTTTGATCGAACGGCTGGAGAGATTTTTAAGTTTGATATATTAAGTTATTCCGTTAGATCCCGTGGATGTTTTGAAAGAATTTGAGTTGAAAATTCGGTCAAATTACTGCGTATCCTATGTTCAATCAACCCGCTAAAATGTACATAACTATTTTTTGAGCGAACGGCTAGACCTACTTTTAACTTTGATGGCAGTGATTTCTCCGTGAGATGCCGTGAATGTTTTAAAAAAATTCGATCACAAAATATTGAAAAAAAAATTATTATAATTTAAGTATCTCGAATTTTATTGATTTTAAATGATATCATGTGACCATATACTATGGACATAAATTGTTTAAATTTTAAATTGCTAAAAATGTTAAAATAAAAAATATTTGAAAAAAAACTGACCAACGAAATGAGGGATTTTATCCACCCTAAGCGAATATACTTCAATATCTACTTCAACAGGTTGTTAGATTGACCTGAAAATTCACATCTACGAATATTTAAACTTGATGTAGTAGTTGGGGCTGTCTCCCGAACAAAACTATAGAATCGTGCACTGATACAATTAACGAAATCTATTTGCTTAGAGCCATAATATGTAGTGAATAACACCTGAATATTACACCAAGTTTAAATATTCCTATATGTCAATTTCCGTAGAGTTTAATTAGATATGGAAGTATCTTAAGGTGGATAGAATTTCACAATATCTGTAATGTTTTTTTTTAAATATATTTTTTCAATATACATTTTTTTAGTTCGCTTAGTTTCTATTATGCTGAAGAAAATGCTAGAAGTATGGTAAGAAAGGGAGTATGATAAATATTAATTATGGAACCTTTTTCTGTGACATTTATGTTCATTATTATAAATAATTTATAGCTATCGGTTATTGCTATCAGGAGAATCATCTGATAATGATTGGCAATGACCTGACCATCCATCACTGAACATTATCCAATCGCTATCCTCTTCTGTTTATCTTCCATTGTGATTGGAAGACGCCCATCCCTTCCGACATCTTGGGCAAAGATCATTAATTAGCTTGTTTTGATTGGACGAGACCGTAATGAGGGTCATTTTCCGGCCAATGGCTAAGTATACTTGGTTTCTAACCTCCTCTTCTCTAAAACAAATATTTGCCTATTTGCTAATCTACTAATGTGATGGATTCTAACAGTGAGACAATCATTAACCTAATGATATTAATCAAATTTTTGATTTCTTAAATTGTTGAAAGAAATTCGAATTATTATACAAATTTCATTATTTTTTTTTTTGTTGTGGAAGTATAATGAATTAATCTGAAGTTATTGTGATAAAATAATAATTATCTTATAATAAAAGGCACGGCGCTATAGAACACCTAACCCGCACTGAACTTGTGCATTGCGGGTAGGTGTTGTTCAGCGCCGTACTCATACCTTATAATCCTGTATTTATTTTTGATATTTATTGTATTATATATATTTTTAAAAAAGCTTAAAGAATATTAATACTTTTATAGAGTATTAATATATTTTTTTCGTAACCAAATATAGTCATTTCGAGGCCATGCCACATTTTCATGATCTATAGAATTTTAGTGCATAGGATTTAAAAGGTTGATAATAATTAGGATATTTAAATAAAATAAATATCATGTCATACTATTGTCTATGAATATCATATTATAAATGCAGAAAATGGTGTGTAGAAGAAGTAACTGAGTAACTGAGTTCACACCGGTTGAAAGCTTATTCTGCTCTGTTCGGAACACAGCGGCCACAACAGACGTTTGGTTTGTTTATGTTAAATTAAATCATACAATACCTTCCACTGTCAGTTTATTTTGCAGTTTCAAAATGATTAGCATGTTTTTTTTCGTGTTTTGATTTTTATTTTAGTTTTTTTAATCCAAGCTGATAAAAAACTCCCTATTAAACAATACCCCTATACAACACCTGCATGTTTCAAGAACTGTAATTAAATATGAATAGTCAGAGTACATTTTCTTAGAAAATTCAATTCAATTCACCTTTATCCAGTATATAGCGATACGACATCCCTTTAAAGTATATCGCTTTATACCATTATTCTTAGATATAATTCATTTTGTTTTAAAAATGTCGCTCACGACCTTTATTCTTTTACAGAAGATACTCGAAAAGTCATTTATTAACTCTTATGAAGTCGGCTCCATTTCGGTTAAGGGAGTTTAATTTAATTTAAAGGAGTTTTTAAAAAAAATCTATCAAGTAAATCAAACGTATAACCTCCTCATAATTTCTATTGAGAATGTAAAGACAAAAAATTACTTATCTAACTTGGAATGGCACTGTGATTAAGTAATTGATTCATATGATGTTTCCTACATTCTAAATGCAAGCCAAAATATCTTTTATTCTTTCGAGCTTTGCCTTCGGTCATTTTTGTTTTTAATTTGAAATTAGACGGAGCAGAAAGGAATTTCGGGGATTATCGTTTGTGTTTTATATCTCTTGAACTCTTCCCCTTTATACTTTTCCCAATTCTATTTTTTTGTGCAGTTAGAGTAAGTCGGTAGGAAGAGAAACTGGTGCCTCAGAAGATGAATAATTTAACAGAAAATCAGAATAATTTAAATTCCGAAAAAATGTATCGTGTAAAAATTTATGAGAAGAAGAAGTTCCAGAAATTTCAGATAAGCATATCTGGATAACAGGAAGTACCATAAAGTCGTATGTAAAACCTTCCGGAACTAAGGCATAAGATAAGGAAGGAAACCTGGAATCGTAACTGGCGTGCATGAATATAAGTGGCGAAATGGAGTTTCATAAAAAATGAACGGCATGATATTGAAGAGTCACATTCTTGACTGACCTGATTCACGAGGAGATTCAAAAATACTCTTTTATTGCTATTTAATCATTTTTAAAATATAGATTTTGGAGATTTTTTAAATTAAACTGTAGCATTAATATCATTTAGAGAGATATATGTAAAATGATATAAACCACACTAAGATTATAATCTCATTTTATGACCGAATAAAAAATTCCATTTTTTATTTTTGTTGGTTGAAGAGAGCTTGCAGATTTATGAACTAGCCTTTTCTGCCACTGCTTTTTATTTATTTGTTCTTGGTCCATTCCTTCCTCTTTTTGTAGGCTATACGGGTTTTTTCCAGGCGAAGGGATGAGGGCGAGGGATTAGGGCCTGAGTTAAAAGATCCACTGACACTGGAACGCGAACTCTAAGTATTATATCATTAAACTTTGGTTTACCTTGAGTTTCACTCACGCGTTATACCATTCGGCTAAACCGCCCCCTCCACATTTACTTATCTTGAGTTAATTGGGTTAAAGATTTCAGTTTTCTGCATGCAACACTGCAAGATATTTGATAATTCTATCTATCTAATTGGTTTTGTCCTCCCGCGTGAACAACAGTGGTAAAAAAACTTACAATCTTTTGACGCATTGATTGATGCATAGAGGCTTCCTGAAGAATTTCTCCGATCTAGATTCATGCACCTTCCATTTTTACTTCTTTGATTTCATTTCACGAGATATCCCTAGCCAGAAGAAGCTATAATTTACCAAGAAAATATTATGGATCATCCAATAAGAAGTGTTAGGAATCTATGTGGATTTAAAGTGGCTCTCAACTCTCCTACTTCTCCGCAATCTTGTCTTATCCTCTACACGTGGAAGGAAGGGCCCGTTTCGGAACTCTCTCGGCTAACTGTAAATAAGTACGAATGTGTTTTTTATATTTTTATTTAATTTCTTCTCAAGTTCATTTCTTTTATTAACATTTTTCTCTTGTTTTTGTTATTGTATATAAGGTATGAATTAGTCTCAAACAGCAGTAATACTCAACGTCCTTAATTGAGGCAAAATGTAATATTTTCAATTAAATAAGATTTAAAACAAAAAACTTCTCCTTTGTAAAAATTTTTATGCGTGGCTGGTTAGTAAAAATAAAAATAAATAAATGTTCATTAAGTTTCATCAAAATCATGTGAGTTATTTTAAACAGCCGATGGCCTCACCTCAAAAAAGGAGCTCTAATAAAGTAATTGTAAATAGGTATTCCTGCTGCATCTAAGATGTTTATTTTCAATACTTTTTTTTTAAAGATAATTTTAATTCTATTTTATTCATTTATTTTTTTCTATTATTACTATTATTTATATTTTCTTCCTTCACTATGATATTTTATTTTGTTCTTATTTAGCTTTATATTATTTTGAAATTACCTTATTATGTATTTATTTTTTTTAATTTGTGAATATGATGCGAATGCGATCTCAGAACTCTATTATAACTGTCCTTTATTACTGTCCTTTATATTATTATTAAATACTAGGTTTATTAGAAACTTTTGTTCATTTCATACAGAATTGCAATTAGTGCTCTTGATGAGGAAATTACAAACTAGCAAGGCTTTAATATAATAAATTAGTTAAATAAATTAAAATTTTACTTGGTAACTTTAATTGACCTATATCAAAATTTTACATCAGAAAATTAAAATTTGAGGTAAGCGTTATTTAAAAGGCATAGCGATGGAAGGCAGTACATCGCTATGGATCTGTTTTTCTTTCCGGAATAATTTAAGGCTACTCTACCCCCCCACCCTTCACCGCTCTTCTTCTTCTTTTTTTAGTTTGAATTCTTGACAACTGCCTCCCAATTCAATTTCGTTAATGTGATTTCCTTATTAGCCTAAAAAAAAGGAAATATTGAATTACAAAAAGGGCTTTACCACAATCTAACCTGATTATTTTCATAAGGCCTCGTTCAACACTAAGTGGCACTGACATTTGAAAATGGCTCCCTGTTATTGTATTGGTAAAGAATTTAATTTTTATCCAGAAACTTGGGAAGCCACATTATTATCATTGTGATAGTGACTTTCAACATTCAATATTAAAATTATTAAAGCTCCTCAATAAAGAAGAAGTAAAACTAATAAAACAAACAATTGCTAGAAAATAATTAAAAAAATTAAACCTTCCAATACTTGCTCCATCAGGACAGAAATAGATAAAATTACATTATTAAAACAGCCAACAGTGCTATCTCACATTCTTTTATTTCTTGCAGCCAACATGGCAAGAAAGCTAGATACAGTATCTGTGAAATCAATAAATGAAATCCCTCTAGAGGATTACCTTAAAAAAATTAAGGAAAATGTGTGGAACATGTGGTAAAACAAGTGGGAACAAAAAGAATCTAAATTAAAAGAAATTAAACCCCAATGTCTAAAATGGGAAACCTCTCACCGACCATCTGGAAAAGAGGAGACAGCCCTTTGCAGACTGAGAATTGGATATTGTGAGTTCTCGCACTACCTAGTAAGAGGACTTGATCCTCCGACCTGCGAGAGCTGCAATGTCCACAGGACAGTAAAGCACATTATTCAAGACTGCCCTTCATTTGAACCTACAAGGAAAAAGTTAAACATAGTACAGAGTCTAAACCAAAGTCTACAAGACAGTGAAAGTGCAGTAAAAAAACTTTAAAGTTTTTAAAATAGAGATAAAACTCTACAAAAGAGTGTAATTTAAAGGCATTGCCAATGACCCTACAGGGTAGAAGCAACAAAAAATCAAATAAATAAATAACGAATAATAAATTTAATAACTGACTAAAACGAAAACATGGAGAAATTTTTCTGACGGAAGGCAAATTTCGTAAATCAACTAGTGATATTCATGTATAATAGACAGCTGGAAAATTAAATATTTTAGAAAAACAAATAACTAAATTTAACCTGAGAATTCACTAATGAAGACATTTTTTTATATTTGAAGACAGGGCACACAGCCCATTCAGGAATAAAATAAATTACTGAATTATTGTAAATAAACTAATTGGGCATCGATAAGCAAGTGAATATTGATGTACCGATATTAATTAATGTGAGGGTAAAAGCATTGTCCAGTATTAACTCAACATCAAATAATATCTGAGTCTGCACTGTATAGAGCGTGTGATTTGATTGTATATATCGTCATCCCTCATAATGTTCAACTATCAATTAGAGTCAGCGAAATAATTGAATATAAAAGCAAGTTTCTCTCATCTATGTCATGGTCTGTCGTCGCAAGAGAAACATAAGAGTAATTGAGGGGAGATACATATTCAAAATTGTTACCATCCAATACATGATTGGTTATACCTGCGACGAACCATAAACGAAACGATCAGAAAACAATCATATGTTTGCAAACATTTTCAATTCAATTGATAATTAAAATATCAATAAACGAAGTGGTTATGAAACTGCTTTTCTCTCATATCTCCGTCATTAGAATTGATATGTATTTATGAGTGACAAACTTAATGTTTCTCACTAAATTTTTTAAGTTTGTCACTTGTAAATACTCATCGATTCCTATGAAAGAAATCTGAAATAAAAATACAAGTTCAAAACCATCTTACATGAAAAATATTTGAAAAATCATTATTTTTTATTTTTACAAATAAAATGTGTTTTTAGGGGATTATGTTTATTAGATTACATCCCGTATCACTGAAAAATAAGAAATAAAAGCTTTTCAAGAGGTGATTGTAGTAATTTTCTCTGAAAATACAGGTACTTTTAGGTGACTGGGTAAAAAATCACATAGTTTCTTTACACAAATAGAGGCGAATCTCAACATTTTTCCTTATGAACCTCAACTTATTTATTATAGACTCAATGCTTATTAAATCAGAAAGTTTTTCTAAAAGTGGGATAAGTGTAGTACAGTTGCAGGGTGATTAAAAAATTCACAAATAATTTATGACTTTTTTTTTCCTAATAACTTATCTATGTTGATCTGTTCAATAGTCCTCTTAAATAGTTTTAACAATAGCAAAAGCTACTTTCTTTTGAATTATCTAGTATCTACTATAAGTATCTATCTAGTTTACTTTAGAGTAATAATTACTTACTGAAATAAAATATTTTTTAAGTTATCGCTTCCTATTCAACAAAAAACCTGACTCGCGTATAAAAACACAACTCCTAAATTTTACACTTTTTTTTTCTAGAAATTGGGCAATTGTTTATATGAACTTTTTTGTAGATCTTTTTTGTCTACTATCAACGTTTTAAATATTTTTCTCTATTTGACACTCTGTATACATACAAGAAAATAATTAAGAAGATTTAAAAAAAATAATTATGAATAAAATAAAGTAAGAATAAACAGAAAAAAATTATAAAATAACCATACATAGCAATGAAGAAAGTAAAAAATAAATAAAATGATTAAAATATGTAAGTTAACAAAAAGTTTTTTTTGTTTGATTTATGTATTTCGACATATAATATTCTGTCTCGAGGACAATAATTATAGTGCTAAATGAACACATTCACACCGTATATACAAAAAAATATAAAATTAACAAAAGTAAAATAATAACTAAATAATAATAAATATAAACTACGTACAATAAAAAAAAATAAAATCACCTAAATATAAGTGAATCAAAAACATAAAAACACAGCCATACCTAAAAAAAAGTAAATACAAAAATAGAGAATAAATAAAATTCATATAAAATTCAATATTCATTAAAAATACAATATTTACATGTTCTCACAAGACTTCGGTACAGGCCCTATCTTTGACATATGAAAGGCACAAACAAGGCTTCGCGAAATCCCAGCGCTTCACTTCCAGCCAAGTCACAGGACTGGAAGCCACTGGAGACTGAGAGAGAACACTTGAGCCACAAATGCTTATGATTAGTTTTTTTTTTTTATATTTATGTTATCGCTAGTGCAGTTTAAGGTAAGGATGATACTATCGAAGTAGGTTATTTTTCTACCTAAGAGATACCAAAAGGTTTCGTATTGGCGTATATAGCCCAACAGTTGTAGCCAAATGTGAGAAATACCTGGAAGGAAAAGTGGGATAAGTATGTTGGTTGGTATAAAGTTTAATAAAAGGGTAAACATAAGTTGGCTTGCATCTATCTTTCTCCTTGTATTATCTCAAACTATCGTTGCGTAATTGTTTATTCAGGAAGTACAAATGTTTCTATATAAGATCTATTTAAGTTGTTAAGATAAGGTAGGGATAATGAATAAGGAAACCAATATAAGTTTTAATTATTAATCTCTTCCTTAGTCATATATTCTAAAACTTGAAGTTATACAGGTAATTGTGAATGTTTAGTTTTAAATGTTTCCTCACAAGTGGTGCTAAATGTTGTGATTCGTTTATTATGTGATCTTCTTTTTATTTTCAACAGAAGAAAATACTGTATAATGGTATATAAATATATAATGTAGTATTAATTTATATATATATATATATATATATATATATATATATATATATATATATATATATATATATATATATTTTTATATAATTTGTATTTGCTTTGATGAGGATTTATATTGAAAGAAAATTTTTATTTAAAGATACATATTTTTTTCCTAGCCTTATTTAATGCAGAATAATTATTACGTCTAAAAAATGAAACATTGGTCTTTTTAAAAAATACTTAAACAGAACTTTTTATTATGGTTTCAGTGGTTAATTTCTGTGATTGAGGCAGCTTTGAATTGTAGTATTATTTGATTCTCAAGGTTTTTAGAAAAAAAATATATAGTGAAGCAAAACCTCACGACTATTTCAAAAAAATACACAAACAAAAAACTTTCAATTATCACTACAGAGTAGACTAGGAGCTTTTTCTATAGCCTAGACTTTAAGAAAGATTAAGTATAAACCTCCGTAGTTTGATAAAAACACAAAAGTCACATCCAAAAAAGGTGGAAAGTAACGTTATTCAACAATATTGTAATGATGTCAGATTTTTTGTATCCGGTTGTCAATAGAGCTTCTTGAATCCAAAAATTAAGTTTTTCGCAATTGATCTGTGTGCTCTGTGTCATGCTTATCTCATGATCGAGCAAACCAATTATATAGGTTTTTGTATATTAGGTTACGTCCTTTGAAAAAGCCGAATAACATGTTTTTCTGTAGCGTCAAAACAACTCAAAAGATTTTGATGTAACTTGCCCAAAATCTTTTCCTTAAAGCCTTATAACTATTAATATTAAGCAGAAAAAATATAATTCCTATGAAGGTAAGAAATATAATATTGTACTTTTGACCGCGTTATGTACAATTATTATTCTGCGTGAGTTTCTATAAAAACCAAATTACTTTTTTTATTCCTCGCTACGGAAGGTAGAAAAGCATTGTATTTTGAATAATTTAAGATCTAAAATGTTAGATATGTTAATTTGATAAATAACTACATTACATACAAAGCTGTACTAAGTGAAAAAGAAGATTTAATTGGACAAATATTAGATATCGAAAACAACTCGTGAGCTGTAGAGGTAAAGCGGTTTAATAAATTATTGATTAAAATGTGATATTGATTAATTAATGATTAATAATCAAGATTTATAATAATAATAATTTGGTTAAATAGTTGGTATATAACAACGGTCAACGAACATTGATTTTTATCAAATTTGTCGAAAATTAAGAAAAATTACTATGAATGGCCCTGCGCCTTAGGAGTATATTTTCTAAGAGATAAAACCTCCTAGAATAAAAGTTGAAGATCATCGAATTCTGTGTCCACTGATTGTGAGTACTAACAGTTGAACCAAATCGTTAAGTTTAGGCATTCGTTCGACGCACAATTTAACAGAATTTCATTTCTTGAAAAGTACGTTTTTCGCTTCAATGCACCGTTTAGAAGTTATAGAGGAAAATACAAAAGAAGACTGAAAAAATCTGAGTTTGTTGGCTGTAAAATGTTTCCTCTGCGTTGTCCACGTTAGCAATTTTGGTTTTTACATGTTAAATTAAAGTTATAAAACTAAAAACTTTTCTTACATTTCTCGCAATAAATTGGCCGCTTCAATCCTCTAATTACTGGCCTAATATTCTTTAAATCAATTGCTATTTTTGTTAGGAGATCCGACTGGCAGACTTTCCATATATCAATAAATAATATATGTATTTTTCGTACGGGCTCTCGGACTAGTATATTTGTAATGCACTGCATGAATGCATGGAAATTGGCATAACCAGATAATAGGCGGCTAAAAAGCAATCGGATTTTGTAAAAGCATTAAAAAAGAACTCAATGATATAGAGGCCCAATCCTGAAAACAGAAATCGGTTTCGTAGGCAAAATAATAAAGCCTAAAAAGAAAAAAAGTTTAAGATTTGGATTAGCTGGCCAACCAGATGTCAATCCATCAGCGGCTATTAACCAATCAATATGCTCCATTTACTTTCTTTGAGCTTGGACTAAGCACCGCCAACCGCCTCCTTCGACTTGCAACTTCTTAAGCGAACATCATTAATTTGCCCTTCATTGATTGAGACCTCAATGAGAATGATTTTCCGGCCAATAGGCACGGTGTTTTACGAGTTCCTTTCAGAAGAGAGTGAATGTTTGTTTAGTTCTAAGTTTCTTACTACTACCACTAACTTTGATTAGTTTGTTTAAGAATTATAAGTGGAAACAGAAATAAATAGAATGATTTTTTTAGGTACTAGACGTGTAGCATTGATAGAATATATATGTATTTAGTAAAAAATCTTGTAGCATTTCACACTTAAAAACTTTGCCAAATCCGATATCTAGGACTCCACCTGGACAAATGACTCACTTGGAACCCCTATACCATACTGAAACGATTAGAAACCGCTCGACGTTTTCGACTACTGCAGCACTTACTAGACAAACGCTCTAAACTTCCCACTATTTACAAAAGTCTCATATATATTACTATTATAACTCCTATTTGGACAAAAAAAAAACTTTTCTTGATATAGAAACAACTTGACGTTCCGGCCTTTGTTGCAGGACTTTCCAGCCTGTTCGTTCAAAAGATTTGGTTCTGTTAAACGACAAATGTCAGGAAGTTAAGCTCAACGTCGGAACAAAGAAAATATATATCTGTTGTATATATCTAATGACTTCAACTCCCCAAATTACTTATCTTATTATAATAGTATACTGTCAGTCAATTTTCCACTATTATGTTTCTATGAAACAATTTAAATGAAACTCTGAAGTGCAGAGAGTATTCAGAAAATCACGAAGGTGCCATCGACAAGACTTTCTAGACTTGATCAAATAGGGATGTCGAGAAACTTCCCACAGGAAGAAATCAGACCTTTCCGGAGTAATGGGGTCGTATCAAGAGAGGGGGTGACAAATTCCCAGAGGTGTTGGAAATGTCCCTCCTCGAAGTGCCCCGGGAGGAAAAACGATGTCGAAATTAGGGAAGATTAAAGGCTTAATCGGGGCCTCTATCTGTCT
Source organism: Nezara viridula (assembly GCA_928085145.1). NCBI lineage: Eukaryota > Metazoa > Arthropoda > Insecta > Hemiptera > Pentatomidae > Nezara > Nezara viridula. Next base: position 26,945,683 of record OV725080.1, read on the forward strand.
GCGGAGGTTATTTCTTCTGGACCAAGAGGGCGGGCTTTATTTCTTCTGTCGGAACTGAGTGGCCTTCCAAGAGGATCGTCTTGTTTCCACTCGCTCGAACAACGATAAATATAGAAATGGCTCAAAATTTTCCACAAATTTTGGTAATTTGAGTAGCTCTCCGTCAACTTACACTGCACTTCAAGAGTAGTCTGATTACTTCTCCTTTCTTCATTGCTTTTCGGACCTCATGGTATAATCATAATAATAATAATAATATGTTTTTGTAATATTTGATATATGGTAGAATTTGTAAATTTGACATCAAAGACTAAACTGAATTAAAAGATTTTATAAGTTTTTTGATCAAAACCTATAGGTATAAAATATATAGTAAGCTAAGGTATTGCTATCGAGAAAATTTTCTAATCTCCGTTTTCAAGGAAAACACACTTTATGAGGTTTAGCGACTCCAAATAACGAAGCACCACAAAACGGTGTGTGTGTCTATCTGTTGCCATTAAGGAAATTGTAATATTGGGATGTTACAGAAACTTGTTTGTTAAATTCGATTTGCGGTAGCACTTTATATCATAGATTTAAATATTAATCCTGTAACAAAAAAAAAATACATACCTTATAGTGTCTCTATATACAATTCGTTTTAAACCTTATCCTAAAAAAAACTATCCAAATCCTCGATAAACGGACGACATAAAATATTTGTTGAAATCTGATTTAGACGAATATCAAATCTGAGGATGCGAAAGTTAAGAGTCATTTTTATAATAATTAATTAATTATTTACTAGATATAATTAATTATTTATTCTACATACTGACCTCCACCTTTTAACTGTTGACTAACGTATAACGACTGTTTACACAAATTTAAACAGACATAATAAGAGACATGGCCACAGCTGACATACCTCAGAACACGAGGAGGAGAATAAAAATGCGTTGGGTGAGAGATCTCCTTCCTTAAACAACCTAAGTAATTGGAACAAGATAGGAAAGAGGTACTGCTGAGTACTTTCCTTCCCCATGCCTGTCATGTCATCATTTCATGTTTCGCCATCACATGTGCTGATTGTCAACAATAAGGTGACAGGCGCAAATACATTTTTTATAGACAAAAACAAATCATTTACTAAGTGTATTAAATTCATTTTTTAATATAGTTATATATTCACGAGGCTAAATTTTTAATATAGAAAGGAAGTTCTTATTCCAAGTTATTGTATTATACTTGCCAATATAGTTGACTTATATTTTTTAATATTTCTATTAGTTTAATATCTATTTTTTAAAAATAAAAATCTGAGGCTCTGAAAACCACACTTGTATTATTCTAAAGGAATTTCTCTCAGAATAAATAAAGCATATTATTATTAGCATTAAAGTGCTGAAAATTTCTTAAACTGTTGAAAATTCCCAAGCTTCAGCTTTTGACTTACACCACTTTAGCATTCGAATGATCAAATAACTGTCTAGAGTATTGTGAATGAATTCGAATTTATTTTCAATTTGACAATTTTTTTCTGATAAATGATCTCAACTAAAAATGAATGGAGGAATTGAATAAGTAAACTTCTACTATATACACATATTCTTAACTGCATTGAACTAAGGCTTCTATTATCTTATCAGTTCTGCGCATGCGTTAACCCTACACATACACTCTTTATTTCGTCTCTTATAAAGTGACTTTATTATCAGTGAAATAATTCATGTTATTTGTGAAAAAGTAGTGTGAACTGTTAAGTTAACAATTAAGTTGAAACTGGACATAAATAAGGTGAGTAATCACTTATTTATAACGGCATTGTGAACAATGTAAATAGACCTGAGGATAGTGATAGATAACAAGCCGGCCATATACATTCGCTAATCCGACCAGTGGGCTGCTGCCCTTCGGCGGAAGCACATCTACGTTTCTCAGAATTCCACAAATTCGCGTAATATATACGTAATTGATAAAAGACTTTTTTTTACAAATTATTACATTTACCTCTAATTAATTAACATGAGATGCGATATTTTCACATGGTAATGTCGAGCAAAGGTAGCAATCGAACTTTAAGATCTAGGAGTCTAGATACCACAAAGAGTTCACCAATCAAGAAAAGGGCTAGACGCTCTAAAAAAAATACCCCACCAGCTACACCAGAGAGCTCAGTTGACGAAGTCGAAAATCAACCTGGCACATCATCACAAAATATGTCAACACAAGCTATATCAATACAAGGTACGTTAGAAGAATCGCCCTTTTTTACAGCTAATCCATTCCAAGTGTTGTCAAACACACAGAATGAACAAATGGAAGCAGTACCCATCCCTAGTGAACCTAAACCCCCACCAATATTCGTTAGAAACATAAAAAATTTTCAATTAATGTGTCTACAATTAAATAATATAGTGGGCTCAGGTAAATACTTATGCCAAAGCCGCATTAATGACACGAAATTAATGCCTGACACCCCAGATACGTACAGAAAAATTGTCAAGTATTTATCTGACACTAAGGCGGATTATCACACATATCAGCTGCGCCAAGAGAGAGCGCTCAGGGTGGTGATCAGGAGATTACACCCATCAACACCGCTGGATGCCATTAAAGAAGAACTAACTGAGATGGGGTTCCGTGTTCGCCAAATAGTGAATATATTCAAGGAAGATAGAGAACAGCCTGGCTCAAAAAATAAAATACCGCTCCCACTATTCTTCGTTGACCTTGACCGAACGCCCCAGGTCGAAGACATCTACAAGGTCACACGCCTTTACTACACTAGCGTTGTTGTAGAAAAGCCCGACACTAAGCGCGACATTGTACAATGCCATAACTGCCAGGCTTATGGTCATACGAAACGCTATTGTCACCACATTCCTAGATGTGTCCGGTGCGGTGATAAACATAAAACAGAGGACTGCCAGAAGTCCAGAAGAACACCAGCTGTATGCGCTTTATGCCATCAAGGGCACCCAGCGAACTACAAGGGTTGCCAAACATATAAGGAACTAAAAGCAAGAATTTATTCAGCTCCAAGAGAAGAACGGCCATCCAGGCCACCAAGACAACCCTCTAGAACTGTAAATACAAGAGTGTCCTATGCTCAGATATTCAAAGGAGATACTGCACCCACACAAACTCAGGCCCTGCCACAAGAACCTCAACCTCGAGTATTCACATCTCAACCTCAAGACCCTTATCCCATCTCTGAACCTAGGCCTAATAACCAGGCATTCATTCCTCCTCCTCCCAATGCCACTGACCTCACAAGCCTATTGACTTCTTTTCTCTCTGAATTCAGATCACTCATCACTCCTCTCATTTCCTTACTTACCAATGTTGTATCCAACCTCATCCCACTGCCGAGAAATCCTTAAATGTCCCCAATCAAATCCCTCTCCGTCCTCCTTTGGAATGCGAATGGTATTCGAAATCACATCAACGAGCTAACAATCTTATTACAGGACAAAAACATTGATGTAGCATTAATAACTGAAACTCGACTTACCAACAAACGACCACTTAACATCCCCAACTATCATATCTATCGAACCGACCATCCTGATGGAACAGCACATGCTGGCACTGCCATAATTATCCATCAATCCCTTTCCCATCACCTATTCCCTTTGCCGACCCATAATTTCCTACAATCCACTGCCGTGATAATCCAAACTTCTCCTTACCCAATAGCAGTAGTTGCAGCATACTCCCCGCCTAAAATACCTATCTCAGAATCCCAATTAACTTCCTTCCTTAACTCCTTAGGACACCACTTCCTTCTAGGTGCAGACTTAAATGCTAAACACCAGCAATGGGGAGCCAGAACCACAAATTCCAGAGGACGAACATTGCTATCTGCACTTAATTCCCATCACAGCAACATCCTCTCACCCAATTCTCCCACATACTGGCCAACAGATCCTAACCGCAATCCCGATCTCCTAGATTTTTTCATCCACAAAGGTCTAGGGTCCCTTAATTATAGCATTTCAAGACTTGATGATCTTTCCTCAGACCATAGTCCCCTAATCCTAACGGTCTCCACATCACCAATTCCCAAACCACCTCCACCTTCATTTATCAGGGGGCCAGTTAATTGGAACCTCTTCCGTCAAATACTGGATGATAATATTGACCTCAGAGTTTCCTTAAAAACACCTGCAGACCTAGATGAAGCAGTATATTCCATGACTACCTTGATCCAACAAGCAGTTTGGACTGCATCTTCACCTGATCCTTCTAAAAAATACCGCAAAATAAATCCTCTACCCCAAGACCTACTGGACCTTATTAATAGGAAACGATGCTCTAGGACCATCTGGCAAAGAACCAGGCATCCTGATGATCGGAAATCATATAACTATTATTCCAAGCAGGTAAAACAAAAACTGGCTACGTTTAGATCCCAATCCTATAATTCCTATCTTTCCTCACTATCTGCAAGTGATAACTCCCTCTGGAATGTAACAAAAAAAATCCTTAAATTCCAATCCATTTCCCACCCCCTCCGCCGTGATGATGGTTCCTGGGCTTCGTCAGATGAGAATAGAGCAGAAGAGTTTGCTAAACATCTATCGTACACATTCACTCCTCATCCTGAACTCCATCCCTCCCATACTGCTGAAGTTAAAGAATTCCTCTCTTCATCGATTCCTCTCTCCTTACCTCCTACAGCCGTCAACCCCTCTGAGGTCAAATTCCTTTTAAAGAACCTAAAACCTCGCAAATCTCCAGGACACGATCTCCTTACTTCCCAGATCCTCAGACAACTTCCCAAAAAAGCAATTATATTCCTTACATATCTATTCAACTGTATCCTCCGCACAACCCACTTTCCCCTGGTGTGGAAACACTCCATAATTATCCTCTTTCCTAAACCAAGTAAACCTGTTAATTATACATCATCCTATAGACCGATAAGCTTACTTCCGATCCTTTCCAAAATCTTTGAGAAAATCCTTCTCAAACGCATCCTACCCATACTCGAATCCCACAATATCCCTTCCCATCAGTTTGGATTCCGCTCAAGACACTCCACTGTCCAACAAGGCCTTCGCGTTGTGGACCACATATCCTCTGCACTTGAAAACAAGCAATATTGCACTGGTGCCTTTCTGGACGTAGCTCAAGCTTTCGACCGGGTGTGGCACGATGGCTTGCTTTTCAAGCTCAAAACCCATTTACCTCAACCCTTGTACCTAGTCCTCAAATCTTACCTTTCAAATCGCTCCTTTCAAGTCCGCTGCGGCACTGAACTCTCCAAACATTATCCAATTGAGGCTGGTGTTCCACAAGGCAGTGTCTTGGGCCCAGTTCTCTATATCCTTTTCACCGCTGACATCCCTTCAAGTCCTGATACCTTCCTAGCAACATTTGCTGATGATACTGCCATCCTATCCTCCCACTCGGATCCTCTAATAGCGTCCCAGAACCTGCAAAGACACCTTTCCTTCATTGAGCAGTGGTGCAACAACTGGCGCATCAAAATTAATGAATCAAAATGCAAGTATGTAACTTTCACTCTTCGACGCAGATCCTGTCCGCCAATCCTTTTTAATTCAATTCCTCTTCCCTACTCAGACACAGTCCGATACCTTGGCTTCCTTCTGGACAAAAGACTGACTTGGAACCCACATACGAGACTTAAAAGACAAGAGCTTAACCGACGATTTGGTCAGCTATATAGACTACTAAACAGAAGATCTCATCTCTCAACAGAAAACAAATTATTAATCTACAAGACCATACTGAAACCTATCTGGACCTACGGACTTGAACTGTGGGGGACAACTAAATCATCGAATATCAAACGCATCCAATCCTTCCAGTCCAAAGTCCTTCGAACAATAGTCAATGCTCCATATTATGTCACGAACAAGACCCTACACCATGACCTTAACATCCCATATGTCCATGACATCATCCCATCCAGATTCTCCAACTTTCACCAGAACCTCATTCATCATCCCAATCCTCTAGCGCAATCCCTATCCAGCTCCGAGCATCCATACCATCCCCCTCGAAGGTTGAAACGGCAGTGGCCTCGAGATCTTTTGTAAATATGCTTTTGGAGTCCTGGCAATGGCCAGCTTCTCCACTCATGTCCTGAGCGTCTGTGGCTGTATTGCCCTCTTTCAGTCTCCACTGGCTTCTAATACTAGTGATGCGACTGAAAAAGTGGCACTGGGATCTTCCGGAGTCTTGCTTTGCCTTCCGCGTGTGGAGGTAAAAGCCTGGCTCGGAGATTCTTGGGCAAATGTATATATTGTATATAGTTATGATTGTGTTTAGAAGTTTTTATTTTATTTTATTTATTTTTTTTTCCTTTTTTATTTATTTACCTTCTTCATCAGTATTATTTATTTACTTCTTATATTTATATTTATTTCTTTATTATTTGTATATATTGTATGAATGAGAACTTTTAGCCCTAATGCTTATAGCCCTCCAGCAGTGGCTGATTGTATTATTATTCAATAAATAGATTAAAAAAAAAAAAATTATCTTATCGAATATATTAATAATTTAGACTAAAATTAAAATTTTGGAGTATGGCAGGGGAAGGATTTCAGCAAAGGGTTGTTCCATGCCTTTCAATTTGGCCCTGGCTAAAGCCTCTTTGTGCCGCATATATTATAGAAGGTTATTACCTGTTTTGCGAGATAATAAGCTACCATATAAAGAGGGACTCCTTCCTAACAAAGGGAAAACTAATTATCAGTTCTATGCACCCGCTACATTTTTGATAAGTCCTTTGGGAAACCTGTCCTTCCAAGAAGAAACTTATGAAGCGTCTAGGAGATTATTAATTTTGTTCGCTGGAAAACTAAGAAAAAAAACCTAATAAACCTTTACCTGATACCACCAAAGTGATTCTTCCTTTTCAAATTATGCCTCTCACCATCCAATATCTTTTCAATGAGTGAATCTCTTACGTTATGAAATATAATAGCAGGATCTATTTTGGAGTAACTACGGCGTACGATCCTAACGAATCATAGAGTTCCTTGACCTAAATGACATATTTTATTTACTATTAGGAAAACTTTATTTTCTGTATTCAATTTTTCAAAACTCAATTTTTCATATTGAATCCATGATCCTCCAAGAATTGTAGTAGTAGAGTTTTTATAATTTATTTTCATAATTATAATTCAACATGAATTATTGAATGATCTGGGATCAGAGTATTGACGCATCCATGGGAAGGACCAATTAATAACTGCATACTGAAACTGATCAGTCAATATCTCATAACATGAAGGCAAGGGGGTTAAGATGGCTAATAAATCAAGCTCAGAGCAATCCGGCAACCTCTGAACAACAATGAATGCCTCAATAAGAAAGCAAACAACTAGATGAATCGATCGAATCAACAAAGCTGCTGCTGATCTGCATGCAGATACCTGCAAGTATATATCTTCAAATAGGCAAGGATAGATAAATCTGGTTAAGGCTGCAAACATTTACAAGGTCTATAGTGTTAACAGAAAAAAATAAAAATAATGCAAACTCTTAATGTAAACTATTTCTTAAATTATCAAAAGGTAATCAACACAGTTGATAATATTTAATTAATTTCTCCCTCTTCTTATTTATCTTCCTCACATGCCATTCCTAACGTCGAGGAATCTCTATTCAACGTAGTCATTCCTTTCAATTTATTAAATTAATTTAATTTAGGGGATCATTCATTGGATCCATGACCTCCCAAAGAGTCTTATATACCTTTAAAACTTGACGAGGTCAATATTAAGATGACTATGATTTAAAAAATAAATCCTAGTTTTTATGCTTTGAACAACGAGGGTATGAGATATTGGGAAACTAATTTTATTTTTGAAATTTCTAATAAATATTTAGTACTGAATAAATATTTATTCCAATTCGCATAATCGGAACAAACTGCGCTTGAAACTTTGCCTGTAATCCAATAGGAGAATAAACATGAAAATTCAGAAATATATATATTTATATTTTGTTCAACAAGTAAATCTATATCTTTCTGATTGATACACCTGACTGAGACATACTCTCGATGGACAAGGGTACGACAGGGCCCAACACCTGAGGGGAGGCAGCATAAAATTTACATATCAGTTGGGACTCGAACCCAATCCAATCAGGTGTCAGTTCATTCTGTCCGTCACTGCCCGAATGTAAATGTCATCTTTGAAATATCGCTTCGTCCAGTTCGGGGGGGGGGATTTTAATTTCTATCTTTGTTATTGTAAATAACGTGTAATATTAACTAGACTGCTGGTACACAATACATTTTTCTGTACTTTAACGCATATACTTCCATAAATAACACGAATTCTAAATTTTTCCCATTCGTAATATATGATCTTAAAATATATATATTTCATTAAATGGAAATAAATACGAATATACGTACGTTTTTTTCGAATGATTTATCAGGACAAATATTATTTTATTATTTTTACAGAATATAAAATACAGGATATTTAGGATCAAAAACACAAAAATACTACATAATCTAAAAAAAAAAAAAAAAATTCTTTAGAATTTTTAGAAAAGACGATTCCTCTCCCGTCACTCTATAGATTATTGACGTGCACAGAGTGAGCGTATTTTGGAAGGAAATGAACTAACAAATTATCATAAATTTATAAGGATCGTTCAAAGAAAAAATGATACACAAAACAGCTTGTTTTCAGTTCTATGAAATTAGGGCAAAAGTTTGCGTTGAATTGAATCAAATACAAGGCAGTGTGCTAAAATGTGATATGAATCTTCTTTGAGTGATTACTCCATAATGGGCGGTTACTTTGAAGTTTAAAATTGCCTACAGTTTTATTGATAGATGCTTTAGAACTATTATCATTGGCGGTTTGTAAATACACGATTTTCTTTTGAATATGATAAAGTAAGCTGGTTGCGAGGTTATGGATTTATGTGGGAGAGAATCAGAAGAAAATTAGAGTGTAGTGCAAACTTTTGTTCCTGGAAATATACTGCTTCGTCTTTTGATTCCTTATTCTTGTATGTTTCGGCAATGCTTAAATAATTCATATCGCATATTTTCTTGCTGTTGATGAAAGTTATATGTATGTTATTATGAGTAATATAATTCACATTACAATGTATGAATTTCAGTTAACGGTTGGAAACTAAGGTTCCTATGTAGAATTTATGTATTGTTTCTACTTGAACTTCACGATCATATTGACTATTGTTTACAAACATCTACTAAAATATACTTGGAGTTTCTAAATTATAAACTTGAAGTTTAAATTATTAATAATTTAGATAAGATGATAATGGGAATATAAAAGAAATAGGAAATAAATAATACATACTTAAATTCCATACATACTTAAATAATACTCACTTAAATTCCATTGTATAGCTCGTTCGATTTTCGGATTTTACTATTTTTTCTTTCCTGATAGAGGCATAACAAAGTATCAAACGATAATTATTTGTTACTAATTGTAAGACAGGACTAGAAAGCTATTTTATTTAAATTTATTCGTTACATACATTATTACAACGATATTATATTGCGCTTGGAATGGAGAACAAAGTCTAGAACTGAGGTCAAAGTTCACCTCGGCCATTGTGGAAATAAAACTGCCACACAATACCTTTCTTTAATGGCAGTGTACCTTCGAGTGTCGCGCAAACAAGACCTGAGGTGGACATCACATTACTTGTCTACAAACATTGCGGGGATACTCAACAAACATTAACACTTCTCCTTAAAACAAGTCCCATTCGCAAAGCAATACAAACATTTATGGATAGTTTTTATAAAGAAAATTATTTACAGCATTAATGAAAAGTTATTCTACCCAACAAGTTTTTCTTCTTTAATCAAATTTAAATACTTTTATCTTTTATCGTTTAGATGGATCAACATCAACTTTGTGACGTACCCAGGGAATCTTGACCTTTCTGTGATGGTTAAAGTAGATTTTTTGTACACCTAGAACAATCCTCCATCTTTCGATTGCCAAATATGGTGACATAGGAGTTAAAGTAAAATAAAAAAACCTGATAAGTAATTGAAAAGGTACGATTTTTAAATATCACTATAAACATGATGTAATGTTAATAACAAAAGAGGCCCTAAAATTGTTAATAAAATGTTAAAAATCAATGTTTCTAAAATATTTTACTTCTCAAGCAGGGGTACCCAGAAGAGGGTACGTCATCCAAGTTGTGCTATCATTTTTTTTTCGAGGGGGCACATGTTGAAAATTAATACATTCTGCCATATTGGAGGGCATTAATATTAGGCGTTTTAAAATTCACACAATATGTACATACAAATGATAACTAAAATAGAGATAATAAAGAAAAAGAATTGTAGAAAACAAAATAAGTAAATTAACATACATATATACAAAAAAAAGAGGTAGAAACTAAATTAAATTAAAAATAGATAAAACACATTCACATCTATATAAAATATTTACATTCGCCCAGGAGACTCTGAGTCATGCTTTGATCCCCAAATGTGGAAGCAGGATCCCAGGAGATCCCAGTGCTTCTATCCTAGCCGCTTCAGTGGAGACTGACATTTCATTCTGCTATTTTGACTGTAACAGGTCTAATTTCATTAATATGTAGGGACAAGTTCTGAATTCAGTTGTAGTTGATGTAAACGTAAATTTTAATTTTCAAAAGGAAGGAGATGGTCCGGGGTGGCGGTCATAAAAAGGCTAAATAGTGGCAAAATCATTTTTTTAAAGGCCAGCGTTTCGCCTCGACTTTGCAGGTCTTCTTCAGAGAGGTGTGTTCAGCTAGGAGTTTCACTTCGAACTGGAATTTTAATTTTCTTTTGTTTTTTGTTGCCAACTAAAACAGCCCTTTCCCTCTGTACCTTTTCTTTCCATTTATTTGCATGTAACTCTATTGCACGTTTGTCGATTCTGTCTATCAGATTTTTGGCTTTCCACGAGACCACTTTTCTATTATTTAGGAATCCATTACAATGTTTTGCTCAGAGCTACATGTTCCACCCAACTTAACCTCCTTGCATTCACATCTTGAGATATTGACTGACCATTTCTGAAAGCCGTTCTTTATTGGTTCTTCTCCTCCCCTCTGACCTCAAATCGATCCAGTTTCATGCGGAGGAATTTCTCTCAAATTTTTTAATACTCCTTTCTAGGGCGCTGGTCAGTGTCCAGTCTCGCAGCCTTGCATCAGAACTGGCTTATCATTATACACACTTAATTTGAAATGTCTTGATATTTTTCGGGATTTCAAAGACTTTGAAAGAGAGAAGAAAGCTCTGTATGAACATATTACAAAATATAAAGTTTTCAACAACAATTTTTTATATCACAACAATATGAAAAATAAAGGCTTGTGTATATAATATAATAAGCGGATTGGAATGATTAAAGTGGAGCATTGGACGGCGGGCGGTAATTGGTAACTCGGTATTTCTTAGGAGACATTAATCAAAGGAGATTCTTTTGGCCAATCTGAAATGAAAAGCCGATAGCAATTTGGCAGGGGGTCCCTTTGCCCTTTGAGGGCTCCTTATTATATATTTTATCAAATGTCCTTTTCCCCACTTCCTTCACTTCCTAATTATCAGGCGGATTCTAATTGATGAGGTACATTTTGATATTAATTTCTGTATGCTTAGGGTAACACTCCAAATGGATTTTAAGAAAATATATAAGCTAAGTTAGATAATAAGTAATTGATTTGTTACGTTAAAGCTGATAAAATATTCAACAGTATGAATAAATAAAATAGAATGAATTCTTAATACCACATTATTAATTACTGATTTCTAGAATATGGTCTCAATTATTTAGATTAAACTTGTTTTCAATATTGAAGTAGTTTGACAGCTGTTAAATGTAGAATTTTCAAAAATGCTTTCTCTAAATATCAATTTGGTTCGTTTAGAATAATTAAAACATATTACGAAAATGGCTAAAAATAAATTATCAATGGATTTGCTGATTGATTTGAGGAAACGGAAAAATGTCCAGTTCAAAACTAAAGTTTCTGAAAATAAGAGTCCTGGTGAATATGTATAATCAGTCGTTTCATTTTAGAAAAAAATAATTTCTGATAATTAAAGCCTTGAAAGGTGATGTAAAACTCATCTGTAACGATTCCTGCTTTTATTATGACTAAACATAATTGTAATCGAAACTAAATTCACATTTTTAATCAAGTTTTATTATTTCGAGTAATATCTTTTATAATCCTGTTTAAGTTTTGTATTTGAAAACATTTCGGACAATTTTGGCCATTTTCAAGTCAAGAATGACATTCATAATATTAATAACATTAATATAAATATTTATAATTATAAATTAACAGATCAACAATGCAAAAGAAACTCTATAAATATCACCATTAATAAATCTGATTTATACTTACAAATCGTTATGTAATCCACTGAAAATTGTTATTTTGTCTTAAAAATTATAAAATTTTTTTTTTTAATTAAAAAGCTTTAAGTGTAAAATCCAACAATTTCTTCAAATTTAAAAAATCGAAAACAGAAACAGTTTAAAGAAAAATATATAATAAATATCCAACATATACTGTATATTATATGTAAAAAAACTTATTTATTATTTAACGAGTTGGTCAGGGAGGGCTGTCAAATTTACTTGATGATCGCTTGAAATTATCGCTAATAAATAGGTTGTTCAAGTATTTTTTTTTGTTGCTCTCCTTTCTCGCCTCTAAGGCTATACGGAGTTTTCAAGGGCCAGGTAATGTGGGAGGGGATTTAAAAGACTCCCCCGGCACCAGGACACCATTTCTTCACTATTTAACATCAATTTGTCTCAAATATCAGGTTGCCGGGCAACGGCGGTGATGTGCACATGTGTTAGCCCGTTCGGCCACCCCTCCCACTAATCGTTCAAGTATTAATCTCAGATCACTCACAAAAACAAATACGGAACAATGAAAAAAAAATCCATTTTTTGAGGACTTCAGTCCGACATTCCACCTCTCCCCTCCACCTCGTAGATCTGGCAGTTCAGGAGGTTAATCGTTCACTAAAAAATGAGTCAGCTTAATATCATAAATTGATCAAGGACTTTTGCGATAAATATCTACGTGCTTTCCTTATTCTTTTTTTCTATGGAACTGCATTAAGCGATGCTTTAAAGAGCCACTGACAATGCATTCGTTATCAACTAACGGTATCAGGTGCAAGGTCAGTGAAAAATCGGCATCGATTGCAGACCCTAAGGGTCTCCTTTAAGACCCTTAGAGATAAGGTAACGCCCTAAGAAGGCAGCCTGGGCCTTTAAAGCTATCTATTTCTATCGGCTACCCATACTCAGCAAGCTAAGGCAATTCGCAACCTATCACTCTCTCTTTCTCTACCTCTCTTCCTCTCTCTCTCACTCACTCTCTCTCCTATTCTCTCTTTTTTGTTTTGTATTTTCTTCAATCATATTTACGTTTCATGTTCCCAACGAAACGTGAAATAGGACATCCCAACGCAGAAGAAAGAGAGCATCGATAAAGCTCGCACAAACCAGCTGAGAGGACACGATATCCTGACGGACGCCATGCAAACGATAATAGCTCCAATGAATTTCACGAGGGATTTCACTTTTAAATCGGCTAGCGTGCCCTGTTCTTCCACGGCCGCTATGATTTGTTCTGCCCGAGACTGTTATCGCGGCTGGGTACATTTTGTACGATTTCAGATAGCGAGCGGCAGGAGCTTCGTCAGAATACATCAGGTCGAGAAGGATAGGCTTTGGAAGGCATTAACCACGAATTACAAGGAGTGTTCGTGGCCAGCGGAACGGAGAGAAACATTACGAAACAGGGCCGACGCCATTAACTGTTTTATCCTTCTGTCGAGTGAAGCGAACATGATGAACTATATTCATCTCAGGCAAGCAACGATTTGAGTTTGGAATACAAAACAATTGCGCTATCAACATAAGAAAAACATTGGAGGCATATAATAGTAGATAATGTAGCCTGACTTCTTTCCCACAAAAAAAAAAAAAAACTTATTGATGTTATAATGAGGTTAAATTCTGTGGATGTACTCCTCAAATCTGAAGGAACCGTTGGGTCATCGATGATTTTATATGATATGAATAAAGGAACACGCTGAATTCCATTCACATATCTATCATTCATAGATATATATCTCTAACATATCTTCGCACCAGACTTCCGATTTCAGCGATTATTTTTCTTTTGTACATGTTTTGAGTATTTCGAAAATCTAATTTTACAACCTCTCGTAACTTTTTTTCAGCTTCTTTTCGGTTAAGTATGTTTACAAAAATTAAATGGGTTTCGAAGGAGACTTTAGCCAAGCTTCATTTAACTCGGTACATTCATCAAGTCACTACCGTCTATGCGGTATAGATATTCTTGGCCACCATCTTGGAAGAATTGGGCAGGTGGTAATGCCGAGTTCCGAGGATCACCTTTGGGTGCCCTTTGAGATTGATACCAAATCTCAAAACCATCGGTTTTGTAGTCTAGGAGAAAACCAAGGACGGTGGACGGACTAATTTTATTTTGATCTATTGTGGATTCCATTTTTATGAAATACGTAAAACCTCAAATTTTGAGGGAGAGGAGAGTAACTTTTTTTTTTCTTGGTCAATTACAAAGATTGATTATTGAAAATAATAAATCTAAAGTTTTACGTAGCACATCATTGTAATATTGAGAAATTATCTTCGGAACTGAAAATAAGCCATCGTGCACTACAACATAATGTAGCATCAAAATATAGAAAAACCTTGATCCGCCAAAATATCTTCTGCAGACATTTTCTTCCGGACCATCAAACTACGTAAGAAAGAAGTGAAACCTTGAGAGGGAGCAGCGAAGTGCATTATCCAGTTATTCGCTCTTATCGAGAGGAAAGGATTTCGGAGGATATCCCATCTGTCACTATTATTGGAGCCATTTTTCTTCTCCAAGAGTTCTATATCAGCCGGAATGGAATGGCAATCCTAAGGTCACCTTAGCAAGGTCCCACCGGGCCCTCTCATACATATATTAAACATTGCGAAAGTTAGGTTCGCCTCATGTAACTGAATAGAACAGTTAGCTTTTCACTGACTCTGATGCTAACCATCAAGGTATATTATATTTAAAATTAACGCTCAGTCTACAAGGCAATATTTTAGGACACGTATCTATCTATCTATCTTAACTCTTTTTGTTGTAAATTAAATATAAATTAAAAAAAAAGTAAAATAAAAAAAACTAAAACTAAAATGGCTAAAATCTAAAATATTAAAATATAACAACCTATTAAAATCCATATTAATGGTATAAGTTTGGGCTGGACTTTTTAGGTATTGTTCCTAGCAATTTAGAGGCAAGAAGCTCGACTTCGACAGAGCACATAAGGTAAAGTATACGGGGTATCTCAGGCAAAATTCTGAGAGGTGATTCAAGACAAAATTTCCAACAAAAAGTTCATTTGATGCTTGAGGTCGATTCTGAACGAAAAAGGAATTATGACTAATATTGTGTGGTCACATCTTCAGTACATCATTGTAACGCAGACAAATATATTTTAGAAAATAGTTATTGAATTTACTAAAGTCAATGATAAAAGGGACTTTCAGGAAGTCTAATACGATCGCTGTACCGCTGCAGTCACATTGTCCATACACGAACAGCATATATAGCTGCCATGTTAGACCTCCTGAAAGTCCCTTTTATAATTGACTTTAGTAAATTTGATTACAGCTTTCTTAAAACGATTTTGTCTACTTTAAGATGTTATGTATTTCGTGAAGAGTTTTCGAGAAATTCCTTCTTATTCAATAAAAAATGTGACCAATCAAATTTGGTCTTACTTTTTTTTTCGTTCAGAATCAAATGAACTTTTTCTGTATGAAATTTTGTTCAAAATAACCCCCAAGAGTTAGGCTTTTAAAAACTGAGACACTTTGTAGATGGAGATAGAAAAATTAAATCAAACCTTCGTGCTTATCATGAAAAGACGAGCGTATTTCGACTTTTTGGAAGATGTGAAAAATGATATTTATTACACCTAGAGTTTCGATACTTGGTTTATTTGTTGTATACTTGCTTCATTCATGTTTTGGGAGCATTGCTATATTATTCATATTAGTCGGAATTGACCAGCCTTGTTGCCTGATGTTTTTACTTTCCTACCTATACTAGGATTGCAATATCGGGTCAAATTTCCGATATGCGGTTTTCGACGAATCTATACGTTTCAGAGTCCCCTGAGTCCGAAAAACACATTTATAGCCATTGGTATGTGTGTCTGTCTGTGCCAAAATTTTCTCGGGAACTACAGAACCGATTTTGTTGCATATTTTTATCTTTTATAGAGTTTTGACAACTGATGCCTGTGACAGGAATTCGGTGCTCTATGCGCAATAGCTTGCGCGCAATTAATGAAAAACATGTTTTTCTATAGACTAATGCGAAAACGGCTCTAACGATTTTGAGTAAACTTTCCTATAATGTTCTTATAATTGTCCTTTCAACTTTCGTATATAGACTAAATTACCGAGAAAATTTAGGAAAAATGTTATAAAGAAATTATTGTTTGACAATACTAAGGCTATGGGAAAAAAGTTTGTGATCAGCAATATTAGTGAATATTGAAATTTTCACACTTATCTACCTCAAGCCGGTTTCATTGCTTTAGTTTATCAAATAAATCGTAGTCAAATATTTTCTTTGATCAATTTTCAGTAAAATAAATCTAGTTCAATTCTTTTTTGTTTCTTCATGAGCATATGTAAAGATATAAAAACTTTTCTGAAATAGGTAGGAAAGTCGTGTGAGTGGACACATCAGATATTTTTTTTAATATTTCAATGTATATAAAACATCAATTCATATTCACTGGTTGTCATTAGCATTATGACAAGTGTGAATAAAAAAAATAAACAAAAAAAAATTAAACATTGCGATTTCATCTATGGACACTAATCAAATGCTTGAAAGAATTAATAAAATAGGCAATAGGTAAATGTTGTTTGGTCTGTTTTGATGTAGTTAATTTATTTACCAATATCAGCTGGAAAGATGTAATGAAAATAATTGGAAAATATTTAGATACAATAGAACCGTATACCCAAATTAAAGGGTTTCATGGAAGATATTGATTAAAATATCTCAGAAGCTAAAGTTCGGACCTACACAATGTAAGCTAAGGAAATGTTCAGCATTTGACCCTCTTTATAATGAGCTATTATTTATGATTTATATTTCTTATTATTTATCTCGCTTTGTTGCTCTTACTTTTATCTTCATTTTCTTCTTATTGGGCACTGCAACTCATGGTTAGTCAAGGCCTCCTGCAGCATCGACCGCCAGTCATCAGTTGGCCAACCGCAGTCTTTGTCTGCCGATTCTTCTCTTGGAATATATCTTTTCTTCAAATACTTTCTTCGGAATCTTATCATCTTGCATTCTAGCGACATGCCCAGCCCAGAGAAGTCTTCAAATCTTATAATAATCAATTATTACAATAAATCTTACGACATTTATATTCTTGTACGGGCTAGCTATTTCAACATTATTTCTCTGTCGCCAGACATTATTGGTGAAGATCGCCCGAAAATTCACCTTAGGAGCCGCCTCTCGAATCTTAGAGGTAGAAGATCTTGAGTTCGTGAGATTGTCCAGCATTCAAAAGCATAGGTCTTATGAGCTTTTTGTATAGCTGCACTTTTGTGTTTCGGGAAAGGGTTTTACTTTTGAGAAGTTTTAGGAGCCCGAAATAGCACTTATTTGCAGCCACCATCCTTCTATTTATTTCTCGCTGCATATTATTATGTTATCTGTATTGATCTGGTATTCTAAATAAATAAATTCATTCACCCGCTCAAATGCGCAGTCTCCTATTTCTATCTGGGCTTCTTCCTGATCCATTCCTTGAATACCTGCTTTCAGATATTTAGTTTCGCTTCATTAACAGTCAGTCCTACTCTTTGTGCTGCTTCTTTGAGTCCGAGAAAAGCTTTCTTCATGGACATAATAGTTCTCCTCATTATATCCAGATGTTCTGCGAAACAAGAATCTGGGCCGATGTGTTAAATACGGTACCTCACATCACTACACCTGAGCCTGTGACTGCATATTCCAAGGCCACATTAAACAAGAGACAGGAAAGGCCTTACCTGAGGCCTTTATAAGTTTCAAAATCTTTAGAGAAGCCTCAGCCCACCATAACAGTACACTGTACCCTCATCATGGTCATTTTTATTAATCGCACTAATTTTGAGGGTGTTCTTAATTCAAGCAGATTTTTGTGGACCTCTTCCTAATAATATTGACATAGGTCGACTGGAAATCAATAAAGAGATGGTGTGTAATAATATTGTACTCTCTGGCCTTCTCTAGGATTCTTCGTAATGTAAATATTTGATCCGCAGTCCCTCTAGCAGGAGTCAGGTGTAGGGGCTGCGTACTCGGAGCAATCTGAAGCATTGCACCATCCGGAGCGGCTACTTAGGGGAGGTGGCCCTAGGGCGAGTAATGCGAATGACTTTAGTATTCAGTGTGTAGGTGAGTGTAATGTGCTGTGATCAGCGTATTCGTATGAGTGTCAGAGTACTGTTCCCCCACCTGGACTACCAGTGGCTGATTGCGGTACAATGACCGGGTGATGGGACCGCCACCTTTTCTAAAAACGCTATTTTCTAAAAAAAAAACACCTTAAACAATTTTCTAGTCCCATCCTTCGGGTTTGGTGCCATTTTCTCATAATTTAACATATGTCTATTATAGGCCATAGGTCACCAAAAAAACACAGTTTTTTAATATATTACATGTATGTTTATTCAACGTTTCGGCTTCAGGAGCCCTGTATGAATGCCCTATTGAAGAACAATACTTTCTTGATACCGTCTGCAAATAGAGAAACGGAAAACGACATTCTTTGAAATAAAAGAATGAATTAGGACGAATCATATCGTAATGACACATTTTAAAAATTTTATGGCGCGGTGCATGTTTGCAGGTTCTTGAAAATGGCTCCTGAAGCCAAAACGTTGAATAAACATACATGTAATATATAAAAAAACTGTGTTTTTTTGGTGACCTATGGCCTATAATAGACATATGTTAAATTACACCTTAAACAGTTTTCACTAAAGAGCATCGATATGAGAGCAAAAAAAACACGTTTTCTATCATTCATTCATGAGAGAAAAGTCTCGAAACATCTCCAAAAATTGTTTCTACTAAAGCGCAAGATTCTGAGAAAAAAATATACATGTATGCCAACAAATGAGGAATTGGTTTCCACCCCAATGAATCTCTTTTGACGTGCCTCTCTCAGTGGACCATATCACTCGACCATATGTTATGTTCGCCTTTGAATCTCACCAGGAATGATATTTCCTAACAAACAACTTCGAAGAGGTACTTAAAATAAATGATTGAAATTTATATATAAATTATTATTTATTTCTGAAACAGATCAAATATTTTGTAAAATTTAATAAATTAATACATATTTTCTATATATTATAATGGATTACATTTATTTTTAAGAATTAATAATGTTTTATTGTATTTTTATTATCAACAAAGCATAATAATTTGTAAAATTAAATAGTTGATTTAAAAGTTATTATGTGTAGAGTACCCATAAGTAGAGGAAAAAATTCAAGAGGTTGATAGTAGACATCAAGGTCTACAAAAAAGTTGATATAAACAATTACCCAATTTCCAGAAGAAAATTTGGAAATTTAAGAATTATATTTTTTTAAGCGGGTCACGGTTTTTTTTTTTAAATAGGAAGCGATAACTAAAAATATATTTCATTTAAATAATTAAAAATTGCTGCATAGCAAACCAAACAAAATTTATTCACATGAGAGTAGAGTTCGCCATTTTTAAAACCATTTAAGGAGGACTATTCAGAGAACAAACTCAGCTAAACATCCTCATAAAAAAAACGTAATCAATTATTTGTGATTTGTTTTATCAACATTCAACTGCACTACAGTTACCACACTTTTAGAAAAACTTCTTCGTTTGATAAGCTTTAATTCCATATTAATTAAGTTGAGGTTTATAAGAAAAAAAATTAAGATTCACCTCAAGTTGTGTTAAGAAATTATGTAACTTTATATCCAGTCATCAAAACGACCCATGTTTTCAGCAAAAATTACGACCAGTAATTGTTACAAAGCTTGTATTTCCTGTTTTCTCCGTGATAAGGTATGTGTTTAATAACAATAATTGCCTTAAAACCCAGTTTATTCGTAAAAAAAAAATAAATAAATGATCACTTTTGCGCTTTTTGAAAGATGCGTAAAATGATATTCACAACATCTGGAGTTTCGACGGTTCATTTATTTATCAAAGATGAAATCTGTATTAGTTGTCTTAAAAGATCAAAACACGAAGGCAGCTTAATATTTTATTTAGAATTCATTTTGGACAGACAATTATATTCATAAAATACATAATTTTAATCATATTCAAAACATTTTTCTAAGGAGACATTGAGATTCGATATATTATGTGTTCAATGTTGGTACTCGAAGAATGCACCACCTACGAGAAAACGTTTTCTATTTGTGGTTTGTGTGTATAATTTTATTTATTAAGAAACAACAAAATTAAGAGACAGAAAATTATATTCTTTCAATTCACAAAATGTTTTACACGCAATTTTTCCCAAATCAATTAATATATTTTAGACCAAATATGCTATTAAGTATTACTGTCTCAGATGAATCAAAATCTGTTTTACTAAGCTATTACGAATTCATCCCACTAATGCTAAGTAAAATAATTTCATTACTACGGTTTTTACAATAGAATAAATTAAATATCGTTTAATTAGACCGATACCTAGCTATATCTCAATATTAAACTATTCTAAAATCTGTTATTCAAATATTTACTCCAGCACTCTGCTCCATTTACAAGAGCTTTCCACTCACTGCCTTCTTCATGGATATAACGGGAAATAGGAGCAGAGAATTATCGATGATAACATCTAACAGGAATCGCTGTGTGAATAATTCCCGCATTTGGATGAGCCTGAGCCGCACACTACCTGCCCACGTAATACATATTGTAATTTATGTAAATTTTCCTTGAGAATTTATAAATGAGAAGCATGAATCGATGAGCATCGAAAGCCTGAAATATCTCGATGGTGTTTTGGTTGAGGAAATGAATGACCACGTATCCCCACCACTGCGGTCGTTCGTTGAAGGTTTTCTCGAATATTCCTCTAATGAAAACAATAGTAAAAAAAGATAAAGAAAAAAATTAAATGGAGTTCATCTCAATCTCAAAAAAAATAATAAATAAAAACAAGTAAACAATATTAATGCAATACAGAATGTTACCCTTGAAAAATAGTCATATATATATATATATATATATATATATAGTTCTAGACGGTTTCAGTGCCTAGCAACACATTTATCTATATATTTTTTTATTTAATCACTTGAAGTAGTTTGTTTGGATGTCTAGGCGCAGAAAATCCAGGTTATCAGTGCCTGATCAACTAAATAATACTACTTTTATACTGTTTAGGTGGTTGGGACAAAAAAAAATTAATAAAGATAATAATAAACACTTATAGATAATAAGCCAGAATAGATAAATAAATAAACTTTTAAAAAATAGCAATCAAATCAACAAATGAATTGAAATTAAATAAATGAACATTAAAAAAAAATCTGCAAAGGATCATTAGTTATAAACTGGTCATATATGTTTTATACGACTTTCATTGTCTAGGGACTTAATTTTGGTTGCATATAGGTCCAAGAGGATATTTATTTTTCTATTCCATTTAATCTTATTGATTTTAATCTATTTATAATGAGAGACATTCTTTATGATAATGGTAATGTGGTATTCCTCTTCCTTTTAAATTTTTATGAAAATTTAGGTTGAAAAACATATTTATGGGAGGAGTACATAGTTTGCGGGTATGACTTAGTAATATACGGAGTCGACCTTGGCTATAGCATTTTTCCGGACAGAACCGTAGACAAAACTACCATAATCTATTTTTGCACCAATCAGAGCTTGGCATACTTTAATCGTGGTAGTTCTGTCTGCTCCCCAGTTAGTTCCGCTAAGTAATCTCAATAGCTGAAGTTTTCTAGTATCTTTCAGTGATTTTATGTGAGTGTTCTCAGGATAGACGTTTATCAAATAATAATCCCAAGAATTTGCAAGTGTAGACATATAGCAAGGCGGCGTCAACTAAAAAAAGTGCTGGCGATTGTGAAGTATTTCGTTTTCTGCGCATAGTGAATACATTTTTTTTGTGTGTGTGTTTTTGAAGAGAAGCGGAGATCCGATGATTTTGACCAGTCGTCAATACGATTCAGTGATTATTTAACTGATTACTTCTTCCATAGGAAAAAAGATAACCTATAATCTAAAAAAATTTCAAGCATAACAAAATATTCTCAAATATAGTATACACCAAAGAAATCTGATACAAATAAAAGATATACAATTAAAAAAAAAATATTTTCAACTAAATTTATTTCGAGTTATGTTGCTAGTAGCAATACATGTCATGTATATAAATATATAGTGGAAAAACTAGGCGTTGTACAAAAAAACTTTTAGAAATGTTAAATTCGAAGTTAGACAATGCTATTTATTTTATCTTGTACTTATTTATCATTGTTTTTCTTCTGAAAATTAAAGTAAGTTAGATTGAAGATAACCGCCCGCACATACATGTATATATTCAATCAAAACCCTATATGACGCTTGATACAGAAATACCAGATTTAGATGGAAACAGTGACCAACAGTCAGATTTTGATATTATAAAGATAAAAAATATGTGATGAGATAGAAGTGAGAAGAAAAGTTTGGAGAGGATAAAAAAATCCGATCAGAATACAAAGTACTTCAGAGCACTAAGAATTCCAGCGATCTATTAGAATTAGTTAAGGACGAAGAAAATGCTTGAAGAATTATGAAAAGAATTGACGAAATCTATTCAATGATACCGATTGCACTCTAAATATGTGTTAGAAACAAGTTGGAAAAGTTAAGGTTGAAATGCTTTGAAGAAAGCTGTACATTTTAACGAAGTTCGTGAAGTAAATAAATCACTTGAAAAGTGCAGGTGCAGCGCTGAGAAGAAAAGTTAATCTTTATCTTGAGTACTCTGCCAACTTAAGTGCGAGTTCATTCAAGTGAAGTTTTTGAGATCAAATGCAAGGAGAATATCAACAGAGAACGAGCTTAAGTTTCTGCCTTAGCAAATATAACGCCCCACCACTCCACAACAAAATGTGGTTTATTTTAAACATTTTTAAATGTTATTCAAAAATATTTCTGAATTAAATAAATTATTAATCTGCAATGAGGTTTTTTCTCAAAAATTTAAAATTCTGTTTCTTTAATTTTCAAAATAGGAACTAATAAAACATAATTAATAAAAAACTCTATTAAAATCCTTATATTAACAAATTATGTTTTAAAAATGTTTGTTACTCTAATTAAATATATTTAATTTTATATTTTATATCACTGAGCTTGCAATGCTCAATCAAATGCAAGGTCCTACGTTTGAATCCCGGCTTATGGCATACAATTTTTTTATTCTGTTTCGTCAGATTATCCCTTCCTGGTGCACTTCCAGCCTCTATAAAGTGGGTACCCTTAATTAACTAACTAAGTAAAGTGAAAAAACCTGGCGGTTAATCGTGATCTCGGTCAAATCACCACCTTGCACAATCGTTTACAAAGAAACAATACTCTCTCTAAATAGCTCTGAACTCAAAACCCTTCATGGGTTATAATGGTACAGGTTTTTAATTTTTTTTATTTATATAATAAATAATACGCACAAATATATATAGGGAAAAGAGATAGTTAAAAGATGATGAATATATTTTCAAATTAAATGAAGCGAAATACACATATTTTATTTTAGTGCACATTGGTAGTAACATATTTTAAGGTTCATTAAATAGTGAATTTTATTAATTTAGATTAATATTAATAATAATAATAATAATAGACTCATTATTCCGTAATTGAAATTTGATTATGGTTAAAGGTTCGATTAAAATTATTCGTTACTATACATGTCTTATAAAGCTATAAATTTGTAAAAATTATATTATCGGTTAGACATTTTATTGCTTGGAATATTAAGAGAACAAAATTTAAATTATTTTTTTTTCACATTTATTAGTTTAGCATAGTACCGATAATATATTATATTATTAATTAGTTATTTTTTCTGTTATTTTATTTAATTCACTTACATTTTACGTAAATAAGGTATGAATATATTATTTTATCATGAACTACTGTCCTTTACTGTGGTGGAATGTTATACTATTCAAATAAAACAGTTTCATAATCTACAACTTTATACACATTTAGTTTACACTTAATTTACCTAAATTAATTTAAATATAGAGATTTATATTATATTTAAAAACATACACATGCATATATAAATATAATTATAAGTATAAACATAATTATTTAAATTGGGAATTAGGTTGCTTAATTAGTATTCAATAAACAAAAAAATGTTCATAGATCCTGCTCTTTATTCGGCGTTTCGATTCCGTTTTTTTATTATTTTAAATTAACAAGAAGATCCTCTTCAATGTTTTAAAATATAGTCTTGATAGCTCAGGCCGACAGCTTATAGGTCGAGTTGCTTTTTTTTTTTTTAAGTTACCAATGGGATCCTCTTCAATGTTTTAAAATAGAGCCTCGATAACTCAGGCCAGGGACACACTTCGTACAATGGAGCTTATATTATGTAGCTTGCTATCTATGCAAGTGGGCGGTGCTGAAGCTATATATCGGCCTGAGGTATCAAGGCTATATTTTAAAACATTGAAGAGGATCTTCTTGTTAACTTAAAAAAAAAACAAAAAAAAAACGGGGTCGAAACGTCGAATGGACAGCAGGATCTATAAACAATTTGTAGTTTATTGAGTAATTGAAGTGACCTAATTCCCAATTGAAATAATTATGTTAAAATATAATACTCAAAGGTCGATTGAAAAAATTTTGTATATATATATATATATATATATATATATATATATATATATATATATACATAATTTCATGCATAGTAAAAAAATTCTAACTACTAGTTCTTATCGGTGACTAGTTTAGAATGTTCTAAAACAGTTATAAAATATACTCCTTAACGTATGTATTTTCGATTAAATATTATTAAAAATTTTAATATTTATTGTAAAGTGTCAATTTTTAGAAAATAAAACACCAATGTATTTATTATACAATTTTCCAGCCACCACCAACCCCTCTCTTATTATCTTAGATATTACACAATGGTAATTTCATTAGACAGTATCATTTTTTTTTCTTTTCTTTTCCCTAAAATTCATGAGCTTGACAGTTGGCTATGTTGAGGGGTCACTGGCAGAGCGACACCGTGCCGAGAAAGTTATAAATATTTTATAAGCTGGGAAATCGTTTGCTCATCTATAATAAAATTGGAACAAATCAGCGGAAACATGAATAATTTAGGAGGCAGTGATATTTCCTCCTGGCAGTTATGGAACTTTCCGCGATTTGGCAAGCAGTGGTCTTCTTTAAGTACATATCTACTCTCCCTTACCTCCACAAACGACTATTATTTAAAAAAATATTTCAGTGTACAGCTATTTAAAAATTAATTTATTTTTCAAAATTAAATAAAAACAACGAAAATTCTATTTTACTCATGAATTTATTATATCTCTGAAGAGCTACCCTTTCTCTGGCCTTCACTCTGAAATAATAATTACAAAAGATTATTATTTTTTTATATATCTTAACAAGCCAGAAGGTATACGATAAATAACCCAATCGTGCAACAGTAAAAAATAGTGGAAACCGAAATTTTGTATTTTTATAGAAAAGTGATTTGCGGTAGCGAAGTAAAAAATACCCCATTTTTGATAACTTTAGGTTGCTATGGAGCATTTTTATATCGGATACTTAATTTACGCTATTTTTCTAGCAATTGCGCAACAAACGGAGAGCCTGTAGAAGCAATAGCCACCTCTTGACAGATGCCAATATCAGAAGGATATCTTTCGACCTAACACCACTACTCCGGTCTACAATAGAAGTGGGGTTCGCCAGCTTTATAAAGATTTCTCGGGCCTTACTCAACAGAACAGAGCTTTCCAAAGTAGTCGCCAATACACTGCTACTTCATACCTGTTTTTTAAAATCAGTTCTAGCATTTGTTCAGGTCCTGGGAAAGAACAAACTAACTGACAGATCAACAGAATAAATTAACAAATTAGTTATAGCAAGAACAAAAAAAAGTAGAATTACAAGAGTTTAATTCTGTATCATAAACTTTTTTTTATTATTTATTATTTCTGAATGATATTTAAAACTGTATTAAAGAAATACATTTAATAAATTTGAACATATGGATCTAATGACGTGAAAACACTTGATGAGTAACTACCCAATGGTAGCACTCCAATGATATGTCTACATTAGCAGAACATATGTCCACATTAGTTATCAGGAATTGAAGAGGAAGCAAGGTTAGAAACGAGAGGATTGGGATGATTGTGAAGTTTATTATGGAAGGATAGGTATCTGGATTGGGCCAGATAAGAAACATTAAGGTCATTATGGATGGTTTTATATGTAACAAAGTAGGGAGCATTGAGGATTTTACGAAGGATTTTGGGTTGTAAGGATTGGATACGAGAGTAATTCGATGGTTTCCCAAAGCTAAATTCCGTAAGTCCAAATAGGCCTTATTATAGTCATGTATATGAGTCTTTTGTAATTAGTTGGAAGTTTAGAGCGTTTGTCTAGTAAGTGCTGAAATAATCGGAAACGTCGAGCGGTTTTTTGTCGTTTCAGTCTGGTATGAGGATTCCATGTTAGTCGGTTGTCCAGGTAGAGTCCTAGGTAGCAGATTTGCTCTACAGGGATAAGTGGAGTATTGTTAAAGGAAACTGTAGGACAGGAAGTCATTGGTTTACGACGAAGGGTAAAGGTAATTGGGTGGGATTTATTGGAAGGAATTTATTTTAATTCTCCAGTATCAAAAACTTAAGCTAAAAAAAAACACCAGCTTTTTCTTTATTTCTCTATTAATACCTGTCATGTATGGAAGTCACAATAAATGTGGAGAAGAATTATGATTATGGCATGCCAGGCATGGGGAAATATAGTACCCAGCAGCACCTCTTCCTAATCTTTATTATAAATAAAGGTAGATTTTTATTCAGCTTCTTTTTGGCTTTCTTCTAACGGGCTCTGTTGTTGTGCACAGCGTTAAGGTATTACTCAAAATTAAGGTATGTTCAAAATATTGGAATTACTAATATTATGGTGAATATGGTCAACCACAACCCTTCATACAGTGGGCGAAGAATACTTGAGAAGACCAGTAGAGGTATAGCAAGAGAGAAACTTCACTTACTTTTATAAGACATCGTAGACTTAAAATCGAATAATTCTATATTTTCTTTAAGACCTTATACTTCTACAACACAACAACACAGAAAACACAGAGATAGGGATTGCTGAAGGGCCCTGAAAATGAATGATCGTCCGAACTATATAGGAATAATATTTCCGTCCAGACCCGTTTGGAACCAAAAAGTGATCTCCTGGACTACTGGGTTTCCCCACTACGCTGCATAACCTTGGAAAAGAGATAGACCCTCTATGCCACAGCCTATGATGACTAGATTTCAGAAGAAACTGGACTCAATGCCTATACGGAGAACTAGTTCACTTACCTATTGAAGGAGCAGAGCTACCTGCTTCACAAAGATTTTTTATATCCGGTAGATTAAATTTGGGAATAAGAAAATCCGCCCCTGGAAAGCCGCTAGACTGAGCTCAACTTGACCACGAACAACATACTCGAATCATCGATAAATAAATTTTAATTAAGTGTTTCAAAAAGAGTATTATAAATTTAATATGTTTAATAGCAGATATAGCATAAGCATGTTGCTATTCCCAAAACCCATGTAGTTGAAAGCCGTGATATGGTTGAATAAATACGTACAATTTTTTTAAATTTCAGTGTACAGGACTCAAACGACAGTTTATTTTAGACTATTTTAGCACTTTCTTTACAAACACTCTAAGCATACAATTAATATGAACGATTCAAAACCTGACTATAATAAGATATATTTTTACTTATGGAATTAAGATACAGAGCTTTACTAAACCATTTAATTCCTACCCATCTTATTCATACAATCCAAAATCATTTCTAAATTCCTCAATACTACTTACTTTGTCACAAATAAAATCATCCTGGTCATTATGACCATAATTCATATTTTGCCCAAATGGCTCAGTCTTATCCTTCTATAATAAACTTTAAAGC
Source organism: Nezara viridula (assembly GCA_928085145.1). Taxonomy (NCBI): domain Eukaryota; kingdom Metazoa; phylum Arthropoda; class Insecta; order Hemiptera; family Pentatomidae; genus Nezara; species Nezara viridula. The sequence goes on from OV725080.1 coordinate 26,973,998, forward strand.
CTTCCAAATCATCTCGTTTCTAATCTTGCTTCCTCATTGGCCCAGGATAACCCTCCGATACGCCTGAAGAGAAAATAGAGTCGTAATTTTCTGACGCAGAAATATTATTAGATTGTATTATTGTAGTTTCTCTACAGGTATTTTCATTTGATTGTCCACTTCTCTGTCCACTTTTACGACAGGGTCGGTTATCGACACTGCGCCTAGGCTCTTCTTGCTCCTCATCGATCAAGGATTCGCAAGCATCCACTTGTGATATCGTTGGTTGATATTAAGCCATAGCGGTCATTCATTTATAAATGACATGAGAATGAGCATATGACCAATTATGCTCGCAAGTCAAATCAAATTATTTATTTTATTTTTATTCGATCGATTTGGAACTACGGGACGTTGCTGGAGACCCGGCGGCGCAATGGGCGGATATCGGGAGTGCTTGTCACTGTCGGATGTGGTGGACGTAGTGGTCGTGTGTTTGCAGCTACTCACTGTGAGATTCCAATGTTGTGCTGATCGTGATCTTGATCCGGCCAGCCATCTGGTTCAAGTGGGCTACTGAGTGGTTGGAAGCTATTAGCATGGATAGGGATTTGTCCTTTCAGTGAGTGCCCTTCGGTACTTGCACCTGATTCGTCGTTGAAGGGTGAGGTGAAGTTGAAGGCTGGTAAAGGCCTCCGCGGATAGAAGTACGGCTCTCTTCCTATATCCACTATTCGCATGCGGCCTATACATCATCTGTTCGCATTTACGAGATGTAGTTTTATTTTATGGTTGTATATTTCATGTATTAGAAAGTTCTTTGCTCACATTAGCTTCGCGGAATCCTTTTGATACACAAGCCATACTTCAGGGTCTTGCAAGCATACGTAAATGTATTTTCGGCTAGATACTTATGTTTCAAAAACGGCTCGCCTATTTATAATATTTTAAACAAAACATTGATTTAAAGATGAGGTTAATAATGGAACCTCAAAAAATCGTGAGGAAGCTTTTTTTTTCCTTAGGAAGGAGTGGTAAGTAGCTAGTTATTATAATAGATTAGTGTAAAGTATATCAATTACTACTTACTATAAGTAGCACTCCATCAATCTGTTAAAGTAGCGCTCTCTAAATCGGCTAGCGGCTCTCTATTTCGGTGTCTATCACTATACACAGAGAAGACCAGCTGGTTTGATGCTTGTTACCATCAAAGGCAGACTTAGCCATGGCTTCCTAAGGAGCCGACACATCAAGACGACAGCCCGAGGCCAAGATAAGGAAATTACAGCTACCTCTGGCGCCATACTGTAACTGAGTCCCCTATCTGATCCACAGTCAGCGGAGCAGATTACTGCCGAATTAGGGTCATACTGATCTCTATCCGCTATCTCACAGTCTTCTTAAAGCCTATTCTCCAGTCGGCCTCGCTAAGATTAAGTGCTTCTACTGGTCGATACTCTGTCTCGTTAGTGCCTCACTTTTAAAGAAATCATTCTGATGAAGGGAGCTGTAGCTTGAAACCATTTCCAGGATAGTCTGTAATTTAAAAAGGCAGATAGCAGAGATATTTATTTCGCTTTAATAAATAACTTTTACTTTTAACTTGATTACTTAGCAGAAACTTTAAATACGCGTAGAATTATTTTCTGGAATATTTTAACTTGGTAAAATTAACATTTACTTCAGGGTGAAATCCATATTAAAATACAATATCTCCATTGAAAGTATATTGCTGTTTTTTTTTTTTTTAATATTCTCACCTTTAATTTCCATTTGCAGATGGTTGTGGTAATAAAATAACTTCAAATTGTAGAAACAATTTATTAAGGCTACGTTTTGACCCAACTAGGCAGGTCTTCATCAAGAATATTTTTACAGGCAATGCTTCCGTGTAAAACATAGCATAATATATATATTATCTTCATATTTTTATCCACACCTCTTATAGTCTTGACAATAAGCAGATGTGATGATAAAGTAAAGGAAATTGACATTTTAGGCATGAGGAAAAGTAGTACCCCGCAGCACCTCTGCCTGGTCTTGGTTTACTTTCTTACTTAAGGAAAGAAGATCTCTCATCCAGCTCCTCATTAGTTGTCTCCTGATGGGCATTTAAGCTGTGGCCATGTCGTTAATAAGTCCTTTGTGATGTTCGTGTAGTTCAAGATGAAATTGGGAGTAGAGAGTACGTATGTGTTGGTCGATAGTTGGTTGTCTTAAATCAGTATGTAAGGTTTTGTTGTTTACGTACCACGAAGCTGATGTTATTAGTCTTAAAATTTTGGATTGAAATGATTGTACTTTTTGTAAGTGCGTCTTTTTTGCAATTTGTAAATTTGTGAGGCGTATGTACATATGGGTTTAAGTAGGTAAGTGTATGCGTTTAGTTTTTGTATGATTTTCAGTTTTGATTTGGGAAAAAGTAAGTGTAGTATTTTCAGTCGCTTGTTCAAAGTCATTTGTTTCATATTAACATGTGGGCCCCTTGTCATCCTTCAGTCGAATATTAGTCCGAGATAACATACATTGTCCGTCTGAGGGATTTGGTTGTCGGCGATATAAACATGTGGACATGTGTCTTTTCGAAGTGTAAATGTTATGGCGAGTGAAATGTTATACGAATGAAATGTGCGAAAGCCGAACTGATGGTGAGGTATTATCTTTCGGCCCGTTATCATGTCAACAATGTTTTGTATAGTTATTTTTCGAAAACTTTGGAACAAATTGGACGGAGTCTGATAAGTCGATTGGATGAATATAGCTCATGATGAATTACTAAAAATCTTATCGTATATATAAATTACTGACTTAATTTTTCTATAATAATTATTGAAAAAAATATTTTAGAATTATTGAATAAATAATATTATAAATATACATTAAAATTATATTATAATGATTATTTATACCACTTGACAGCTTATTTGGCAACCCGCTATGGATTTTATAATACATAAATGGGGAACCTTGTTATCATTAGAGGCCGCACTAAAGGTTAGGCAGTGCTAATGGAGGCCGAAGTCATTCTACATATTTTACCGTTGCTATTTTTGTTTATCATTAAATGCACACACCCATATACATATATTCAACTTAATCATATTGATTTTCCAATTGTCCTGACTTAAATAATTAAATATAGGACCAAATTAATTAATTATAGGACTACGTTAATAAATATCGCACAAAAACATTTGGAGGCCATTTGAGTCCTCGAGGTTTTACACCTATGGAATAGTAGATTTAATTTTTTCCAACAATATATTATTCAAACAATCCATCTTCTGCATTCATGCTGTTACATGATCCAACATTTAAAGTATTTCTTTTTCCGATTAAAATATAAAGAGACAAAATTAATAGAAAATAATGGCTTTTTTTTTGTACATTGTAACATTGTCGAAAAATATAAAATGGCTGGAAGAGGCAATTTAAACAAGGTAGTAGGCTTAGAGGTTATTTGTCTGAAGACCGCGATGTGAGGTATAGGTTTAATTTCCTGATGCAATCCATCACGAAGAGAGCATCGAGGCGACCCTCCTGATTGAATGATCCTGAACAAAGAAGAGAAAACAATAGCTGCCCGTTATCCCACTTGGAAACTTATCAGGGCTAGTGTTCGCCAGCGGCGGGTCCGAATCCCGCTTGTCATCTCCATGTCCTTCATTTACAAAATATCACCCAAATCATTTTCACACCTACACAAAAGAACATCATTGTGAAATCGTTAAGCGTAAGATAAACTTGAACCGTCGCTCAACGTACTGGTTGCATGCTGATTGATTGTATTAAACTTTTTTTTATTCTATGTAGATGTACATATATATTTACATATAACATACCGTCACAGGCGGCAGAAACTCCAGGGGTTGCTTCATCACAAGAAGATTATTTTTAAAACTTATATGTTTTTGTTTGATCTCATTTGTTTAAATTTTGTTGAATAATTGCAAATGAATAAAATTTCACAACTTCAGTTATCAAAGTCTTGTTTCAATCAATGTTTTTTTCCTATAACATAGTCATTGGTAATTCGACCATCCAATATCTTGCTGCCCATTATAAGTTTAATTATTTTATATAATCATTCACGTATGTTTTATTTCTTATGTACTTCAAAGCAGGGACATTTGTTGTCTGCATCTGTTTTTGCTTGTTCACATAATTTACACCTAGAATCCTCAGCCACGCCTATCTTGTGTAGATGACTTTGTAGATAGTGGCCAGTGGCCAGACGGAAGCAGTCTACTCCATCTCTTCTTGGTAGGTAAGCTGGGATCGGGTTTTCCACCAAACTTCCATAACGTACTCTTCCACCTTGTCATTGTGTATATTTTTTGTTTCCTCCTTCACTACCATCCTCACCATTCGTCGGATTGAATCGTAAGATTTTGGATGCAATTCTCCTTCTCTCCTGGCTAGACTATCCGCTTTCTCATTTCCTGGAATACCTCAATGGCTCGGAATCCACTGTAAGACTACATTGGTGCCTCGGAGTGTTAGATCGTATAGGAGAGATTTGCACGCCAAGATAGCACTCGACAGAAATTTATTCACATCATTAATAGCGAGGATTGCTGCTTGCGAGTCGACAAAGAGAACACTCTGAACTTGCCTTCCTCATATTGTTCTTAGGATTATGAGGACCGCTGCTATCTCACCGTCAAAATTCGTACCATCCTCACCCATCGCAACTGAAGCTCTCTCGAGTAAACTCCTGCCCCATTTTTAACGCCTGATTCAGCTGATCCATCGGTATAAATGTGAAGCAAATCCTGAGAAGATTACTTTTGAGCTATAGTTTCTAGTGCTATTGCTGGTAATAAACGTTCGAAAATGACACCGTTAACTTTTAAACATTGTCAGCTTCGTGTTCGAAAGTCGACAGTTACCCTCCTGATTGTTTCATATCTTCCTTTAATGACCCCCTCGGCAATTTTTATACGTTGAATCAGTGCATCCCGGGTTTCTACTTTTATTTCATATATTTCATCTTTGATTTAATCCAACAGAGAATAATCCACTTCTGTAAAGAGATCTTGGAAGGCAACAAATTAGACTACCGCGACCATTCCAACAATCTGGAAAACTTTCATCCAAATGTTGCCTCACCTGACTAGTGAAATGAGCGGGAGCTTTGTCATGCTGAAAGTGCATTTGCATTTTCATGTTTAAATGAACATTCTGTAATAGTCCTTGTGATCCGAATCGAAAAATCTACGTAATTGAAACGACAAAACCACACCAACCGTACACCGAAAACTCACGTTGAAAATTGCATTCGCAGTACAAAAGTTATTAATAATGCCGTAACGGTTATTGATTCATCTGTAAATAGTATGAGCGATACAGAATGAAGATACTAATTTATTCAAGGGCAAAATTCCATACTTATAGGATATTCATACAATTATAGGTGTTTCATTCAGTGTATGCCTTACTCGTGGATTTCGTTTATTACTCTAGTTCGTGCAATGTTAAATTTACCAACTATTCTTCGTGAGCTGGTCGTCTAGATGAAGAATATTTTCTACTTTTTCTAAGTTTAGGGGAGTTTCTCGTTCTTAGCACTAGGATCTGTTCCGCTCTAAAACTGGATTAAAAAGGAATTTTTTTGGAAACTGTGATTAAAAAGGAATTTTTTTGGAAACTGTGATTAAAAAGGAATTAAATAAAACATGAAATATGTTTTATTCCACCAGATGCGCAACCAACAGGGATGATTGGGCAAAGGAAATTGAGTAGACCAAGGGCCGCGACATGCGTCTGTTGCGCAAATAATGAATGGTTCTGTTCGTATTGCTAATATCCACAAATTCCAAACACCTATCCACATAGAGAATACGGAAATATGTTGTTTGTCTGTGGTTTCTGGAATGGGAGGGTTTCAACTGTTGCTGTGGAACATCGAGAACGGTTTCCTTATAACAGACATCCTGATAAAAAAAATACCTTTTTATCCCATTTTAATTAACTTTTTATACCTGGTTGGTCTAAATAAAAACGAAATTCTATTAACTTCCATTGAAGACTCAAAAGATATTTAAAGATCTGTGGGGCAGTTTTGGACGAAACCTGCCATTTCTGAGAGAAGGTGCCAAAAACCAACGAGAAGGTACAGTAATAGGTACAAAAATAGGTACAGCATTCTAGGTCTGATTTTTAGAAGAGCTTTTCATTATGGACTGGCAGTCCCTCTTGAATTTTGGTAGAAAAACTAAATTGTTCGAGATGGAGGATAAATAGACTCCATGCATCTAATTTGGGGTAGGCCAAAAGAACCTGTAGGCCCACTTGCCATATTCGTTCCTCTCCTTCATCTTACCAGTACTTATAAAATCGGCTATTAAATACTCTTTTAAATAACCTGATTCGGTTTATATGATTATTGATAATATCATGTATAAATTATGATTGGTCATTCGTAGATATGGCTTAAGTACCTTCCATGACCCTCCTTTACTGTGTTCTCATTGACTCCTCCTCCTCCAACGGAGCAAGCTGTCATCCTGCAGACCCCGAGGACCGCCCTAGGCAGATAAGGAGCCAATCAGGAAGAGACGGGGGTCAATAGCTACTGATTAGCTTCCAGTCCTCGGATTAGGGCCCCATTCAGGGTGTCCCTGCCTGCTCCCGTTTTCACTTTCCTCACCTTTAAAAGAAGCCATGAAAATAGATACTAGCACAGCCTTTATCAAATCGATACTACCATCAGTCTTGTTCCGATCGGAATTAGAGGGCAGCTATCGGATAACTAGCAATTTGGGGAGGGGTCCTTGGGCTATGATTGATAGTTGGTAGCAGATAAAACTTAATAATATCGGATATTGAATAGCATTGGCTCAAAGGAAATTGGATTTACTAGGAGTTGGAAAATTTCTTTTTGAAATTTTTTCTATTTGACTTTTTTTAGTAGAATTTCTATTTTATGAAATTATAAAAATATTTTATTTAATTCTCTGAATCAATACAAAAAAAAAAAAAGATGCATAATATTTTCCTTCGATTCAAAGGAAATTCAGACAATTCATACTTTAATTTCTTATAAATTATCTACTACTAATAATAATATAAATGAACACATAATTCAAAAAGGAACAAAGTAATTAATATATAAATAAAAAAAAACAAAAACATAAAGTCTTGAATCTCCAACATACAGCTGAATAGTAATGCAATTAATTTGTTTATTTATTTAATTTATTTGACACATTTTCATATTATGATATTTTTGAGTTTTGGTATGCTTATTTGTTTTCTTCTCTCATTCCTCCTAATAATCAGCTGTTTAATATAACATCCCTGTACTTCGTTTATGCAATATACCGTTTCCTTTAGTATGCCTTCAGTAAATATTTTTTGTCTTTCTTTCGTAACTTTTTTTTATTTTTGTTACATTTTTTCCCGCCTGAATTGGCGAAACGTTGTCAAGTTAACTGTTAACCTGTGGATTTGAGACTCTAGGCTATACGGTTTGGAATTTTCCATTTATATCCTGACTATTAATATATATCTAATCAAGGAGAAGGATTTAGGAAAGGTTAATCAACATTGTTGACAGCTGTTTTAGTCCTATTTGGAGATTTAGTACAGAGTCATTTAGGGTCGAATTACTGTAAAACAAAATCCATATACCCATTCAAGAGACATTCATGGTTTAAAAATATAGTTACCTTGTAACATTATTACCGAATATTTGCCAAGATTTTTTTTTTGTTATTATTTCTTCCTTCAAAGGGTTTTTAATAAAAATTCTTGAATACTTTACATTTTGGCCATATATTTATTAGTGGTAGATAGTGTGGCCCAAAATCGGTCTTGGTCTTCCACTTTGCAAGACCAAGACCAAGGCCGCCTAACTGTTACAAGACCAAGACCAGGGCCATGGCCGCCTAATTGTTACAAGACCAAGACCAGGACTGGTAAAAAAAATCTATTTTTGTAATACAACTTAAGGCAAAATAATCACTAATACTTGATAATCTTAGTTACTGTATGTTAATAATTTTTATAACGAATATACTTTTGCAATTAACTCCACTAATTTTTCATTTTGGCTTAGTTAGATTTCTCTTATCTAAAAAATTACAGTAATATCTCTATAGTAATAAGCTAATAAGTAACTGCAAGACTGTTGCGAGACTCTCGCGCAGGACCAAGACCATGACCAATACTGAATTTGCAAGACCAAGACTTGTCTCGGTCTCGCATTTGGGCAACACTAGTGGTAGCGGCAGGGGCGTTCACAAGTTGTAACCGGGGCTATTTTAAAAACAATTATCAGATATTATTGTTAAGGTTTTTTTTTTTTTTTAGCTCGATACCAAAGATTTATTATTAAAAAATTGTCTGAACCGAAATAGTGATCCATGATCCAGAAAACGTTAACATTTTTTCTTTTTTATAAACCACATGCAGTAGGTATTTTTAATATAATTGGAATTTTTATTGGAGAAATACGTATCAAAAAGTAGTCTACACAAAACAAAATGAATTGAGTCAAATTAGTTTTGTTGGGCGAAGTTTTATATTTTCATCGATCAATTTATACTATAAATGCATGTTTTGAATTTAAACTTTCATTATTTTTTAACGATCAACATAAGCATTTTTCATCCTGACCATTAAATGAAATCTTTATCGTTTCATCTTAGCTTGATAAGATCGGAGAACAAAGCGAGTGGCCGTAGCAATATTCATATTTAGTGGAGGCCGGCATTTTAGGCTTTTGAGTTCCCTGGTTACAAAGGTTATGCTCTCGGACCGTGTTCTCCATCGCGCAACAATTAGCTCCAATTTTCGAAATTAAGATTTGCATAAGTGGCATCGTGCTCTACAGCCCTTCCTCTACTTAACAACTTCACCTCATCTGTTTCAACTACGTTCCGTAGAGTAGTTCCAACATTCAATAACTTACGTAATCAGAGTAATGGTTCAATTCTCAAAATATGTAAAACGCTTTTTTTAGAATTATTCTTTTTCAATCCTCATACTAGACTGAAACGACAAGAAACCACTCGACGTTTCCAATTACTTCAGCACTTACTAGACAAACGCTCTAAACTTCCAATTAATTACAAAATACTCATATACATGACTATAATAAGGCTAATTTGGGCTTACGGAGTTGAGCTATGGGGCTTCACTAAACTATCGAATTCCTCTCTTATCCAATCAGTACAAAACAAAATCCTTCGTAAAATCCTCAATGCTCCCAACTTTTTTACAAATAAAACCATCCATAATGACTTTAATGTTTCTTTTGTTTCAGATCTGGCCCAATCCAGATACCTATCCTTCCACAATAAACTTCAGAATCATCCCAACCCTCTCGTTTGTAACCTTGCTTCTTCTTAAATTCCTGATAACGCTCCGAGGCTTCTGAAAAGAAGATGGCCCCGTGATCTCCTAATGTAGACATATCATTAGAGTGCTACCACTGGGTAGTTACTCAGCAAGTGTTTTCATTTCATTATATCCATATGTTTAAATTTACTAGATGTATTTATTTAATACATCTAGTAAATTATTTCTTAATGATGTACACCTGTATTAAAGAAATACATTTAGTAAATTTGAACATATAGATATAATGACGTGTAAACACTTGTTGAGTAACTACCCAATGATAGCACTCTAATGATATGTCTACATTAGGAGAACATATGTCCACATTAGTTATCAGGAATTGAAGCGGAAGCAAGGTTAGAAACGAGAGGGTTGGGATGATTCTGAAGTTTATTATGGAAGGATAGGTATATGGATTGGGCCAGATCTGAAACATTAAGGTCATTATGGATGGTTATATTTGTAAAAAAGTAGGGAGCATTGAGGACTTTACGAAGGATTTTGTTTTGTAAGGATTGGATAAGAGAGGAATTCGATGGTTTAGTGGAGCCCCATAGCTCAACTCCGTAAGTCCAAATAGGTCTTATTGTAGTCATGTATATGAGTCTTTTGTAATTGATTGGAAGTTTAGAGCGTTTTTCTAGTAAGTGCTGAAGTAATCGGAAACGTCGAGCGGTTTCTTGTCGTTTCAGTCTGGTATGAGGATTCCAAGTTAGTCGTTTGTCCAGGTGAAGTCTTAGGTAGCGCATTTTATTACTAATTTAGACTTTTATATAAGCGGTATTTTATATAAAAAATCTATTGAATGCATATTATTTGGCTAAAAAGTGGAATAATTGACAAGAAAAAAGTACTTTATTCTAATTATCTCTGTACAAGTTGGTATTTAATACTTTTTTTTTTTGTATTTTTGAAACCCCAAAAATACACTCTCAGATAAAAAATAAAGGAGAACTATATGCGTATCTGACCTTATGTGTTGTCCTCACCTCCGCAAGATGAATTATAAGATTTTTCCTATCTATATTTTTTTTTTTTGTTCCTCCTTAATCCGATTTAAATATTTTTCGTACCGAAGAACAAGGAATTCCATATTTTCTTTCAGCTTCACGGTACCTCATTCCCTAGCCGATATAACGTTTTACTCTTGTAATAATGTCTTCAGCTAAACTTATGGTTGAAATAAACCGTAGGCGTTGATGACCTGGGGGTTTTACACCTATAAACAACAACGGACAGACAAACAAAGTCTTCTGAGTACATTGTTTCAACACAAAATTTCAACACACACTAGCGCATTTATGAATTATATAGGTGTATATTTTTATTTGTCCGTAAATATTATTCAAAGATTAGTGGTTAGTCCTTTACAGAAACTCAAAACAAACCCAAACATTATCAGTTCAATCAATTTCCAATAAACAATCGTGTCCCCACAGTTTAGAATTATTATGGATCATAATTAAAAAAGGTAGCACTAGTTTACGTTTTTTTTTTTTGTCCAGTAGTGTACATGAAGATAAAAACAAAAAAAAAATGAAATGAAATGTGTCAGATGGTGGTTTATTAAGTAAATGTATATTGATTTTATAAGTTTGTAATATTTTTCATCGAGTAGGTTGACAAAGGCTGTGCCTTAATTTATTATGTTTCAATATAGTAAGTGCATTTTGAGGAACGAGCAGAATTTTAGGAATGGGTTGCACACACGGAAAAAAAAATCATATTTCCTCATCCGATTTTTATTTCTTTAAATTTTATTAGCTAATTATAACTACGCAAAATTTTACAAATTAGTATTTTGGTATCAGCATAACAATTTTGTTTACATCAGATTGTCGGATGATAGGTGAAATCCCCGACTTAAAGTAAATGCTTTACCTGTTAAACATGGAGTGACAGGAGGCCCGATAGGCTGACACCCCGGGATCAGGAATAGCAACCCCTTTAGGGGGACAAATCCTGTTATTTTTCGCCTAACCCGCCAAAAAAAGGACTACCTGTCTGTTACCTCGAGCCTTGGAGAAGCTGTATATATATACATTTTATAGTTATTTACCATTCATATTGAATAACAATTCACAATTTCGAGTTGTATTAATTCCTTAGAGTTCGGGATCAAGCTATTAATACTATTTTTTCAAATGGTTCCGAGCTTCCATATTGTTTTTTTCAATAAAAATAGGAAATATAAACTTAATATTGAAAGAATGTGGACAAAAAAAAAAAGAACTGAAGGAAAGTATAGAAAGACACAAACTGGGTCAAATGGTAGCAAATATATAAGTGCACTCAGACCGCCATGGTACCCTAAGCTGGCACGTAATACGCTGAATTAGATGATACGGAGTACTATAGCTGTTTAAAGGAATCATAATTCAAGATAGTGGCTCTAACGTCGGAGCTCTGAGTCAACTATATTTAATCCCTAACCATGTAAAAAAAAAAAAACTAAGGTGTGTTCTTTAGATCACAGGATAGAAGTGAAAACATCTACAGGGAACTAATAATATAAAATATAAATTATAAAAAATAGCTCATTATAAAGAGCCTGAACATTTTTTTTCTTTTCGCCTCTTTAACAAGGCGTCGCGTCAAGATACAATTTTTAATAACAGCCCATTACAGAGGAATATGGTGAAAGATACCCTCGCTTACAGGTTCTATTTTTAGTTTCTGAGATATTTTAATCCATATCTTCAATAAAATTCGTTATAATTTGGTTCTCGACACTATTTTTTCTTTTGTCGCCTCTTTATCACGGCGTCGCGTTAAGATACAATTTTAAATAATAGCTCATTACGAAGAGAAGAAAATGTCGAACATTTCTCTGGCTAACTATAAGCAGTGATGATTTTTAGTTTTGGGGATATTTTAGTCCATATGTAAAAAAATTTCAATTAGTCGACTCTAGCCGACTTTACCCGACCATTACACATTGCAAATCTGACATTTCAATAATAATTGTGTCAATATAGTTCACTCTCTACAAGTAAGTGAAAAACGCGCTTTAAGAAGGTTTAACTTCAATAACATATTTTATGACTACCCAAGGTAACGTCAACTCCCGAATAATCCGAAAATATCCTAAGTTCAAATGATCCATTTCCTTCCAGCGATAATGCGTTTAAATTCATATAACTGCCAAAATTGAAAAAAAAATCAAATGAATCGTAGAATGTGCAATACGTGTTACTTCTTTCTTTTTTTTTTTAACTAAAAAAAAAACGCTGCAAATTATTTCACAATGGTTTATTATCTCCAAACAATTACACATCTAAAGGAACATTACCTTCCGAGTTACAAAGAAAAAAAAAAAAAGGTGATTCCAATTATTGGACGAAACTTTTTTTCTTTAATCATTAGTAATATGCTAAAACAAATAGCATTAGTACAGTAACACATTTAAAATTTAAAAACCAAACCAAGGATATAAAATTTGCAGTAGAACACATAAAAAAACCGGATACCATATCTTTGCTCCTAATTGTCCGATTTTAATGATTTTTTTTTTTTTTTAGGAAATTTCGTCAACTTTAAAAAAAACTATACAATATCAACAAAAAAGTAAAAACTTTTCGAGTTATTCGGAATTCGTAACTTTTTTTCCAGCTTTTTTTCGTTGAAGTATGTTATATAGATAAATTTAAAGGGCGTCGAGAAAATGACTTTAGCGAAGTTTCATGGAAATCTGTACATTCGTTTAGGAGGTACAGTCTATAGCAACGCAGGATTTTTGGCCGCCATTTTGAAAGTTAAAGGCGGAGAGTAATGTCGATGAAGGAGGATCATCCTCGGGTGACCTCTGATTTTATATCAAAATTTGAAAAAAAAAAATCGGTCTAGTAGTTTCGGAGAAAATGCGCAGACGGCGGACAGACAAAAAAAGTGTTTTCTTCGTTTTTCGAATTCTACACGTCTTGAAACGTGAAACCTCATATTTTGAGAGGGGGTTATGTTTTTGAATTTTGGTCTATCACAATGTTTCATTATTGAAAATAATAAACCAAAATCTTCTGTAGTAAAAATTTGAGTTTGGTTCATTTCAGGATGTGAACCCTTCATATTGGAAATGATATCTTTGACATTGTCGTATTTCGCCACATCACTCCTCCCTTCAGCTTTCAGTGAGACAGTGAAAGAACCGTTGGGCTAATACCGGAGGAGTAGAGGAGTATGGGAGGAGAGGCCTAGGAGGGACAGGGCAAATCCCCGCGATAGATCTGTCAGCGCCAACATCAGTCAACGCTCCCTATGAGCCCCCCTTTCTTCTCCCGACCATTCTCATTCTTTTTTCATCCAACTCATTTCCTCATCTTTTTCATAGAGATCCCGCTCCGAGCATATCACTCCCGCTCTCTGCCAGAAGAAAAGTCTACACAGCTTTTCCAAAAGATCTATAGCACCATATCCCAGAATTATTACATCATCACTCAAGAGAATATTCTTTTGATAGGCTTCAAGGGTTCGGTATCACGCTTATTGAAATTAATATGATATTTTATAAATAGAGGTGGATTATGTCTTTATATTATTAAATACTATATTGTATCACAATCAAAGCTACTGTTCGTATTTTATGAACTAGTATGCCCCACTGAGAATCGTTAAATTAAATATCCTCCTTCATAATCAATTCCAATCATAAGCGACATCAGCAAAACATGTTTTTTCTACTTTCTTATTTACCCGGAAAGTTCAAGTCTTGAAATAAAAGGTTGTTGATTTTGTAAGTACGTTTTTTTGCTAAGCCTTTAATTTTTAAGGCGAATGCCTATATGGATTTAAGCAGATATGTGTATGAATTTCGTTTTATCTAACAAAAAGTATAGTATTTTCAGTCGCTTGTTTATAAGCTTTTTATCGTCTATAAAAATGAATTTGCGCCAACTTATTGTTGACAATCAGCAAATGTGCTGGCGATATATAAAATAATGACATGGCAGTCATGAGAAAGGAAGGTACTCAGCAGTACCTCTTCCCTAACTTGTTCCAATTACTTGGTTGTTTAAGGAAGAAGATGTTTTTTAAACATTACTTTTCATTTTTAAGCGAGAGCACCAGGTGTTCGCCTCTCTAATATTGCTCCAAGGCAACGTACTATGTTTGTCACGCCAAACTGTAAATGTCACATATTGTTAGTCATGTTTTAATCTTTAAGTTTTATAAATTTTGTGAATAATGTCGCTTACTTTTCTGGAGGATAATGAAAATAATATATTAATTTAAATACCTGTTATAAAGAAGAATCTAATTCTTTTCATTATGTTAGTAAGAGGTATACTATTGTTCTAAACTAAACTTTTGATAACAACTTAATCGAAATCCGTTTTTGAAAAGAAGATATTTATTTAATATCAGAAGATGCAAATAATTTTCGATACTAGAAATAAGTTCCGAAATCTTGTTTAATATAATGTCTCCTAATGATAGTGGAACACTAATATCCTTTTTGATCTGATATTTGGTTTAAATTTACTAATACACACAACTATAAATAATTATGGGATCATTAAATGTACATTATATTTTATCGAATGGGAAATGGAAAATATCGTTTCGTTTTCATAACATCATAGAACACTATTCGAACAGATACACCGATTTAAATCAAAGAAAAGTAATGATATAACTAAATTTTCATGAATGATATATTTATCGCGTCAAACGATTTAAATAAGTCTAAAAAAATAAAAATTAAATTAGACTGTAAACAAAATATATTATGAACTGTTAATAATTATTAGTTAAAGTGGTTCGGCATAAAATCGTGACATGTTAAGAATTCTTATTGTTTTTCTAACCCGCATATTTAATTTATGTTAGTTACTTGTGTTAAAGATTTCACTAGATTTTAAGCTTAATTGATTAGAGTATAGTTTCATATTTTTATTATGAGTAATTTTATTAAGCATTACCTATCACCAAAAATAAATAAATAGTTCATTTATGATTATTTTCACTATCCTTTTTATAACCATTATTTTTGTTAAACTATTGTGGTTCAAATATGCGAGTAATTATATTTCGGCAAATTCTAGTTTTGTATTCATTAGTTATTTATTTTGTGTTTGTGTTTTTTTTTTGTCCTCGAAGTATAATAAAGTAGTCTGAGGTTATTGTGATATAATAATAATTATATCTTAATAAAAAGTACGGCACTAAAGGACACTTGACCAGCACTACTGATGTGCATTGCAGGTAGGTGTTGTTTAGCGCCGTACTCTTACTTTATAATTCAGCAGTTATTTATTGTATTATATATATATATATATATATATATATATACATAATAAATTAAAACAAAGAAAATAAGAAATTTAAATACGATAAAGAGAATTAATAAATGTAAAAAATAAAATAATAAACTAAAACTGAGTAAAATTAAAATAAATAAAACACATCCACACTTATGTAGAATATTTGCATTTAACCAGCGGAATCGGAGTCAAGCTTTGTACGTTGTGGACGGCAAAGCAGGACTCCAGGAGATCCCAGTGATTCTCTTAATCTGTATAATTAGAAGCATAAAAAAGGTGAACATTTTACAGTCGATCCATCTGATATGGTTATCAATCACAATGTGACTGCATTGTGCAAACCAATACATCAACACGCTGGTCAAAACATCAAGATAAAATACAAGAAAAGATATGTTATTTGATATAGTAGCTTTTCAGTGTTATGTTGCAACAAGAATTAAGAAAATAAATTAAAAAGACGTCGCAGTCATGTTGTCTGATGCATGGTATTCGATTACAGTAAATCTAATAATGTTTTTGTGGAAAAAATTACGGCCTAAAGAAAATATAGCACAAGACAAAGCATATACATAGGCGTCGAAAAATTGCTAACCTTGATCAACTTCAAGCCGAAATCCATTAAAAAATGGGGAAATTCTCCTTGAATAAAGAAGAAATATGATTAGAACACTTGGATGACACAGAAATCGTCCAAAGATTACCTAGACAGGGCGAACGTGAACAAGTCGTAGAGAACAAAACCTTCGATATGTCTATCGTTTTGATATTCATTATACTGAAAAATTTCTTTACACCAATTTCATTCGTCATAATAGATAAGTCATAGAAACGCCATAAAGGCATTCAATACTTGCTTGGAGCGGGCGAATGAAAGCAACGCCGACCACCAAAGCCTGGTACTTTTAATGAATTTGCGAGATCAGGCTATTTCTTTATCGAAATCATTAACTCGACCAACATTATATGATGATTTTTTGGAATGATATTTAACTGATAATATTTTCGTCACTATGTGCAATTTTTCTAATGTTTTAAATTTAACCTTTGAAATTCCGAATATACCATGCTATCTGCGTGGAAAAATGATCAAGATCGTCCTATATAATCAATTTTTTTTGCTTATACCATATATCTATTAGAATTATTTTTAGAAAAAAAAAATGTGTCTGAATAAAAACTAGCTTCTTTATTTCCTCCTAAATTTCAAACATAATTTCAAAATATTTTTTACAGTTCCAACATCTCAATTATAGTCCAATAATTTAATTTATTATCATCATTATTATGTAAATCCTCACGCCAATTTTACAGTATGCAACTACCGTACGTAGTCTGCTAAATAGGAAAATATCAGACCGAAAATAAACTGATAAATCATAATAAGATCTGATATATCATAAGATATTATCGGTTGCTCTTTTGTAAAAAAAAGAGCCGTATTCTTACATACGACCTTTTGCACTTACATTAGTGACATATTAATTTCTAATATCATAAAATAAATATTTACTTATTATAGAAAAAAGTTTTGTTTGTAACCAATTGTTATAGCATTGTTGTCAATTGTGCACATGCTATGATAAATGGTTATAACGCACTGGTAATATAAAATAATTTAATATCATCTGATCATAATTAACGATTTGTTTCAAATGTATTAATTTCCTTTATTTCAGTTAATCATTTAATTTATAAATAACTCCTGACATTTACCAAGATTGTGTGATAAACTCATATTTCGATATCTTTTATAATTAATACTAATAAAGTACCATTTTTAGTATTTAATTTACTAGACTTACAAGAATTATAGGATTTTTAAATGAATTAGAGCATAAAGTAAAAAGTTTGTCGATTGGAATAAACCGCAAAGGACTTTTGCCGACTCATAGAAAATTAAATCCAACTTGTGGTGTCTAGATATATCACTTGCAATATACAGAATTCTCTCTACCGTGTGACGTTTCATTTTCAGTAGGGGAAAAAAATAAAGAGAATGGAATAAATTCTGGAAACTTTTATTTTAAAAATGCTGAATATTATTTCCTTGTTCGAGCTATTGAAGATTTTTGGTGTGGTATGTATGATATACCTGAATATATATATATATATATATATATATATATATATATATATATATATATATATATATATATATATATATATATATATATAATTTATATTCTATACAATACTATCACACTATGTTTTTTTGTTTTTTTTTAGTTCCGGTTTATCTTTTTTTTAATGAAAAAAATTAATATATGACACTCTAATGGAATTAAATAATGATAGGGATGGGATAAACAGGATTAGATATGTGTAAAGAATGAGTGAAGTTCTTGTTAAAATATTTCGTTGTAAAAAAAAGTTGTATATTAGGGTCTTTAAAGCGGCTACTTTTTAAAAGGGCCTGTGGTCATCTCTAAAGGGCTGTTATTAAATACGACGCTGGGAACAGCGACAAAAACTCTCCGTTATGAAAACTAAAACACTTAGCGACCTCCACTTTTATATAAAATTAAAATCATTCTACATTAACAAGAATATTTTTAAAAGTAAAAAAATATCTAGTTCTTGGATGAATTATACATCAATAGGATCAATAACAAAAACAAGTTTTAAGGTTGAAAATTCTAGATACTTTTAAAATTTAAAAACAATTCCTTATTCCAGTTTTGACATTTTTTCTATATTATATTTTCACTATTATTCGACTATAGGACAGTATAATAAATAATCAAAACTAAAGGCGATTATTAATTAGATTCACCTATAGCAAATATTATTTAAAAAATGTTATAAATGCATATATTTTGTAATTCATACCAAAAAATGAAGAGGTACTAGATAAAAAATGTGGAAACTTGGTAATGTTTTCGTTTTCATTTATATACTAATTATACCTTTTTTTACCAATCTTTTATTGTTATTTGTTTTGTTATTTCAATTTTCATGATAGATATTGCTGATACATTATTGCTGAAAAATATATAACATTCTCAAGTTACAAACAGTATAAATGCCAATATTTTATACATTTTTCAATTTTCGCAAGAGATGACGATCAAACATTGAAATGAAAAAAAAAGAAGCCTCTTGAACTATTTTAATATTCTCATAAAAAAACTGACGGAGTGGAAAAGCTGAACTGTTTACGTATTTTTTTTTTTTTTTTTTTAGTACTTTAGTTGTTTTATATTCCCAGTATTATTTTTGTCAGAATGACGGAATGAAATCAAGAGTAAAAAACAAAGAGTTCTTCTTTATAAATTACTTTACAGTTGTAGCATGTCTATAATCTCAATCAATTGGTCTGGTAAATAATAGAAACATAAGTTCGTTAAAGGTGTTGTTTCTTATACCATTGGATTTTTAAATTATTTCACATTCCAGTTTCTGCACAGTTGGGAAAAAATCTCTAATTGCTTATTACTTATTATTGGCTCCTTACATTCAATATAATGTAAAAACTAAACAGAGTGGGGATTGGAGGGAACCAGCAGAGCATAAGAAGAGGCATCTGATTGGTCCTAATGCTCTTATCTAGTTTCTGCTTCCATCACCGTGAGCCAATCATCTTTTGCCTCACCTGGCAGCCAGCCAATCCCCTTCATCGGAGGGTCTTCGTTCCCAGATAGCGATGGTCGGGGAATCGTAAGTTTCCGGGGTCAGGTCTCAATAACCTGACGTACTATTTCGAGATGTGACGAATCAATACTTCTCTAGGCATGGATATTGCAATAAAACAACTTTTAATTCACTCCAAGACCAAGGAATTGGACTGTATCAAACTAAAGTCCTTCTTAATGATTGTAATTAAACAAATACAATTATTCATAAAGATCTAAAACATTGGTTCCTCCATGCTTACCTCTTAACATAAAAGACCCATCTTATTTTTCCCAACATCATCGTTATTCTGAGAAGGTTCGGGGCTAGGAATTACGCCAGAAGGGTAATCCTAATTCTGCAGACCTTTCTTTCAAATCCCTCGCTCTCCCCTCACCAATAAAAGCCAACATTTTATATAAATATTTCAGGTAATATACTTTGAAATAAATATCGTCATCTTTCAATATTATCTCTCTTTTTTTTTACAAAATAATGATTGTATTAAGATTTTTTTTTTTTTAATTTTTTCAAACACAAATATGGCGAAGAGAACAGGGCTAAGACCGTCTCCATGTTCTACAATTAGTGTAAAAGAAATATTTCAAGCCCATAGAAAGTAACCTTACACTACCGTTAATATCTGCATATATATATATATATATATATATATGTATACATTTTGAACAGAGGTTGAAAATTGTATGGGAGTTTTTAAAACAATTTTAACATACAAGTTCGAACGTTTTTGAAATAAAATGCTAGATTTGTGGTAAACGTTTAACTTTTATTTTTAAAAAGTTCAATTAAATAAATAATACACAGTAATTATGTTTAGATTTAAGTTGTAATTTATCTTGAATGAATTACACATGAGTCTAACGCGTCGTTTGTTTGATTGTTTGAGTAGCTATGAATAAAAGTCATTTTTTTAAATCGACTCTGTAGCATAATTAAAAACTTTAAAATGAAAGTTCTGTGAAATGTTTCCTTGAATATTTTCAAGGGTTCTAGTTTCAATAGATTTGAAAAACTATCGACAGTATGAATTCCGATGATACTGAAACTTTTTAAAATTATTTAAATTTTTTCTGATTCAAGCGATGATTTTGAAGGGTAGGCACATCTTTTGTATAAATAGCACACTTTATATAGATAGCACACTTTCGTTATAAATAGTCGTTTAAAAGTTCGCTATGATTTGCAAAAAAATTAAATAGATATATATTTTTATTACTATCCCTATATTTTCCGTTATTTTTTCATAATGATAAAAATATTGCCAATTAATACGAGATGCTGACTGAAAATTAATTCTCGGAGGAGAAAACGTTTTACTGAATGAGAGATATAATTTATTTTCGTGTTTTGTTCGGACTGTACTTTACAAGTACGAGTGCATTATCAAGTAAAGTAATTAATTTCGAATTTCCGTTTCGACTACACACGACAGAAAAACGAATTGGCCCAGGCCTTCAGATAATTAGCAACGTAATTAAATTCACCTCTTCTATCATTTTCTCTCTCTCAATGAAAGCCTTGACAATTTAACAATGTTATCAAAATTAATGTAGCAGGGTATAATAGGACAGATTTATTATAGATTAGTTTTAGTTTTATTTATGGCAAAGTAACAACATATCGTATATCTACTGATATTTTTAAGTATGACAATTGGTATCGTGATATATCTAATGTCTATGATATATCTAATGATATTGATCTCATATTTCAGAAAAAAAAATATTCAAATATATATATATATATATATATATATATATATATTAAATTCACACTAACGCAGGATTGAGAGATATCAAATAAAAGATCACAGTCGGAGTGAGATTTTGAATCTATAAAATAAAATATAGCACTGTAGTAGCCAATCCACATTCACACCAGACAGACATCGTAGTTCGCATTTCGGCAACCACCTAACAACAGCGACAGAACCTTGTATTTTTCAAAAAGAAAGATTTTTGTTTTGGTTCATGTAAAAATTGTTTTACTAAGCCACACCAAACCTACCGGTCACCCTTTCTAGTTTTCTCCCTATCGGCTGAGTTCTCATTTTAACACGTTCTGGCCTCATATCAAACACTATCGAAGAATGAAAACAGAACAAATATGGGATTAGAAGTAAGTTTAAATAAATTTTGAAAAGTATTATGCTATGGAAAACTTTTTGCTATATAGTAATTATTCAGAACTCACATAGGTCCACCTTAAACTAGTGTTTTTTATATTTGAAGGACAAAAACATGTCGACATATCTTTACATGGAACTTTTTAAGGCTAGATGACTAGAGGACTTTGAAGTCTAGATAAATGTGCAAACTTCGAGATCTCGTTATATTGGGTTCTTGTCATTGCCCAATACTTTGAATCATATATTTAACATTATAAATACTTTGGGTGTACAATTCACTTATCAGGCGAGTTTTGATATACAGGGTGTTTCTGGGTTAAGTGGCCAAACTGCAAAAATGAACTAAGGACATCAAACAAAGAAAAAAAAATCCCCTGAAGGTATGTACGTAAACGTCCTGCACACCACTGGATTTTTTTGTTTTGGGTGAAATTAAACATAAAGTCTATGCAAGTTCGGTCAATAACTTTGATTCCTTCCGAAGAAGGATAATTGAATTTTGTGAAAAAATAAAACATATCCAGTGCCATTTTGCCACTGCTTTGGTTGAATTTAATGTTTAAGTTTAATTAATAAAGTAGTTGGAACAAATAAATAGGTTTTATTTATTTCATGTAACGTAAATAATTTATAACAACGAAAATCTTTAGGTGTGAATATCTCTTAAAGAAAGCCTTTGCGGACATACCTTCAAAGGAATTTTTTTTGTTATTTTCATTTTTGCCGTTCCTGAAACACCTGTAGAAACCTGGACACTAAACGGTAATCTACAAAGTAAAAAAAGATGCAATGAAGTCGCATGCAAATAAATGGAAAAAAATATCCCAAGACAGGCAGAGATAAGGAAGTTAAGTTAAGCGGTCATAGATCAACATGATCTGTAAAACTAAAAACAAATAAAATAAATCCCTACATTAAATTTCTGTTAAACTGTTTATTAATATCCAAGATTTAATAGAATATCAATGTTATTTTAACTTTCTATTGTTTTATTATTTGTTCTTAAGTGGCCTTTTGTAATTTACTTCTGTAATATTTTATCTTTTTGAAAATTATAAACAATCATTGACAATTGCTTTACGCCCTTCAATATTATGTGCCAAACAAACACTGTCAGTTTTCCCCAAACTATTTAGAATATCTTCATAGTTAGATTATATTGTTTTTTCTCTATCCTATACTAATCTAAGATGTACTGAATGATTTTTTCTTATTATAGAATTGTTTTATAATATTGCTGTGTGAATACGATAATCTTGCTATCCATTACGACCTATTAGAGACCAATACATTAAAATCGAACAATTTTTGTTGAATAAGTTTTCATTAAAAATCATGCCCTTTTCTTCTTAGAAAAATAAATAAATGTGATGTCTTTGACATGGTTCCGAAAAAAAATTTCCTGCCGCTAGTAAGTTATAGTTTCATCCCTTAGATCCTATCTCCTCCAGGGCAAAATCACTCTTCATTTCCCGCTCTATCCAGGAGCCGTTTTCCCGTGGGATCTGGTCTACGAGGGAACCCAGCCGCTGTTCGGAATACTAAGCAGATAAATCGGGAAGCTCCATAATCAAATGTGTAAATTGGGTATAATTATTCTTAATCAGGATTGATTTCAACAGAATTTACTGAAGAGAAATCTGAGATATCAGCACAACCAATGCATTCCATACTAGAATTGTAATAAACTCAAAACGGAGATGAATGTAGAGTACTTTTTAAAAATTAAATTTAAGGTAAGTTAATTTAAATTATGGTAAGTGTAGTGCTTTTGCCTAATCTCTATAGCCTTTTAGTACTAGTGAGGCGTTTGAGATTTTGTGCAGGGATTTTCCGGAGCCCTGCTTTCCCCTCTACAGATGTAGTTGACAAGCTTCTAAAGTTCATGAGTTTCCTTGGCTTAATGTAAGTAGTGTATATGCATGCTTGTGTTTAATTTAAAGTGTTGTATCTTTAACTCTATTACATTAAACTGTATTTAGTGAGTGTCATATTTTATTTTAAAAATACAAAGCGGGACGACGGATTGCAACGAATACACAAAAGTGAAAATTTCCATTTGTAATTAAGAGCGAAGGAATTTAAAGGAGCTCTTTTCAGCCCATCGTCTATGCTCGATATTGCACTCTCCTATTGCGATTACTCGAACTGTCATTTCAAGTACAAATTTCGAGACCAACATATTTATTTTGTATAAGGAGAGTAGAAGGTTACATGTGCTCAACACATGTGTAATTAAATGAACAGTTGTATAATGAAATTATTTTTTAAATCATTTGTATAATGTAATTCAGATATTTTTTTTTCTATAACATTCTGTTTTTCTTAAGAGACTTCGTCACAGAATAAGGTTATTTTTCAATTTCTATTTGTAATTTGTAAAATGGGGATTGGTCCACCGTTTAGTGGACATGTGGTACCGCTCTAGTTTATTTTAAATTATCTAATTTGTATTTATTTTATATGTCTTGGTTTTCAATATCATCATTGTGCCATCATTTTATTTAACTTATTTATATTTTTTGTAAATATGGTATGCAGGTGGTTTTTCCTCATTAAAACTATTGTACTTTGTTGTGACAAAACGTCATGCTGCTCAATAAAACAGATTAAAGAGAAGTAGAGTTGTAAAAACTCCCTGAAAATAGCTCGATCAATTCAAAGAATTGGTTTTCGCTTTGACTTTGATAAGGTTCATTGCAGTTAAGGCTATTTTCTTGTGATGTTTTAGGACACGCGATCCCCTTCTGGATCATATTGTTATCGACTAAATAATCTGTTAAATTATTTTTTTGAACATATTATATATTTATTGATACCTACGGCAAATCAAAGTTGAATGGTAATTATTAATTATTTGTTCCTGAGTAGAGCACAAGTATTTTCTGGTTTATTAAAGGCAAACATTTATATAATATATGTATAGGTAACTTTGAAGTAAATATGACAAAACTTGTCATGTCTACCATTTGGAAAAATAGGATCTTGAACAATATTGATCAAAGTAGGAAGTATTCCTTTCAAAGTCGATTAATTGTCGATTTAGTATAGTAGAATATCATTCCACAAAGTTTCTTTATACAGAATGGAATAATTATATATTTTGGAAGCCTTTCACAATTCCAGAGTGTAACTAATGCAACATAATTCAAATAAAATAATCCCAAAAAGCATTTTTGTAATTAGAAAGTACATTTTTTTTTATTAGTTAAAAATTAATACATTCTGTCGCATTTTATGGCATTAATATTAGGGCTATATTAATTATTCACACAATATGTACATAGAAATAGAAATAGAAAATAACAGTATTCTGGGACAAAGTTCCTTTAGAATAGCAAAATAGTACAGAATTAAAATACTAAATCTGGCCCAATTACATACAAATGATAACTAAAATAGAGATAATAACGAAAAATAAATGTAGAAAATAAAATAAGAAAATTAATATAAATATGAACAACAAAAAAATCATATAATAGATAGAAACTCAATGAAATTAAAATATATAAAATACATTCACACTTATATAAAATATTTACATTCGCCCAGGGGACTCTGAGTAATGCTTTGTCCCCCAAGTGTGGAAGCCAAAGCAGGTCTTCAGGAGATCACAGTGCTTCTCTCCCAGCCGCGTCGCTAGTATCGGAAGCCAGTGAAGACTGATTGAGATAGGGATTGTGCTAAATAAATTAAAGATTCTGATGAAATTTGAAAATTTATCTGGGATCAGGTCAAGAACAAATGGGATATGAAGGTCATTATGCAGGGTTTTATTGGTTACATAGAAGAAAGAATCGACTATTTATCGGAGGACATTAGCTGGAAGGATTGAATACGTTTGATGTTAGAAGGTTTTGCTGTTTCCCACAGTTCTAGTCCGTATGTCCGGATAGGTTTCAATATTGTCTTGTAGATTAGTAGTTTGTTTTCGACTGAAAGTTGAGATTATCTATTCAATATTCTATAATGCTGTCCGTATCGTCTGTTAAGCTGGTGTTCTTTTAAGTCTGGTAAGTGGGTTCCACGTTAGTCTTTTAACTAGAAGAATGTCAAGTTACCGGACTGTGTCTGAGAGAAGGGGTATGGAGTTGAAATCGACTGGTAGACAGGATTGAAGGGTAAAAGTGATATGTTTGGATGTGGATTAATTTACTTGGATGCGCCACTTATTACACCAGTGTTCAATAAGAGAAAGATGACTTTATAGGTTTAAGGATGCTTTTTCAGGATCTGAATTGGAAGATAAGATGGCTGTATCGTAAGCGAATGTTGTCAAAAAGTACATAAAACTAAACTTTAAAAGGTGAACATTTTCTATTAATGGTCAGACGAAACCAAAAAATTCTCAGATTTTATTATATTCATACGTAAATCGAACAAATTGCGTTCATATCTAGAAATGAAAGTCGTTTTCGACTCAATTACAGGACAGTTGATATTAAAATCACTGATTTTGTGATGCGGAAGCACGTTTTTATTTCTAATTGTACGCCACAACGAGTTGCATCATATTCCAAATTGAAAAACTAACAATAGTTATTTCTGAACAATTCCGCTCATTTATACTGTGTTCAGTACAAAGCACGGAACCCTTTGTCTGGAGCAGCTTCGCTTCCGGTGGCATAAAGGTTTTATTAAATGAATTTTTTTTTTGTTATCTTTTATATATGATTTATTTTTTCATATTTTTCAACTACAAGTTTATAATTGCTGTGGGTCAGTACCTTTTTATATATATACAATATGTTACAAATAAAATATATTACATTTATTGGTAACAAATAAATACTATGAAAAAAAAAAACAATACTATTTACAATAAAATAAAATATAATCTTTTGTAAATGTAACCTTGTAGGTAAGGAATATCTCATTATGAGTGCATTTTAGTTATTTTGATATAATAGGGATAATTATTGACAATTCTAAGGCATTTGTTTTAAAAAATTTTAAATTTTTTATGTTAGTTCTAAAATTTATAATATCGAGGAAAAAAAATTATTTTTACCCTTATACATTTACTTAATGTTTTAATTCATTCAAACTTCTTGAAGACGTTTCGTTTATAGTTTTTTATGGGCTGTTATATTTACATACATATATATATATATATATATATATATATATATATATATATTATATATATATATATATATATATATATATATATATATATATATATATATATATATATATATATAATTATTGTGTATTTTTATTAAAGATATAATTATTCGACTTGAAATTGGACCAAATTGCCAGGTACGTCGTCAAGAAGCTTGAATGAATTAAAACATTAAGTGAATGTATAAGGGTAAATGTAAATTGTTTTCCTCGATATTATAAATTTTATTATTAATATATACCCCTAGAAAATGTTGATGATTTAATAAAAACACTATGTTTGTTCTATTAGTAAAGCTCCATATGGAACAGGCGTATGTTAAAATTGGTCTTATTACAGATTTGTACAGAATTACTTTGTTTTTTAGATGAAAGTTTTGATTTTCTATTTAAATATGAAAACATTTTAAGCGTTATTTTTCGGGTGTTCTAATTCTAATTTTTAATTGCTGTGGTGATTAAATAGGAGTTTATCATCGACTGTTACACTGATTATTTAACTGACTTGACAAGCGGTATCGTATAGTCATTTAAAATTATGTTCGGTTGGATTATAGAACGTCGTTTTGTAAATATAATGGCTTTTGGTTTGTCTATGTTGAGTTTTAGTCTTCATTTTTTAATTTATTTTGGTGTTTTATCGAAATAATCAGTTAATCTATTGATAATAGTATCTATACGGTATGAGGAAAATGCTGTATCAACATCAATAGAGCTATTCACATTTTTTTTATTTTAAGGAAGTCATTAATGAGTAAATTAAATAACACTGGACTAAGGCGAGATCCTTGAGGGAGGCCATTGATAGTATTGTAAATTAGAGAAAATATTATTGACTGAGGAGAAGAAGGATCTATTACATAAGAATTACTTTACAATTAACTTCAACAGTTTTTTAATATATTAATTTAAAAAAGTAATGAATTAGGAAGATCATATTCGTATGCCTTTTTATATTGAAATATTCGGTTATATTATCTAGGACGCGAGCTAGTTAGTTGGTGGTTGAGTGGTAACGTAGGATCCAAATCGTTCATATGTAAGTTTTATTAACCAGGAAACAAATACAATATCAAATTATTTTTCAGAAAAATTATGATTTATACTGATTGTCTTGTGAATCATCCATATGTATTGTGGAATTAATTAGTCCATACGTAGTTAAATAAATGTTTAGTCCCACAACAAGGTTCTTTAGCTATTGGTCTTGATAACCAATCATTTATTTGGATTTTTTCCATAAAAAATGAGGCTTTTGATAATAATTCAGTTATGAGATAAAAGTATATATATAACTTAAAATCACTCTGAGTAAGGAGCAAACGAACGTGATGGCGACCGACCACACCACCTCCCCTCAACACTATTAATCATCAAGCAGAGAACAGACGCCTCTCGGCCATGTCCAGGCTTCATGATGAAATTCCTCAAATCGCGCCGGGACCGCTGTGTATGCCACACTCTGGCTGCTTCCAGAATTTAATACCTCAATGGTCGGTGGGAGGAGAATTATCAGTAATCGCCCCCCACAAGAAAATTGAGGGGAAATAAATCAGGATTTTTTTCATCTTCATGCTTTCCCAGGCTTCTGTTTTTACCGTGGGAACTGAAAAAGCTGACATCGGATATTCCTTGAATATCACTTAAGTTCTGCTTATTTTCACTTCTCATTCGAAAAAGAAATTTTTTTTTATAATGTTTGTTTATGATTAAAAATAAACATTGATTATAATTCCTTTTTTTCGGAACATTTTTCTTCATTAGCTAATTTACTTATCAAACCTAAAATATTTTATTTATTTATTTATATGATATTTACAACTGTATACAAAAAATACATCTGGTAAATTCGCACATTGGTATAAAGACATAGAACACATGTTGAGAAACTACCCATTGGTAGCACTCTAATAATATGTCTATATTAAAAGATCACGTGGCCATCTTCTTTTCAGACGCCTCGGAGGGTTATCAGGAATCGAATAGGAAGCAAGGTTAGAGACAAGAGGGTTGAGATGGTTATGAAGTTTATTATGGAAGGACAGATATCTGGATTGGGCCAAATCTGATACATAAGGAACATTAAGGTCATTATGGATAATTTTATTTGTAACAAAGTAAGGAGCATTGAGGATTTTACGAAGGATTTTGGATTGTAAAGATTGTATGCGAGAGGAATTTGAAGGTTTGGTGGAGCCCCATAGCTCAACTCCGTAAGTCCAAATAGGCCTCATTATAGTAATGTAAATGAGTCTTTTATAATTGATTGGAAGGTTAGAGCGTTTGTCTAGTAAGTGTTGAAGTAGTCGGAAACGTCGAGCTGTTTCTTGTTGTTTCAGTCTGGTATGGGAATTCCAAGTTAGACGTTTGTCCAGATGGAGTCCTAGGTAACGGATTTGTTCAACAGGAATAAGTGAGGTGTTGTTAAAGGATACTGAAGGACAGGAAGTCATTGGTTTATAAAAACGAACAAGCTACAACTGCTAACGTTATAAAAGATTGACTCTTAGTCACCAAATTTGGAGGGGCGGACTGGCCAAGCGGGCTAACGCGTGCGAAGATAAACGCGAAATGAAGATAACAAGGATTGGGGTTCTTAACCCTGGCGTTGATCCCCCGCCTTTACCCTTGGCCCTAGAATTTCCTAAAAGATGTGGAAGGAGTAAAGAATACAAATTAAAGTTACGAAATTTGTACCATACGTTTTTTTTATATAACAGGATAGAGCGTATAAGTTTTACAATCTTTCATTCAGTCCCTTATACAAACTGGCTATTTTGCAAGAATTAGCTATTTGGACTTGGGGAACCTCAAAACCTTTATTTCTATTGAAAATTCGTATTTTATTTTATTCATGATCGTAATACTTTTCCTTACTACATATTTCATTTATATGTAAATGAAAGGTACATTATGTTCTTAGTTTTACATAACAGGGAATTTATTCCTATATATATATATATATATATATATATATATATATATATATATATATATATATATATATATATATATATATATATATATGTACGGTTGTGAAACCTGGGCTCTATCCGGCACATTAAAAGTCAGAATTGAGAAATTTGAAAGAAAAGTTTTACGTAGGATAACAGGACCTATATGGGACGAGAATCTTGACACATGGAGGAGAAGGAACAATAAAGAACTGTTGAAAGAAACTGGTCAGTCAATATCTCATGACATGAAGGCAAGGAGGTTAAGATGGGCAGGGCATGTAGCCCATTGTAATCCATTAGGACGCCTCTACACGACAATGAATGCCAGAGTAGTAGGCAAGAGACCACGTGGGATGCCACAAACCAGATGGATAGATAGAATAAACAAAGATACGGCTGAGCTTCATGCAGCAAACTGGAAAGCAGTAGCCCAAGATAGGAAGAGGTGGAGAAGGCTGGTTCAGACGGCCAAAGTTCTACAAGGTCTATAGAGCCAACCGAAAAAAAAAGATATATATATATATATATATATATATATATATATATATATATATATATATATATATATATATATATATAACATAAATAAGCTACTGAATAAACTGATAAATGTAAGAGTACATAATCATCTAAACAACCATAATAGCAAGACCACAATATTGATATTCAAATTCAAATAGTACAAAATTGTCATAATTAATTTTATTAGTTTTAGGTATTTATTCATAATGAAATTGATGTTGTTTAGTTTTATTAACTTACATACATAAATAAATAATTGAAGGTTAGGTGTTAATTGAAAATGCATGATACATATCTTACCAGATAACATTTACTTAAAAAAAATCGGATACCTTAAGTACATAATTTACTATCGAATTAAAATATTAATAATAAATTATCGCTCACAATTTCACAATTCTGGTATAAATCAGAAGCACACTCTAACTTTTTTTTTACTTGGAAGAAATCAAATTGGAACAGACGATATAGTGAATACATTTCTCCTAAATGATTATTCTGAAGATAAAAGTTGAGGAATTTAGACAATTTTCTAGAGGCTTGAAAGTCATATTAAAATAAAAATAAATAAACCAGTTTACAAGAAATCGGTTTTAGGCCTGCTATGTATTTAAATTTAATCATGAAAATTGTAATTGCCTTCGAGCGGTTTTATTAAATTAAGAAAGTAGAACTGGGCTTAAAACTTCCGACTTAATTCATATCTTTCAGGGGCCACTTCTTAACTAAGTCTACCGAATTATAATGCTCTCTGTTTATTTTATATCACGTTCATGAACTTTATGAAGAAAAAATACTTTACCTCTGTATTGAGTCAGATTATAGCTTAAATAAGAGAATCAATTTATACTTTTAATCCCTATAATAAAATGGGATGACATTTTTAAAGGGTAGAGAAATGAAATTTAAAAAAAAAATATGTAACAATAAAAACAAGTGACACTTTATTTTTACTCTTACATATTATTAATTTTTTCCCCTCATTTATTACAGATAATAGTCACAAACCTCAGAATATATCAATGTAACTATGCATTCAATAGAAAGAGTGAGAAAATTATACTAACCCAACTTGGTATTTTATTTTTTTTGTTTTTGCATTGCCTGCTGTCCAAATAAAAATAGTATTAATATTAAGAACTTTTGAATAGTTGATCAGAAATATTATAAATTTTGATTCACTACACTATAAAATCTCTTCTTGTTTACTTACAGTCATTGAGTTTGCTAGATAAACAAATTACAGTGTTTTTCTTTTAATTTAGCTTATTTTTTTATTAAACTTTTTTAAACCTAAAATTAAACTTTAAAAAGTAGAAAAAAGACTCGAAAGTTCTTAATTGAAAATTACTCGAGTTGAGCGGAACATCAGCTGTCCAAGTTAGGTAATTACCCCTCCTAGCTTTTTATGTCGCCCTGCTTCAAACCGAGGAAAATGTTTAGCAGGATACATCCCAGCCTCAAGGATTATATGTTCTGGCTCAATAGTCAATAATTTGTTGTTATAAGAATTAAATTTATTAGTTAACCATATTAAGAAAATTCGTCGTAAATTAAGAAAAATATGAATGAAGTTGAAAGAGTTTTACTGTGCTTATGTATTTATTAACTTTGACATGATGTTTTGATTGAATTTATCTATGTCGTTACTGTTCTTGAAATCTTACTATAAATAAGTTCCAGTACCTTACTATGCATTTTAATTGGCGTATGAGTATAATAATTAGATCCATACTGCTTTCCCAAGTACTTATTTGTTAAAGCTTTTTGTCTGTAATAGATTTATTTAACTTTTCCAAAAATAGAAAGTTTAAATCGGAATTTATTTTTATTTATTTCATATGAACAGCGTATGATAAACGAAAAAGAGCTTTCTTCTCTCATTGAAAGGTGTAAAAATCCCAGAAAATCTACAGAAATCTCAACTTAAGGATGTATCGATGCTATGATAAAACCGGTATATATGGCTGCGAGACCGAGACCCAAACTAGCACCTTTGATAAAAGTATTGGAAAATTTAAGAGGACTATCCTCCGCAAAATAAACAGAGTGAATCTGGGGTGACAGTAATAACGCACAGAGGAGAAGGATCGATAAACAACTGATTATAGAAACTGGTCAATCAATATATAATGATATGATGGCAAGGAGGTTAAGCTGGCCAAAATTTCTCTTTGGATGTATTGAATCAGAGAGAAAACATTCAGTGAGTGTTAAAACATTAATATACAATAATAACTTATTTTTGCTTCTGATTAATGGATGCAGTATGAAAATTAGATAAGGAAATTTTAGTAGGCGTTAAATTAGTGACAGAACCCGATATGTTTAACGTTGGCGATTTCTAACAAAATGCGACTAATCAAAAGAAAAACAAGATGTGGAGCACCCATTGATTTTGCATTTTGTAAAATATGTTTTGAATAAACTTTTTTTCTCACTATTTACATAATAATTGCTGTCTTTGTTATGACTGAATGTTATATTACTCAGTAAAAACTAAAATTACCTATTTAAGTTTTAAATTGAGTTGGACTGACATTCGATAGAAGAACGACATAGGGCCCACATATCAACAAAAATAGAAAAAAACGTTAAACAGACCACGAATATTATACTCACTTCTTTCAAGGGGCTCAATTTTTGTTATTTTTTTATTTATGATATTTACAACTGTATTAAGAAAAGATACATTCAGTAAATGTGATAACAGAAAATAAAAACATGAAAACACTTGCTGAGAAACAACCCACTGATAGCACTTTAAAAAAAAAAATGTATTTACAATAGGAGATCTCGAGGCCATCTTCTTTCAGACGCCTCGGAGGGTTATTAGAGATCGAGAAGGAAGCAAGGTTAGATAAGAGAGGGTTCGGATGGTTCTGTAGTTATGGAAGGATAGGTATCTGGATTGGGCCAATTTGGAAACATAAGGAACATTAAGGTCTTTAAGAATGATTTTATTAATGACAAAGTAAGGAGCACTGAGAATTTTACGAAGAATTTCGGATTGTAAGGATTGAATACGAGAGGAATTCGATGGCTTATTGGAGCTCAACTCCGTAAGTCCAAATAGATCTTATTGTAGTCATGTATATGAGTCTTTTGTATTTAACTGGAATCTTAGAGCGTCTGTCTAGTAAGTACTAGAGGCTCAAAATTAAAATAAAAACAGCAACAGAACACCTACATTTATTTACTAAAGCCTGTGTGGACTTATAATATACCGAAGAGCTAAAGAGACCTATATATGGAAAGTACAAACATTTCAGTCAAAAACTTTTAGGACTATAACTAAAGCTCCGTCGTACATCACAAACATTACTTTACATAAGGATCTAAACATACCTACAGTTAACGACCACATACGGAGACACTACAACAAATTTCACTATAATTTACATGGACATACTAACACACTGATACAAAAAATGTCCTCGATTAACAAAACGCGCTTCGGAGGCTCAAAAGAAGGATGAGGGATTTCCTCAATTAAAAATATACTAAAATCAAGTCAAGAAGGGATGCAGCTGGGAACTTCATTCCACCCCTCCTCCCAATCAAGCCACTATCAGTATTTTTCTTTCTAGCAGACTTGCTAATTGTCATTACTTCTGACAGGTGTGAGTAAAGAAAGAACGTGAAAAATAAAAGTCATAATATAATTGAAATGGGAATTAAAACATTTTATTGAGTAGTATAACATTGTGGAGTGACGAAGAAAACAGTTTACATGTTATTAAGATAAAAATTCATTCCCAACATATTCAGTTATTATATCAACATATTGATTAATCCACGCCTTGTGGTACGAAGTGGTCAATAAACGATGACGTATACTCTTAAGTCCTAATAATAAGGTAGAGTAACAGATTCATAAACTATACAAAATTACCTGGTAATCGATAAAGGGAACATGCGGTTTTTGCGATCTTTACAAAATTCTGTTGGGAAGGAGGGGGGGGGGAGGGGACACAGCGATATCCAATCAGGGATGACTTCACCGTTAGCCGGCGGCCCTGATTGCTATTTAACAGTGATTGCCAAACCTGTATTACACCGGAAACCAGCCTAATCTCATGCCGCCATCATTCACGAATTAGGGACACCTCTTCACATCCCATATCGGTTACAAATTTAAAATTAATGTACGTGCGATTTTCATCGGTGAGAATATATTTATATATATTTTTTTTTACGATGCTGACATAATCGAAAAGATTTAGTAAAAAAAAGGACCGGTTACCTATTTTACCTCTTAATTTTACAGAGCTCCATCAACGTCATTTTGTTTTTTCAATAATTAACCTTTGTAATGAACCAAAAAAAAAGTCCCTCAAAATTTGAGGTTTTTCGTTTAAGTATACGTAGAATCAGAAAACCGAATACAAAATCCATCCCTATGCCATCCGGAGCTTTCCTCTTTTTTATGAAGATTACTGAACCGATTGCTCTGAGATTTCTTATCAAGGTTAAAGGGCATCTGAGGATGATCCTGAGAACTCGGTATGACCATATTCCTTTTTCTTTCAACATGATGGTCGAAAAAATGGCTGTTGAGTAATTTCCTTCCCAATGCCCGACTTGCCATTTTTTTTTATCTTGAATTTCCAACACATTTGTTGATTATTAACAAAAAGTTGACAGGCGCGAATATTTTTTTATAGCAAAAAATATCCTAGTATTCGACGAAGAATAAAAAATTAGCACCCACGAAATTGAAGTTTTACGTTTTATATAAGATATGTCCTTAAACAAACTCACGAAATTTAGTAAAGAATAAAAAAAGGATTGTTGAAATAGGGCGGTTTGGTGCAAATACATGTTGTTTTATATGTTCTCCTGCAAAGTGTTATTTTTTCACATGAAGCAATTGATGATTATTAATGATGATAAGTAAACTTGTTTTGGCCAATTTTAGGAAATATCTTTTAATTATGTGAAATGGGAAGTTATATTTAATATATGACTTGAGTGTTTATGGCTTTAGTGATCTCTCTCAGTCTCCACCGGAATGGTAATGCCGGCGACGTGGCTGGGATCTCTTAGTGTGACGTCCTTCACACGTCGGAGAAAGGGCTGGACTCGGAGATCTCTTGCCTGATTGTAAATATTGTAATTAAGTATGAATGTTTTTCTCGTTAATCTTTTCTTTTTTAATTTTTTTTATCTATTTATTTCTTTTACTTATAATTTATTTAATTTGGCTACGAATTTCTGTATTTTATTTAATTTTAACTCCAAGTTACATTTCCTTGGTTTATTTTAGTTTTTGCCTTTGTTATATAGATGCATACATATTTTTTTTAAATGATTTATTTTATTTGTTTTATTGTATTGTATATATGGTATGAATGTGCCTCATTACGTTTTAGTACACAGTACCCTTAAGTGTGACAAAATGTATTACTTAAAAAAAAAAAATATTTGATCTACTATTTCATATTTGATATCTACTATTTGATACTATGACTTTCTACTATTTCATATATGACTATCTACTGTATCTGTTACATTTGATATATGGTTGTTTAGAAACAATAAATCATTCTGTAATAATTTAGAGCGTTTTCAAATTCACAGTTGTATTAATTAAAAACATGTGAACAATAAATCGGAAATCATATAGTTACGAATAATTTGTATCAATGTATTTACCTTAAAAGTAACCGTTATCCCTATTATTAAAAAGATCCTACCATTACATCTACAAACTACTGTCAGTGTTGATGCTCATGGTGATTACGTCTTCAGCGAATACTTTGTAAGTAAAAATAAATAATGGTTATTATTCATTATACCAACACAGATGTGAGAGATTTATCCTCGAAGGCTGGATATGAAATTGGTTAACTCCTGCCCAGGCGCTGTGAATTAGCAGCAAGGTCGAGGTGCTGTGGGGCTTTGTCAGGAATAACAGGATTAGGGGGAACTACATGAACAGCTGGGCTGTGTCACCTGCAGGGGGGGGGGCGCTCCCCCCGCAACTTCTGCCTCAACTTCCGATCACATTGTCCTGCTATGAGTACATCCTCACCACCTCAGCTCTGGAGGAATAAAAGAAACAGAACGCTCACAATCTATAATGATATTGAAAACACTTATTATGCATATATTATACTTATATACACAGACGTTTTAAGAAGTCATACATTATTATGTGAACATATTTTAATTTGGTTTATTATTTTCTATAAAGAACAGTTGCATTATATAATAAAATAATTATCATCCCTCCTACCTCACAATAAATTGTGTTAATGTATTAATTGAAATACTAACAAACACACAAATAATACCTGACTATCATTTTGGATTCAGGGCACATAACTCAACTATGCACCAACTACATAGAGTAACGGACTACATATCTACGGCACAAGAGGAAAAGATATATGCAATTTACACATTTCTGGATGTTGCTAAAGCGTTTGATAGAGTTTGGCTCTCAACAGAGTCTTCACTGTAAACTCAAGACAATACTTTCACCTACCTAATATTTAATACTACAGTCCTTCATTTTCGACAGATTTTTCTTCGTCCAACATGGATCAGAACTATCACAGCAGGAGTACCGGAAGGTTCAGTACTCCCTCCTCTACTATATCACTCCACCATATCACATACCCACATGACATACATTGTAGTTCCAACATTTTAGCAGTGATATATTTAGACGACACATCAATTTTGGCAAGACGAAAACAATCATTATACACCTCACAGACCCTGCAAAAAAATTACATGACTGGTTTGAACTTTAGAACATCCAACTAAATCAGGACTAATCACAGCACATCACATTTATAACATGCCCTGCAGTTTTCCTTTTTAACGCACAGATTCCACAGACTCCGTTCACTATCTTGGTCTGAGATTTGGACCGAAAAATGACGTGAGGATCACACATTCCCAAAAAAAGAAAAACACTAAATCAAAGACTAAGACTTCTGATATTCACTTCTCGAGAAATACTCAAAACTAAAACTTAAACAAAAATTCAATAAATGCATACACTTACTAAAACCTATTTGGACTTAGACATCGCAGATATTTGGGACAACTAAAAAAAACTCAGATAAAAAAACTTCAAATCTTTCAAGCAAAAACATTCAGGAAAATCACAAAAGCACCATGGTACGTAAGTTAGGAACATAACCTTACACTAACCTTCTCATGCCGGCTGTTAACGAACACATACGGACCCATGACAAGCACACGTACTCATAAATGACATGGCCTCAACATACATGCCAGATTATCTATGTAGAAGATTGAAGAGAGGATGTCACTGGGTACTGCTCCTCCTCATGCCTTTCATGCTATTACATTTTGCATTATCATCAAATTCACTGAATGTCGCTACTATTTTTTGACTGGTGTAAATAAAAAATTGCAAGTAATTTTGTTTTTTGTATTTTCTCTGTAATTTTTTTCTCTCTCCTTGACAGAAAACTTAATATTCCGTTAGATGGTAAATTTATGTTGTCAATAAAAAAAACAATATATATATATATATATATATATATATATATATAATATATATATATATATATATATATATATATATATATATATATATATATATATATATATATATATGTACATGTAAACAAACAAAGATGTAGAAAAAAACAAAGATAACTGAAATAAGAGAGCTGAATTTGATAATACCAATAATGGATTATTTAAGTTTAAATCCTTACAATCCTAAAAAAAAATCATTAAAAAAAGTCGAATTAACGGTAGCATGTTTCTTGAACAACACGTAGATTGGATTACAGAAAGACATACAACTACAAGATTAATATAATATAAGTTTCAAAAGTAAAACTTACCAACTATGACAAAATAAAAAGTACACACTTCAAACTGACACAGTTATTAATACAGCATGGACAAATCTTACTTAAAAACTTCTTTTTTTTACGAATACTGATACGTGTCACTGCGACGGGCAGACTCTTCATACATTTCACTACATTCTGTATAACTGCTCTATTATCTCTAGATAATTGGCCGCTGAAAGAAGAGAACATTTTCAAGAACTACAATAAAGAGATGCGAAACTTTACTATCTCCAACTCCTCGAAGAAGCCTGACTGATTATTATTAAGCCTGATTTTATTATAGTTACCCTTTTATTTATTTTTTGTTCTTATCTCTTTGTTTTGTTTCCTGTATACCTAGTTTTGTTTTCTCTTTTGTTCAATTAAGAAAATAATGAATTTAACCTTAACCATTTAATTTAAAAATTTATAAGATACATGTAATATTCGTCAAATACATACATGTATTATGCTTACTACATGGAACATGTAAAATTTAACAAATAAACGGCCCTTGTACAGGGTTACTGTAGGAGAGAAGCAGGTAAAAAAAAAAAGAAGAAAAAAAATATATAAAATCCCTTTTTATGTGTTTACTGCCAACTATAGCTATTGTATTTTTAATAATGAGGTACATTAATCTAATTAATATAACAAAAATATATAATATATATTCATACATTTATATATGTAATTTGACGACAATTTTTATTGATATCTACGACATAACGTTGCTCATAGTGTTGACCGATATCACTACACGGAACTGAAATTAGAATTTTAAAAAATATGACATTTACATAGGTCCAGAAAGAAAGTTATGTTAAGTAGGACGGTTTAGGAAACAGATAGAGTTAAAGTTTAATTTATACCGCAGTAGTTGATACATGATATGGCAAATCAAGTGGGGTTATGCTCACTCGGCCAAAGACGGACTTAAAAGCTGAAGACCTGCTCTGTTCCATATTCAGTAGGATCGAGTTCCCGTGAGCTGTCCGCTCGCATTAGCCCCGCTGTCCTCAACATTCCATCTCTCTACCTGTACCTGTACCTTCTCTACTCCTATACCGATCCATTTCCATTCCCAACCTGTCCTTTGTTAGGACGCACATTTATTCCATATGTTCATCAGGAAATGAGCGTAAAAGAAAATTGCTTATTTCTGCTGAATACATTTCATGCATCAAAAGATCACATTTAACTCTTTAGTTATGAATTGATCATAGCCAATAATAAGAATAAGACATACTTCATATTATTAATCCCACCTTGGTGTTTCTATTGATTGGTCACACTCCGTGTTTTTTTTCGGTTCAAATATTCATTTGCAACTGTCGATGAACTATTCATAATCAGAAGATAGGCTGAGAAAAGAAATGACTCTGTAATTTACATATAAGCACGAGTAATGGTAGTACCCAGCAGAACTCTGACTAGATTAAATCACCATGGTTTGTTAAGGAAGGAAGTCTCTCATACAGCGCCTTTCTGGCAATCAATTTTTTGTTTGTTTTTTTTTAATGAAATTTACAACTGTATACAAATAAAACCAGTAAATATGCACAAATTAGGAATACTGACATGAAGAGGTACTACCCAGTGGCAGCACTCCCTAAATAGTTCTAGGTAAGAAGATCAGGAAAGGCATCTCCTTTTCAGATGCCTAGCAGGATTATCAAAAATCGAGGAAGAAGCAAGGCTACAAACAAGTGAATTTGGATGAGGCTGGAGTTAATCATGAAAATATAGATATCTGACTCGGACTAAATCAGAGATATACGGTACATTAAGGTCTATATGAATGGTTTTATTTGTCACAAACAATGGGGCATTAAGGATTTTGGATTGTGAGGATTGGATACGATAGGAATTCTTAGGAAGGGATTAGCCCTATACGTAGACGAGTCTTTTGTAATTGATTGAAAGTATAGAGCGTTTGTCTAGTAATTGTTGGAGCAGTCGGAAACGTCGAGCAGTTTCTTGTCGTTTAAGTCTAGTATGAGAATTTCAAGTAAGATATTTATCCAAGTGGAGTCCTAGGTAGTGGATTTGCTCAACAAAAATAAGTGGAGTGTTATTGAAGGATGCTGCAGGACAGAAAGTCATAGGTTTACGACGTAGGGTAAAGGTGAATTCATGGAATTTACTTTTATTCTCTAATTTTTACACCATTCTTCAAGGCTTGTGATATGTGATTGAAGAGTTTGGGATGCAATTAAAGGGTCATTATTAAAAGATACCAAACATGTGCCATCGGCGTACGTGGTGATGACAGTATCATGATAGGTTGAAATGTCAGCTGTTTAGAATTAATAATTAATAAACTGTGTAGAGGATGGGACCGAGGATACTACCTTGTGGAACGCCTGCAGATTGAGTAAAGAGAGATGAACAGACATTATTTTGGTTTGCTTTGAAGGAACGGATAATGAGGAAGTATGCATGGGGTAGGAATTTACAGAGTTTGTACATCAGTCTCGGGCGCCAGACACTATCAAACGCCTGTTCAACGTCGAGAAAGACTCCCGTGCAGTACATTCCGCGCTCCAATGCAGAGGAGATTTCTTTAACCACACGATAACAGGCAATCAATTATAAAAATGACATTATTATATAATAATATCTTTTTGATTATGTCATCTCTCCTATTAAATTTTGTCATTTACAATGATGTCAGCATTTCTTATATTTTCTTATTTTAAGTTTATCAAAATAAAAAGAAATATGTTTTCAATAGTTTTTAAGTTATAACCCTATTTTCTTCCCTCTTGAGCACTCATTTACTGCATTAAACATAAAAACTATGATATTGAGTTTATGTCGGAAATACGCTCGACCGATCTTGCAGCTAAGGAAAGCGCAGCCACAACATGGTTAAAATTTATACAGAGCTTTACCTTTATGTTTTAACATAGCCACCTTTGCTGAGGGACATAATTTCCCCGCCTCAGGGTTTGAGGCCACACTTCGCCGCCGGAAGGGGAAAGATTATGTGATAAGCCGTGGAAGGAAATCGAATCCGATGCAAAAAACTCTTCCTATAAAATGTATTTATTCTGGAATGCGCATTCTGTTTTCCCGGAGATATATATTTTTTTCTTTCCTGCTATTTTTTTTCCTATTTATAGGCCATTATCTATTTTGAATTTTCGCGAAACTCAGTGCGGTTTTCTTTTGGCTATCTTCATGCTTTTCACTTTTTCATTAGAATAGAGGCATGCTTGAGAAGAAATGTTAAAAAAAATTAGAAAAGGATGTTTAAATTTTCAAACTTTTAGAACGAAACTTTGCTTTTTAGTGTGTGATTAAGGTTGAATTGCATGGCATTGAATTGCATTTGAGTTCAGATAAAACATTTTAAAAATTACTATAATTTAGCAGATACATTTGTTAAAATTTAGTAACTGTTCCAAGATCCACGACAAAACAAATAAGACATAGCTTTGAGCTTCTTTTATAAGTAGAGACCTTATAATTTAGCCAACTTAACCTTTCTCTACTGGAAAATTTAAATAAATCTATGAATAAAAGAAACTTGTTAGGAGAACTCGGGGATGGAAGAGGACAATATGGAGGATGGAATATATTAATACCTTATCATATTGTTAAGATGTAAAAAGTTTGCTCTCAGCGGTGAACTAAACCCAAGTACAGAATTGGAATTTGAAAGAAAAGCTACTTTACTCCATTTCCTGAATACCAAACTGGATCCACAGTTCCTTTTAAGAAGTTCTTTTAAAGTAATTCCTTTTTACTTCTTCTTATAGTTCAAATACAATGAATATTTTAATTATATATATTTCAATATTAAAGTTGAGCCAATAATTAAACAATTATGTTTTGTCAGCTTTTCGAGGCGTTATTCTCCTCATATTTATGCTTTACAATGAAAAAAACATAGGTCTATAGAAACTCTTTTAGAAAATAATTACTATTACACAATTGTAATACATTGAGGTATTATAAGTACATTATTTTTTAAGTAAACAAGTGACAAACTTTACTTAAAATGTAGTTATCGTATATTTTTGGGAAAAATTATTTTCGGAAAAAATATAATTCTGTAAATAAAGAAATTTTGAAATATTCAATAAATTTGATTTTTGTATGCCTATTTTATTGCTTTTTAAGTCTAATTAAACGTTTAATTATTCCTTATTTGTCCAAACGAAAAATGTTATTACCGTAGCTGACTTAATTGCCATATCATTAAATATTTTTGTGTTATTTTATTTATCAAAGCAAATTTCGTATTTCCTCTGAAAAGTGAACTATTATGAAATAGTTTTTATAATATCTGGTCTATATTTACCGGGATCTGAGAAAAAAAGACAAGTACCATTTTTTACTGTTCTTGCGTTAACCAAAATCGTGGTTATGAGAAAAAGTTAATGAAGAAAATTTTGACAAAACAACCGTTGAGGAAATATAGAAATCTTATCGGAGGTATTGAAACCTCAGCAAATCTTTTTAACTCTTTATTCTTTACTATGGTTATTTACAGTGATTAAATGCTTGAAATTATTTACTTTTTAGTACATATTATATTTTTAAGCTGTTATCAATACCTGGAAGACTCTATATCAGTTTCGTTTTTTCTACAAGTTAAAAAAAATGGTGGGCTATTAATTATAAGCCCACTATAATAATGATAAAATTACCTAATCGAAATGTTGTCATTACCATACCCAAAAAAGATATTTATCAAACTAATTTTTAGTGATATGAAGGAATAAGTACATAAAAACAAGCATGTTAATTATAAAATATGATCATTTTTTCTAGGAATAAATTTCATTAACTGAAACTAAAGTTAGGAAATTAATTTAGTTCAATATACTATATAAATACACATTATATTGACTTTTTTCATTAAATTTGATTGCTTAAAAGGATTTAATTTTACAATTGTGCTAAATTTATCTGCAATGAAATTTTTACTTAGTACCATTACATAGCTATTATATAGAGAGTAAGAAGTTGGAATCGTTTTCGGAAAATACAACATAAATTATTGAAAACTTTCTAGCACGGAAAAGCTGCAATAAATTGATAACATAACGGTGGCTAAGGGACCATAGCTCACCAACGACAGTTGCAGAAAAATCCAACTTTATTATCAGAGGACGTAAGAATAGCTCCGATGAAATTATGATAATGGCGAGAAAAAGACACGAAAAAAAAGAAAAGAAAAAAAAAGGGGACATAAATATTCCAACTCTCGCCTGTCGGTAGATTAAAATTTAAAGCCATTTTCCAAAGTAGATCTATAAATTAGAAAAGAAAAGGGAAAAATTAGCCTCCAAAGTACCTTAGTAATTTCAAAAGTTATTTCACAGTTACATATATCTAAGTGTCTATTGTCCACGCAGAATAACTTAATCAGAATTACGCCATTCTGAATAAGCCTTTAACACACTTTCTAAAATATTTTATATTTCCTCGTGACATCTTCGTTAGCTAGTTATGCTCAAATAGTTAAATAGTTATGTGCAAACAAACAT
Source organism: Nezara viridula (assembly GCA_928085145.1). NCBI lineage: Eukaryota > Metazoa > Arthropoda > Insecta > Hemiptera > Pentatomidae > Nezara > Nezara viridula. The sequence goes on from OV725080.1 coordinate 27,017,288, forward strand.
CGATAATCTGAAGGTTAATTTTTCCAATGCATTTAAAGTTCAAATAATAGATTATTGAATTATTTGTAAAAAAAAAAATAAAAAATACTTCCATCCTTTGAAGAACATTAAATTATCATTGTAAATCCACAATACATTAACATAACAAAACAGAAAATTTCATCAGTGGAACACCACACACTCAACCACAACTCATACCGAATGGAAAATATTACAGATGGAATTAGTACATGTTAGACTGTATGTGTATAGACAATTCCAAAATAATAAAGAATAAAGCACGAAAATAAAAGTTTTAAGAAAATCTACACTATATATATATATATATATATATATATATATATATATATATATATATATATATATATTTATCGAATATTAATACATTCTGCCACATTGAAGAGCATTAATATCAGGGCTATAGTAGGTTATAATTCACACAATGTGTACATATTAATAATAACTAAAATAGAGAAAACAACAGAAAAATAAATAAGATAAATACAATAAAACAAAATAAATAGATAAAACACGTTCATGCTTTGTCCCCTAGATGTGGAAGCCAAAGCAGGACTCCAGGAGATCTTAGTGCTTCTCTCCCAGCCGAGTCTCTGGTATTGTAAACTAGTGGATACTGATGAATGGCACTAGACGCTTATGGGTTTAGTGGAGAATCTGGCCATTGCTGGAACTCTAATACACTATATGATAAGTAATAATAATTACTTTTCCGGATGAATGAAGTATCAAAAGGAGTGAATGCTTATTTTTCAGATTAATGAAATACTGACATGAAAATATGTTATGAAAATAAAACCTAAAAGCTAAAAATAATACAAACATGAAAAAGCACAAGCATATGAGGTATTATATTTATAATAATTTAATGCGCTTTCCGTTATTGTACCACTATGAATTATTTGAATTAATTTATAAAAATATATTTTCATTATGGCCCAGGGATATGGTTGCAATAACTGAGAGCTGCATAAGTGATGCAAATAAGTACGATATGAGAATAAACAATTTATGAAAACTGTGTATGCTTGGCTTGTGCAACACACACCGAAGGCTGGGACTGGAGCCTTTATTATTCCATGCACGAGATAGGAATATGAGAAGGCTAAAGAGTAAAGGGTAAAGCAGATGTGCAATTAAGGAAGAAATACTGGCAATGAAACCCAATGATAAAACTGGCAAAGCGAATGGAATTAGGCCATTTCGCTTTAGTCTAATACGAATAATCCCTGGAATCCTGAGATCTTGTTCGCAAAGCATAAATTCGTATTGAACTAATTTTAAAGTATAATTTATAATTAGTCTTATCGACAGCCGTGCAACAAAGGCTTATAACTAAAAAAATAATAAAATTATTGTTTTAATATAATTAACATGTAAAATAATAAAATCTGGGTAATTCTAAAGGCATTCCAATATTTAATAAATAAAAATATCTCAAAACAAGTTATTATACCTGACATCTCATCTGTTGTTAAGGGACTGCCAAATATATGGACCAATAACATACAGCATACAAAAATTTAACCCAAGAATTTTGAGCTTTAGTAAAATGGTCAAGAAATAACAATGTTATAACTCCCATCATTCCAAACGTCAATCACGTATGGGCATAACTGGAGATGAAGAAGCTGACGAAAGAGCATAGGAAGCAGCCAGAAGTCCTGAGTCTCCTGAAATTCTTTATAAAATTAACAATATCCCGACATCAAACGGCTAAAACTATTTTATATATATATATATATATATATATATATATATATATAATATATATATATATATATATATATATATATATATATATATATATATGTATAAGAATGTAATATTATATATATATATATATATACATATAAGGATATCTGTGCCGGCTTGTTAAAATAACCCTTGTTGGAAAGCCTAAAGCAGTTATACAGGAACAATACTAACAAAAAGCTTCATTAAATATAGTCATGTATATTGCATTCAAATAGTTTTATTAATACAATTAATATTCATTCATTCATTCATGTATGGCACAACATCCCGTTACCGAGACTGGGCCTCCTCCAAGAGCCTCCGCCAGTTGGCTCTGTCTTCTGCTGCAGCTCTCCAGTTCCGCACACCAAGCAGGGTTCTCGCATCATAGGCCACGTTGTCCAACCATCTCGTCCTCGGCCTTCCTACCCGTCTTACGAGGTGCAGCTCCTCCATCATTATTTTTTTTGGTATTTCAAGGGTGCTCATTCTGGCCACATGCCCTGCCCACCTTAGTCTGGCCAGTTTAATATACGTGACTACGTCGATGTCTGCATAGAGAGAACTGAGCTCCCTATTTTTTCTCTTCCTCCAGACATCACCCTCCTTTACTGGACCATAAATCCTTCTGAGGACTCCTCGCTCAAAGACACTCAGCTTCATCTCATCCTTTTTAGTCATCGTCCAAGCCTCTGAGCCATATGTCAAAACAGGCCGAACAAGGGTCTTGTATATGATTAGCTTGGTCTTCTTTGAGAGGTACCTACTTCTTAAGTGTCGGCCAAGTCCAAAGACACATCTATTGGCAGCCGTGATCCTTCTTTGTATTTCTTGAGCCATGTCATTCTTGCTATTAATTTCAGACCCAAGGTATATAAAACTTTTCATTCTCTCAAACTTAAAAGAACCTACCTCAAATGGAGAGTTCAGATCCACCTCACCGCCAACTCTCATATACTTAGTTTTCCTCTCGTTGACTTCTAGTCCAAGTGGTCTTGCAGCTGCTTCAATATATATATATCTTTATATATATATATATATATATATATATATATATATATATATATATATATATATATATATATATATAAGAAAGTAAAGTTTAATTTAAATGGCTTGAACCGTCAATATAATTATTTAGATATAAATTGATTCGTTTTTCGAAATATTAATTTAATAATATGATATTAATTGTATTAATAAAACTATTTGAATGCAATATACATGACTATATTTAATGAAGCTTTTTGTTAGTATTGTTCCTGTATAACTGCTTTAGGCTTTCCAACAAGGGTTATTTTAACAAGCCGGCACAGATATCCTTGTTTCTTTATTGTTATTAATTGTTTCTAAAACAAATTTTTATTTTGATATAATTTGTTTGCTTTTAAACATTACTAACAGTTATTTATACCTGTTAAATAACTGCAATCAGAAAATGTGTTAACAATTGTAGGAGATAATGACATTCCAGGTCTAGAGAAGAGAGAGAGAAGAAGAGAGTATTATTACATAGTAGCACCATAGCTAAATGAAGTTACTGTAGTTGTTTAAACAAGGAAATCTCTTAACCAGACATTAAAAAATATAAAGAGAGTTGATTGGTCCGCGATAGAATTTAGCATTAACCTTATGACCACTTTATTAAAAATAACATATTTTCACAATTTTCCAGCTAATTTTATAAACATACTTTTTTAACATTTATTTTAATAAAATATTAAGGATTAACAAAACATATAATTTAGAACGCCATTGTTTTGTCAACAGTTTCAAATTTCTGAGTGATAGTCGAATTAGAATCATAGAAAATTTCGCTTTTTTTACGTCAAATAGAGCAATTTACAGCTCATTCATAATCTTCTTATCAGGTGATGCTCGATATAATTGGCAACAAGCATCCTTGTCAATTATATAGGTATTTTCAAAATTCAAGCACAATTGTTTTTTATGTATATTTGAAGGAAATTGTAAGATTGAAAGTGTTAGAATCGTTGTGCCACCATTTTAGATAGAAGCGGATAAGGAAAATGAGAGTACATTTGATTGTACGCCAATTCTCACATTTGCAGCTAAATATGAATTATTTTTTCATCAAATCTTAGGTTATATGCTAAGCTATTAAGTTGTGGCTCTTCTCTTTAAAAAAATTTCATTCTTATGTATCGTACATACATTTAATGTTAATTTGAATTGAATAAGAGCCTGAAGATACAAAAAAAATATATATAAAATTTTACCTTTTATAAATAATCAGTTAACCAAATATTTAAATTCCAAACAGTTATGTGTAGTGTCTTCTACTGTGAGTTTATTTTCTATTATACAAAGTAACCCACTTTCAAAACCCGACAGAAGCATTGTCATACAATTTTAAATCCGTTTGAATAATCAATAGTAAAAACGCTAGAAGCTGTTTTGCCTAGAAAAATAGGAATTAAGCTAAGTGTTTTCTTCTTTCTTGAAAATAAAAACTAAGGAATTCTTATTCCATTACCAGTTAAAAGTCATAATATTTTTTTTTTTTTTTTTTACTCAATTCCTAACGCTTTGTAAAAAAAAGTGTATTATTTATTTGTTACTGTATAATGCTGATTTTCACAATGCGAAAACGTATCTCTGTTAAGAAAATGTTTATGTTACTATCAATAAACTAAAAGCTTCAATAATCTTACTTTCCTAAATATAGCCTATTTTATTCTTTACGGGTGGCATGGTAACAGAAATAATGTATAGCTTATTTGCTTCGGTTTTTTTTTTAAATTGCAAATACGACTATATATTAGAAAGAGTTAAGTGCTATTCAGGAAATTCTTACTGCAGAAGATAAAATATTGACTTTTTTTTGCCCACAACTATCTAGTGTATCGAGAAACGGTAATATGCTGCTACTGTTTTAGTGAAAGTAAAAACCGTTTTTAGATGTATTAGTGTCTTTTTATGAGGAATTAATGTTTACACTAACAACCTGGTGATTGCTACATACGAAGACGTAATAATAGAAGCATTTGAAATATTATATGGAAATAGTAATAAGTAGGTTTAAACCTATATTTAAAAAAAAAATGAAATTGTTCTACAGGAAGTCGAAGATACAACATAAAATAAATAATCAAACCATAATTATTTATATCATTACCAAAAAAAAAAAAAAAAAAAAAAAAATAGCAGGTGAGTAACAACTGGTAGTAGAGTTACGTAAACCCGAAGAGTTCCACTTGTTGCTGAAAACAACAAAATTAAAATTATGAATATCCAATACGTTTTCACCTAAGGAACGGAAACTTTTAAAAATAAGTATGGATGGATACGAATTTATGGTAAGGAGGAAATTAGAGGAACGCTTAGATTGCGTTTTTTAAAGGACATATTAATATTATTAATTGCGTCTATTAAGAGGTGATAAATAGTCATGATTCGGTAATTTTTAAGTTTTCTATAAGTGCTGACGTTTCACCTCAACCATGTGGTCATCATCAAGGCATGCTTCGTGCACTGAAGGTGTTCAAGTACTGGCCAGTACTATATTTATCACTTACGATATGTAGAACAGTCGACTAACTTTCTTCAATAATGTATTTAATCAGATGGGCTGATGATGGCAGGGCGTATGGTCAGAATGGAAGATGAAAGGGTACAGAGAAAAATATTGAAGATGTAAAAGAGATGTGAAGAAGCTGGGAGTACGCAGTGGGATGAGAGAGGCGAAGGACACGGAGGAATGTGAAAGTATAACTAAGGAGGCCAAGGGTCGTCCTGACCTATATCGTCAAAGGTTCCGAGTTATTTGTAATGTTTTAACTGAATTTCATATTTAGTGGCATCATTCATAACTCCTTTATTTTTTAATTACAATATTGTTGTTTTTTTTTTCTATTAATACCAATTTGTTTTTATAAATACCAAATAATATACATATGATACGACGTAGAAGCTCTTGAAGTGTTGGACCACTTTTCCAACTTAATAAATACTATTAGAATGTCTGAGAAAATAGATGATACTACTAGAATTACTAGAAATTACCGGATTCCTAATAGTATAAATGGCCAAGGGAATGTTGGGAAAGAAACTATGCTTCACATAAAGCAGTACTGCCCTACGCCTATGGAAAGTTGGGTCATGCTAACACATCAACTGAATGGCATGAGCAGAAATGAAATACCTGTAGCTAGTGGTTGGGAAAAAAACGAGAGTCTGCGTAATGAAGATATAAGGGATGATTAGCAAATACGTAAAGACAAGGAGGCGATTTTGAACCTCTACAATAATAATAGCTAAAAAAGAAAGATAAACAATACATTTTTAAAAATATAATTATGGTTTGTCACGGAACTTATTTTATTGTTTTAATATTTAGAGAAGATCATATTTAGATACTAACATTTATATCCTAAATTATCTAAGTGTATATTGAAAATAATAATCCATTTAATTTAGATTGCTTTACAATTTTCATTTAATGCGTCACACTATACAATTTATATTCAAAATGTTTAATTATTTAGAGTGGTGTGTTGCTAATTACAGTTTACGGATAAGAACAATGAAGGCAGGAGACTGAGTAAACAGAGACTGAAGGGGACCAACTAATTAGGAACAAACTGTAGCCAACATAAGGAAGCCATCCGCTCCGGTATAGCCTTTGATCTCCAAGCAGTAGCACTTCTTGTACGGCGTCTCATCCATGTGAGCCTTTAGCTGAACGTCATAGGCAGGGCTCTGCATTTAGCACGTGTCCTGGAAGATGGTTTCTTACGTTTATTTGGCAGCTTCTCAAAGCTGTCAAAGCAAAATTTACAATGAACCAGCCATTACACGTGTTACATACCTGCTATGATTCGAACCTGGGATATTGAGCTATTTAAGTAAGTCACTGCTCACCCACTGAGCTACGTCGCTCCCTAACTGCTTTGAAGACTCTGAATATATTTATTATGTAATGAGTTTCAAGAATTTTTATAGGTCTTCAGTACTACCAAAAAGAACCTATAGTTATACCATATTATATCAATTTTTCTGCATTTTCTATTTAAAAAAAAACTTCTACAACACAAAAACACACTCAGTCATTATTTCAAGGCGCTATAACCCGGTTGGGTATTTACAATCCCTATAGGGATTCAGACACCCCTGTCTTTACTCGTCTTGGGGACTGTCCCATTACAAACTCAACTCCACCTGCCTGATAGGGAACTTTAGTCGTTTAAAATTAATATTATATATATATATATATATATATATATATATATATATATATATATATATATATATATATATATATTATTTATTATTGCTGATTAATGTTTATATATATATATTTTAATATATATAAGCAAAATGGTTTTAATTTTCTTCCAATATTTTAATTTTAATGAGAATTGTAAATATTTAATTTAATTTTATGACAACACTGGCATTTTCTCTGTATTTATAATTTGTCCTATAGGGACAACAGTCCTAGAATAATAAAAATCTGATTCATAATATATATATATACATATTAAAAAAAATAAACATCTATAGTTTTCATTTTTATATACCATATTGGCTATAAGTTAACGATGTGCATTAATAACAGATTGTCATTCTTAATTTGGTTACAGTGCTTTAAAATGGGTTCATATGTAATATAATTAGTTCTTAGTACGAATGGTTGTGATAAATAATTAATTATATTGATATTATAAAAATATTAAATACTGACTTTACATCCAACCTACCAACAGATATCTTTTTAATTTTGATGACGTATTGTAGTATTATTTTTTCAACATTCCTGAAAATAAAAATACAAATATTACACTCGTATTAATATTTCATAAATATAAGAAATAGCGATGAAGTTGTAATTATTGAAACAATCACGTAATGTTTGAGAAGCACCTACCATTGAAAAGTAAATACTGATATTATTCATATCTAATATATTTAAAGAAAGGCAATGTGGAAGCTCACTATACCTTAATGCCACCCTCCTCCCCTCTCCGGTTTGGCAAATTCACTAAAAGCACCTCAAATGATCGATGCCAATGCAAGGCCCCCTCAACTAACATCCTTATCTATATTCACGGCCGTACTTGCCTCGTCCCGAAATCGTTCGTTTTTACGTTTATGTTCAGACACCTCACTCGTGAAGAAACATTCAGTATCAGACAGGTTTCCTAGCATTGAATAAACTCTTAATTTATCCTCTTCTATTCAAGGAGTAGAATGTATAATGATAGCCAATACACTAATAACAATATAATGAAGTGATCAAGTATTATAATTTCTATATGGAAAAAAGGAAGTATAGGAAGTCAATTTTCGAAAATAATAGAGAAATTATTTCAATTAAAGATAATAGAATTTTTGGAGGTCCAGTAACAGCCTTGAGCAGTATCTCAAATTAAATCTTTTAAAATTTTTTTTTGGTTTATTTTTTTTATTCACACCTGTCAATGGTAATGACAACCAGTGAATGTGAGGTTGATTCGAAAAAAAATAATGTCATGAAAGCCATTACGAGGATCAGTGCCCAGCGGTACCCCACTGTGTGATATCTACATTAGGCGAGGAGGTCCCTCATCCAGCTCCTCTTCAGTCTCCTACAGACATTACCTGGCATATTTGTAGTGGCCATGTCATTTATAAGTGTATTAGGATGTCCTTGTAAGTTTTCATGGAATCGTTTGTAATGAGTTCGTATGTGTTCGTTAACAGTCGGCATATGGAGGTCAGTATGTAAGATTATGTTGCTAACGTACCAAGGTGCTTTTGTGATTGTCCTAAATGTTTTTGCTTGAAAGGTTTGAATTTTGTTTAAGTGAGTCTTTTTAGCAGTTCCAAATATTTGTGATGCGTAAGTACAAATAGGTTTTAGTAAGTAATTGTATGTGTTCAATTTCTGCCTAAGTTTTAATTTTGAATTTTTCGAAAGAACTGAGTTCAGAATTCTTAATCTTTGATTTAGCGTTTTTCGTTTCTTAATTATATGTGGGCCCCACATCATTTTTCTGTCAAATGTCAGACGAAGGTAGTGAACGGTGTCTGTCTGTGGAATCTGTGTATTGTCAAGAAAAACTGGAGGGCATGTTTCATGTCGAAGCGTAAATGTGATGTGCTGTGATTTTTCTTGATTTAGTCGGATTTTCCAAATTTTGAACCAGTCATGTAATCTTGTTAAATACTGTTGTAGGGTCTGTGAGGCGTATGTTGGATTTTTGTGTCTTGCTAAAATTGCTGTGTCGTCTGCATATGTCGCTGTTAAAATGTTGGGACTGCAAGGTATGTCATGGGTGTATGTGATATAGAGTAGTGGAGCGAGTACTGAACCTTGAGGTACTCCTGCTGAGATAGATCTGATGCTTTTAAAATATAAAATAAGATACATTTTTTTTATTTCGCATTTTTAGAAGTAAAATATATATATTTTTAATGTTCATTTCATTACCCAGACGTGTCAGAAGTACTAACAATTGCTTTCGGGAAGAATGCCGATAGTGGCTTGATCGGCGTGAGAGAGTGGAGTACCCAGTGGTACCCCTTCACATATTGACTTTAGAATATTTTTAAGCGAGGAAATTCCTCATCAAGCTTCTTTTGAACCTCCTAAGCATGTTTAAGGACCTGTTAATCGTAGATATCCATGTAAGTTATCGTGAAATATTTTGTAGTGTGTTCGTATGTGGTTAACTGTTAGCTGTTGGCATTACTTTATGTAAAGTAATGTTTGTGACGAATGATGGAGCTATAATTAGAGACCCGAAAGTTTTTTTACTAAAAAGTTGGTAATTTTCGTATGTGGGTCCTTTTGGATGGTCCGTAAATTTTAAAGAGGTAAAAGAAGAAGTAGATAGTTTGTAACTGTATTTTTTTTAAAGTATAAAGTAAAAAAAAGTATTTTTATTTTATTTCTAAGATACTATTTACTGTATCTAAATTGATGTATTTAAAATAAAAAATATATTTAAATTTCTTTTGTTTAGGTATGCCCCGTACCGACCAACACTGCATCACTTAACTGTGATGCGGTACTGTATACTTGCGCCGTTTCCACTATCTCACAGCAGAGAATCATTATTAGTGTTTCTTTCTGTTTTTATTTTTTAAATAGTATAGAGAATAATAGATTTATGTAAACTAGGATGAATAATATCAGCATTATACATAATAAAAATATAAATAAAGAGAAATTACAACTCTATCGGTCTGCAGTACCAACAATATTAATGGTTAATATGTTATATATTAATGGTTAAGTATCAACAATAATTAATGGTTAATTATTAATGATTTATTACTTAATGGGTAAAATAAAATTAATTTAACGGTTGAAGCATGAGAACATATATGGAGAACGTGCGGGCTTCGTGAGTATGTGTTTTTTTATGTCAATGAATAGCTGGATTTCTATACACATGCTTTAACAAAAAAATGTACCATAAGCCAAGTATAAACAATATAGCTTTGTCACTTCTTAAAATAAATGCTGACGGTTTTTATGATACTGTACTATGGTGTATTAAAAAAAGCAAATTTTCATTTTTTTTTTTAACTGAAAAGTTTTAGGTTCATAAACAGATGCTTGATTATTTAAAAATTATAGATACAGATCTTCGCGATAACCCTTCGACATGAGACATCCCCTTCGGTTTTATTGAAAATACCGAGATTTCACAAAAAGATACTGTTCACTACCTTGGTCAGACATTTAAACATAAACAAGTTTTATGCCAACATATGACAGAAAAAGAAAAACATTAAATCAAAGACTAAGAATTCTATATTCACTTCTCTGTGAACACTAAGAACTAAAACTTAGAAAAAAATTAAACATATAAACTTATTAAAACTTATTTGAACTTACAAATCATATATATTTGGAACATCTAAAAAGATTCGTATTAACAAAATTAAAATCTGTCAAGCAAAAACATTGAGAAAATTAGAAAAGCGCCTTGGTACATAAGCAATAAAACCTTACAATGAAATTCTCATTCCGGCTCTTAATGAGCACATACGGACCCATGGCAACTTACAATCACACGAACTCATAAATGACATGACTGAAACAAGCTAAGCAATATCCGTAGAAGGTATTTTTTATTTTCCGTACTTCCCTACCTCGCAAATTAGGATTTACGGGGTTTTCCCGGGCCGTTGAGTGAGGGTGAGGAACTTCAAATTCGACGTGAACTCGTACTTTTAATCTCTCTAACTTTGGTTATCTGGTGGCCGTGCAACTCGCGGTGCTGTGCACAAGTGTTAGCCCATTCGACCACCCCAGTCCGTAGAAGATTAAAGAGGAGTTGAATGAGAGATCTGTTCGTCTAACAATTCATATAAATATCACGGCAGGAGGAGCTGGGTACTTCCCCCCCCCCTCATGCCTGCCACGTCATTTTATTAACAAAAGGGGACATCAAATACAAAAATTGTTAATATTTTCTTTGATGGATGTGAATGAAGGTAATAAGTTAAAAAAAAAAATTGATACATCCTAAATACGTTATACACCTAAACTGTTATTAAACAAGTGCAAATTGATTATTTATTACCGTAGTATATAATTTGTTTTTTAAATTTATTATGATAGCATAAGTAAACAAAATTATTTTTTAACAACTGGGCGTCCCATTTACAGAAGCTAAAATAAAATATGTCTAAGTATTAATGCATCTATTAAATATTTTCGAAAATGAAATATTCAATGGCACAATGGGTAATATCAACCATACAAATAATTTGAACTATATATAATACTGAAGATTACAGAGCTCCAGCCATCACTATACTGTGAGTGGATCTCTTGGAAACCATTATATTCGATTTTTTGTTTCATAAGGCGTAATATCAGCACCGTTTCGAATGAAGAGAGTCACGGCATCACGTGACCCGGACGAAAAGTCTCAAACTACCCTCTGATGTTGGCCTCAATATACTGCAATACTAATAAAATACTTTCTTCCGAGTTTTTCATTTGTATTTTTCAGAGCATTCATAAATCTGAGATATAACGATGTTATTTCATGATGCAAAAGTTAATCTGTCGTCTGGGATTTGTTATCCTCTTAGTCGAGATCCGGCAAGGTTTACTGCTTTACAATTTCATAATTGTTAGAAAAATCCCTTTATCAAAACATTATAATAATGTTTTGTATAATCAGCTCGTTTTAGGAGTTCTGAATTTATTTAGAGGCTTTCGATTTGGATGAACTTTAAAACTATAGGAAAAGATGGAAGATACCTCAGCAAGCGCACATCACATACAATTACGTGATCTACTAAGGTAGGCAGATACTATGACTGAAATAAACCTTCGATTCCGTGAGCTCTAACAGTCGCTTATTATCTTACATATAAACATATCTATATGAGTTATATAGGAAATTTCATGCTCTTTCAAATTGATGATAATGAAATCCTTCCAGAGATGATTCTGCGATTTGGGGAAAACCCAACAAAATTTGCTATTTGACCAAATTTTACATATATATATATATATATATATATATATATATATATATATATATATATATATATATATATATATATTCGACCCATATTTACCTTTTGGCTGGAATAATAAGAAGTAAGGTATAAGAAGCAACGCCTTTCAACCGACTGACCGAAGTTGTGTGATATACAAAGTTTATCAAGAATTTAAAAGGGTTATTAGCTGTATGACCTGCTGTTAAATGGAGTGGTCGGTAGCTGATAGGCTACTTATAGTCCGAGAGCCCAAAGGTTTCATGTTTCATACTAAGCTTTGTCCTTATAAATTGTTCATATCCAATGTGCCAATGTAAGCACATGCATGTTGTATTATATACAGATTAAGAGTTGTATAATATCGAAAATTCGGAAAAATAAGTTTTTCATTATAGTTTTGTAGTTTAATCATTACAAACTACAAAATTTTCAGTCTAAAACTTTCAGAACCGTAACCAAAGCTGCATGGTACGTCACAAACATTATGTTACATAAAGACCTTCAAATGCCAACAGTTAACGATCACATACAGACACACTACAGGCGATTTCATAATGAACATACTAACACACTTATACTAAGTATGGCTACATTTAACATGCCCGAAAACACACTTAGGAGGCTCAAAAGAAGCTGAGTGAGGGATTTCCTCGCTTAAAAATATGTTAAAATCAAGACAGGAAGCGATGCCACTGGACACTCCTCTCCATCACGCCGATCAAGGCACTACCTGTACATTTACCGACAGCAGACCCGCTAATTGTCATTGATTATGGCAGGTTTGGGTGAATAAATGAAGTTTAAAAAAATCATTAAGTTACAAATGTCTTTGAATGGTTGAAGATAAGATAGTAAAGAAATATATATTCTTAGAGAAAATATAATATTAAACAACTTTCTTTCTCGTGAAATAAAAAAATAAAGAGTTGGCTAGTCAAATAGCGATAAAAATGTGATGCAAACATTTTTTTTTAATTTATTGAACTACGAGGATGAATATCACGAAAAATATATAATATAGCGAAAAAACAAATATAACCATTTATATTGAGGATTTTGTCATTTTTAACTTCATTTATATATGATCAATTTATAAGGACATATTTTAGTATGAAATATGACACCTTCTTTGCCACGGGCTCCAGGACTATTAGCCATTCACCATGGAATGAAATGGTTCTAATGATAATAATGCAAAGACAATTCACTTAACCTATTTGACGCTCGAGCTGTATACTACCACACTCCTCCATTCAGAAGAGTTGCTTTACTATCATGAGTATTACATCATTCATGACCACACAACAAACTGTTTCTTGGGAGGGGAATGTTAATGAATTGTCAAAAGTTGATGAGATACGATACGACCCTAAAGTTGACAGCCACGCCAATTAACTGTAGGGAATGTGTAAAAGCTTTGTAGAGCAATTTTAAGCCGACAGGGGGCGGGCGAGATTGCGGCAGCCGTTAATTAACACAGCTCTCTCTCTTGTACAATTATGAATAACCGGGAGCGAGGAAAGGTCTCGGAGCCCGCTGGGTGTTGTAGCCTTCCGCCGGTTGTTACCGGATAGTTATTAAACTTAGTTATGTGAATGTGAGTGGGAGGGCTGGCGAAATAATAATTCGAAACCATGAATACAGAATTGTTATTAATAGTTTCCCTGCTGGATGTTCATATTGAAAAATTTATCATTCAACGAAAAAAAAATATATAATGAGGAAGATAAAGAGCAAACAATTAGCTAGAGATATAATCATATGATATTGTAAAATAATGCATTGTGTATAGGATACTGACCCAATTCGTACATATGAGATAAATTATTAAAAAGGGTTGGTCAAAGGGAATAGGCAAAATATTCATTTTAAAGTATAGCTTTTGTTTTATTTTTTTTTGACATTTATCTGATTATTATCAAAGCGTTTCAAGTGGAAAGAACAGTATTATTTATACAAAATAATAGTTATTTGCATTTAGATTAGCTGTGTCCATATTAGGTTTATGCATATCTATCATCAAATAATTAATTAAATATTCTATAACCTCGATGTAAAAGACACCCGATCCCTTTTTGTATTGTTTTTCTTTGGTTCTCCCCTTCCTTGCCTTTAAGGATATACGGGATTTTCCCAGGCCAGGGGTGAGGGTAGGGATTTAAAAGTCTTTATCTAAGTCCAGTTATCAGGTTGCCGGGCAACGGCGGTGCTCTGTACTCGTTAGCCCGCACGGCCACCCCGCCCCCATACACTTTTGTATTTGTCCAAGGAAGCCAATTTTCATAACTTTGAGCACTTGAAATTCGTTTCTTAGTTACTAAATCTGTACCCTGGAGGTACAGGATCCTGATAGGAAATCAAACCAAAGGGATTTTAAATTATTTTCATATTGTTAAATGATTCAGATGTGAAAAATTATTATTGATTTATATTCCTTAAAAAAAAAAAAACGAAAATAAAACATATAATAATGAACATTTAAAGAATTTTGATAAAAAAAAAAAACAGCTGATCACACAGACGAGTTTGAAAAAACAAAACAAATTAGCTAGATTTATTAGACTTATCCAAAATTTTAACTGTTTATAATGAAAAGTTATTAAAATTTCTACTCCCAGGCTTATAAATAAACTTTTATAGAGGTCACTGGTTTTATCCTTATGTTTCACAACTGAAATGAAAAATGAAATGTTAATGATTTCTGTGGAAAATAGTGGTATTGGGCTTAATAAATATGTAAAATAGATAGTTTTTACAAACTGGACATATAATCTTATGGTGATATTTCGGAAAATTTATTGATTTTTTAAATTTGTAGATCTCTTCTTTATTTCGATTCCCTTCTCAATTGCATAAATCCTCTCTCAGTCTCTTGGGCAAATATAAATATTATATACAGGTGTGAATGAGCTTTAGAATGATTTTATTTACTTATTAAGTATTTTGTTTTTATTTATTTATATTAATCCTCCGAGGCGTCTGAAAAGAAGATGGCCTCGGGACCTTCTAATATAGAACTTTAATTTGAGTTCTACCAATGGGTAGTTTCTCTTCATGTTGTACATGTCATGTTACCAATGTCACATTTACTTATTGTATTTTCCATGTAATACAGTTGTAAATCTCAATAAAATTAAATTTAAAAAAAAATTATTTATATTATTTTTTACGATTTTTGTTATTATTTTTCATTAATTAGCTTCGTTTATTTTCCTCATATGTATATATTGAATGAGTGAATACTTTTAGCTCAAACGTGTATTGCCCTTGAGTGTGACAGATTTCGTTAATATTCAATAAATATATAAAAAATTGAAAAAAATATTATTTATAACTCAACTAAATTTTTCTTTATAAGTTCAGTTCAAACGTTTTAAGAACTTTTATTTCTATGTATTAAAACCCACTTTTGGGAGAAAAGTATCTGAACTTAATAGTGTAAAATTTATTTATTGTTCACTGTGATACTGTTTACTATTAAAACTGTCTCTCAATTCTCAATGTTTGACATATTAAGGTTTACTATATGGTTTATATTCGTTTTAATTAATTCTTATTCCCCTAACTACACCATCTTATAAACAAACATTTTATACTATTTCCCATGAAAATATTCACTTTTAATATTTTGACTTTTTTCTCGCTAAATTAATTAGGACAATCCACTGTGTATAGTCCGTTAGAGGTTAACTATATTTGAACTGAAACATATGGCCCCCGTTCTAACACAAAACATGTTCCTGCATGTGGTGACCATTACCTAACCTCAAGCAGAGTTGGGTTAAATTGATGATTGAGCTTATAACTGTTAAACGACATTAATCACCACTAACAATGATCGATCTAGGCTATGGGATTATAGATTATATATTCGTGAGAGGAATTACAATGCTAATGTAGATAGGGTTGTTAGTAGCCGGCCTCTGTCTGTGGAGCCTGGAAGGGGGCCTAACTAACTGCGGAATTAGTTAGCAAAACTGACTAACTGTCCATTACTGTAGGTCCAGTAACTTCAACCAGTAAACTTCCTGTCTCTTCAATTCAACCTCTCAGTATTTCCTTGTGAAATTCTTAAAAAAAAGGCTAGGATCTAGGTTTAGCTTGGTTGGATATATCTGAAAACTGTCACGGCGAAGTGAACTATATGTGTTTATATATATATATATATATATATATATATATATATATATATATATATATATATATATATATATATATATATATATATATCTGTAAAAATAAAATCCATGGATGGTCTTGGATTTAGTACTTGGAAGGAAGACTATTTCCTCCTTAATTATTTAATTAAAATTGCCAAAAACAACAGAGGATAGGTGTGCGCCAGGACAGTTTCCTTACCTCTAGGTTGATATATGGCCAATGTCTCAGAATAAGTAATTGACTGTCATAGCCAAAATGTAACGGGGGACTTAACGCATTGGAAGGCGGTGCCTCACTCATTAAGCTTCCTGCTCCTTAAAGAGAAAATCAATTTATTTACACAAAAGGGTGCTGCCCAATTATATTGGGTTGCCACAAAAACAGTATACTTATTAATCTTTATAGATTTTTTTTTAAATAATAAAAAAACATACAGTATTAGCAATATATATATAAGCATAGTATACAATATTTTTCTTATATACATAGGTATTATCTTTACATTTTCTTTTTTGTTTATTTTATATATATATATATATATATATATATATATATATATATATATATATATATATATATATATATATATATAATTTATTTTATTTTCTTCTTTTTTTTTTTTTTTTACAATTCCTTGCATTCTTCACCTATCTACATCCCTTTGTTTTCCTTCTTTCCCCTTATACATTTTTCTTATTCCTCCTCATATTCTCTCCTCTCTCTTCTTAACCTAATCCATAAAATACATAAATTATGGAGCACGTATTTTATAAATAATATAAGAATGCTGTAACACATGCAATCCTCCTCCCATGAACAAACTCTCTCTCTATCCGCTCCCATGCACACGGTGGTGGATGATTCCCAATGAGACAAGGATTATGTTTCTGCCAATCCTGCCACGTCCTTTATGTCGACACCAAGGCCCTCTATGAAGCTCCTTGTTGAATCTGGTGTCGTTCCGCGAGCTTCGAACCAAAGGCCTCTCACGTGGAACTCTCCCGGCCCAATAACTCTCGCGAAACTTTTTATTAAGGAAAGGGATGCATTTCTCATATGTTTTTTTCACTCTTTCCACTTTGCCTGCCTGATCGAGGTCATTGGTTTCATAGCTCACGGTATATACGATATACGACAATATTGCACTATACGTTAAAAAATATACGTTTTCCTCCCTAAATAAATTTTCTTGGTGGCGCTTTGTGAATCTTATATACGAGCATTCTGGAGAACCAGAAAAGGTATGTTCAATCTCATATACCCGCATTTGACATATTAAAAAACAAATAATGTATGTATGTCCCTCTTAAGGCCTATCGAAAAAAAAATAATACTTGTGCTCTCAAGTGGATCACTAGCATTGAAAGAAAAAATACAGTGATTGAGTAAATAAATATAAAAAAGACTAATCATTTATGTTATATATATATATATATATATATATATATATATATATATATATATATATATATATATATATATATATATATATATATGTATGTATATAAGAAATTTACCTTTAAGTTAAGATACTTTTTCCGAAATATTTGTTTTATGCACAAACCTTCTTAAAATGTTTGAACTGATTTTGTAAAAACGTTTTGGTTGAGTTATGAATAAAATTTTTCAACTGAGTAGGAATTCTAAATGAACATCATATTTACAAATTTAAAATATCTTTACATTTCCCGAAACATCGGAGAACATCATAATATTATATGTTCAGTTGGTAAATGTCATCTATTTTACATATTATTTAAATATATATATATATACACACACACACACACACACACACACACACACACATACATATATATATATATATATATATATATATATATATATAAACACTTGGTTAGATATTGGCTAATGTAATGAAATCATCGAAGGGTAAAATGAAATTGGTTTCTTCGAGAGAGGAGCGGTTAAGAAGCTTGTGCGCTGAGCCAGGCAATCAAGGTGAGGCTTTACCCCGAGGTAGTTACCAACTTTATTATTGCAATAGACTAATGGAGCTATTAATTCAATTACTAATATGGGAGTAATAACCATAACGTTTAATTACAACTGAGCGTGTGAAAAAAACACAGTAAAATTTCAAAAGAAAATTTATGAAGACTGATGAATGAAATTTATTTTAAACTACAGACTGCGAAAGCTGAATACATAATTATTAATCATTCATAACTCCATTGCTCATAAAATAATTTAAAATGTAGTAGATTTGAATATCAAGATATCATTCTTTTGATGATCGGCGTTTCTTATAAAAAAAAAATTGTTAATGGAAATTCAATCACTGTAAATCAGACTTCAACATCTGTACGTTTCTCTTCTCCTTTTGTGCGTAGAATTTCAATTCCCAGTCCACCCATTTTAAGCTCTTTCTAAATCCTCTCAACTATGGAATGGCGCATCCTCTTGCATTTCCAGGCTCCTCTGTAATCCGATTACTTATATTAAGATCTCTGCATTCGGCTCGATTTTTCAAGAATTTTCTTGCACAAATCCCAAAACATTTTAGCAAACATTATTCCAGGTTACATGACATGCTAATCGCATCCTTCATGCTTTTTGGAACTTATCAATTCTGAAGCAATCACTTTTGGCCTTACTTAATGTTCTTCAAAGAAACATTATTTCAGAGATCCCACTTACAGGCTTAACAAGATTAATTATTTCTTTGTGAGGCAAGCATGTTAGCCTCTTTCCTACAATCCGTTTGTTACTATTTTATTTATCAAGAGCATATTTATGTTTGTGATTGCGTCATTAAGAAAAATACTCTATTATTCTCATTGCTTCACTATTTTCTCGATGGCTGTTATGAACTTTTCAATAAAAATATTTACATTGAGCTTGTCCGCATGAGATAGAATGATCTTTATTAGGAAGTTTGATGGGGCTTATAGAAGTGTCCGCTAAGATAAGTTTCACTGTCTATTATGATTGAGATAGAATGACGCCCATATAAGTTTCTCTCGTACTATGGGTTTTACCGTCTTATTCCACAATACTTTTAAGAAACCAATGTCTTACATGGTAAGCCTTACTAAGATTATTCTCAGCTGATCCTATGTTGCCAGAAGAGACACCGCTTCGCTGAATGCTGAGGATGTCAAATCAGGTGTGTAACGAGCTGCTCCTTTGAAGCCGACAACGTTAATCCAGAACCGCCATAACCGTAATAATAATTTAAATAAGAAATAAGACTTTTGTTTGAATTTTATAAAATACTATAACAAAAAAATAGACCAATGAGTGGTGCGGGTATCACACAACCTTCACGTACCGACCTTAGAGTAGATATGTATTTTTATGAACAGGGTGCTAACGACGTTATAATTTCATTTAAAACAATAATTTACCATGATTTTCCCGCACATTGAACCTGTTAAATTTATACGTTATCACTTTCCATTTTCTTTTATGATTATGTATATTACCAAAAAATACTAATGATTGTGTGGAAAAATAGATGTCTTGGAAAATTTCTGATTTTTTTCGGAAATATTTATCATGAAACTCGTCGAAAAAAACAATTTAACGTTAGTAAATATTGTTTATATTAGTAGACCCTAAACATTTCGCGTGAAAACTTAAAAAAAATGCTGATAAGTGATATATAAAAATTAAACTAACAATGTGAAAGCCCTGTAAAACCTTATATCGGGCATTTGTAGTGTTGTCCAAATGCGAGACGAGTCTCGGTCTTGCATACTGAGTCTTGGTCCTGGATTTTCGCAAGAGTCTTGTAGTTACATATTAGCCTATTACTATAGAGATACTACTGTAATCTTTCAGATAGGGAAAACTTAACTAAGCCAGAATGAAAAATTGGAAGAGGTAAAAGCAAGAATATATCGGTTACACCAATTCTTTACACATAGTAACCAAAATTGTCAAGTTAGTAACTTTTTAGGCTTAGTTTTTATTCACAGAACGATTGTTTTTGAACATTCTTGGTCTTGGTCTTGCAAAGTGCCAGACAAAGACCGATGTTGGGCAACACTAGGTAACTGTAAAGCGAAAGGATCGGAAAAGATCGAGCGCTCTCGGCTGTTTCCGTATAGCTTCATACTCTTGTTTACTCTTTAGTTACCAATCAATTTCTTCATTGATTATATTCGAACATTTCTTGGATCATTTTACAATGTGAAATAGTTATTTATTTTAAATAACAAATATCAAATATACTTTGGAGGAAGACATTTTTAATTTTAGGGTATTTAAGCCCTGTTAGAGTAAATGAGTACAAGAGTAAATTAATTTTAATTAACTTAATTGTTTAATTTTACACTTACATATTGAATTTAATCAAAATCTTTTGAGCTGTTTTTGAAAAGATTATAAAAATGCGTAATATAATATAAAGTAGAACACCCGGTTAGCCGATTTTGACGAAAACGTTGCTTCAACAGCTTAGGGTATGTATAAACCTTAAATACACAATTTTGTTCAACTGCGTATGAATTTTTCTCCTTGAACTAGACTGTTTCCACACACACAAACAGACCATCTTGCAGTACTTGCTTATTTGGATCCCAAAACATGTATTTCTGTTGAAAACTCAGATTAAAATTTTCACGACGCAATACTTTTTCTTACCATATATTAAATATAATAGGTAAGTGAAAGTAATGCATGTAATGACATGCTTTTTAAACTAACACACCCATAAGATATCAGCTCTTAGGGCGATGGCTAACTTCGTGTAGGAATGAAAATTTAATATTATAGAGGCCAGATAAGACTAGGCTAAGACTCGATTACTTATTGCGGTTTCCCGCCGGCTATAACTTGTACACCAGCTGTGCCAAACAACAGAACAGCCAGCTGAACATGTGCCTCCTCTTCGTCTATAGGGAGGGAGGCGAGGTCATCCAACGTAGAACCGAGAATCATTCATGAATGTCTCTTGATTTCGAATATATAATATATAGATTACAAACATAAGAGTGTTTAGAAAACGATGCTATTTTTCCATACATAAAATATCTTTAATAATAATGTTGATTTTTTTTTAAATCTCTAGTATTAAATATGTTACGTAACATTACAAAGAGTCTGAAAATCCAATAGTCTTATATAAATCAAACCATTAAGTTGTTTTCATCCAATATTCAATTTTGATAAGAACAGTAATATAATCTTGCGCAAGAGTGTCGCAACAGTCTTGCAGTTACCTATTAGCCTATTACTATGGAGATATTAGGGGTGATAAATATTCAGGACGCAGTCATTATAAAGTTTTTATTGGTACCGGCGATTCCAACAAACATGTCGGTCATCAGGGAGTGTTCCGAGCACTGAAGATATTCAAGTACTCAAGATTACTTAACTTTTTTTTTCATTAACCCTAGAGTGGTCTAAGAGATATGTTTTGCTCTGTTATCCAAATATTCCTGATTGAACATATACTTCTTCCACTCCTGGTACCTTTATATCCTCGACAAACCTTTACATATTAGTATTACATCTGACATTGATTCGTACATATTTTGAGATATTGAGTACTTGGAGCCCATTGGACCTGATTTGACTGTACAAATTTCTGAGTATTTTTTTTTTTTTGTTTTGTTTACCTTAAATTATATCTTTCTTTGAAGAACATATAAGAAGTTTTTGTTTCTCATTTAAAGAATGGCTCAAAGTATTGTTATTAATAATTTGTGCCATCCAAGTGACTTGGAAAGTCAACTAATTGCAAACATGTTGCAGGCTGATAATTTCAATGGACAGGCAGAAATATTAGTTGTTGACAGTGATGAGGAAACCGAAGGGTGGGGTAGACATAGTGGATCAGTTGTCGTCAAATTATTCTGTGCCAAGGAAAACCAATCGGTCTCCTCTAATTGTTTTTTTTTTCTTCTAAATATTGCTGGGATTAATGCTCAAGTAATTTACTTTTCTAACACTCAGAAAAAAATGTTGAGAAGGCTTTTCTAGTGCGAACTGAGCGAATCAGTGAGAGCCGCACATATGGATGCGTCTTATAAATACCTCTCTTCCCAGAGAAAAATATGAAATAAGAGAAATACGAGAAACACTGAAGAACAAGCGACAAAAAAAAACAAAGATGCCAAATGTGTCCTAGAAAATTGAACAAGAAGACAAGAACTCGCTGCTCGAAGTGCAAAAAGTTTATCTGTGGAAACCTTGGGATTTTTTTCTGCAATGTCTGTATAAAAATGTGATTATTTTCAATATAACCTGCTTCCACAATATAACCAGTTTTTTTATTAGAAATATTTTTATTTACAGTAAATATTTACAATTTTTTCCCTACATTCAAAAACCTAGGAGTAACCTTTGACCAGAACCTCTCCTGGGATAATCATATCTCCCAGATTACCCGAAAATCCATAACTGCCCTTAAACAATTCCTAAGATTCCGTGATTGTATTCCTCTAAAAACGAGACAGCTCCTTGTAACCTCCCTTGTATTCCCCCACTTCGACTACGGCTGCTTGGTGTATGGAGGGCTATCTGCCAGGCTGGAAATGAGACTAAAAAGACTCATGAATTGTTTCATAAGATACATTTTCGGGATCCCCAGACGTTCACATGTTTCACTATGGTACACCGAGTTGAACTGGCTCTATCCTACTTCCCGACGACAATTCCTTCTTGGCGTTTTCCTTTTCCAAGTCTTCAGAACCAAAAACCCTCCCTACATCCTGGAACTCCTTACTCTGCGCTCCTCTATCCACTCTCTCAATAGTAGGTCTCAACCTATAGACTTATATATTCCCTCCCATAAAACTTCCTCCTTCAGCAAATCCTTCGTCATTCGTGCTGCTTCCTTATGGAACTAACTTCCTACCTCCATGCATCAATCCTCATCCACAAATTCCTTCAAACAACTCCTGTTCCAACACCTACTCCACATTCAAACTTCCCTTAACATGTAAAATTACTTGCATCTATACAATATTTAATTTCAATCCATTGCACAATTGAAATAACAATTAACAATAAATTAGTTGGTATTTTTATTATGTCAGACTAAGATACATAAATTATTAACTCTGTTATTGTTCTTAGGCGTCCCAGAATAAAATTATTTTTTTATTCATTCATATTTAATGGAAATAAATCGAATATTTTTTTTCAGCTTTAGAAAATTCTTCAAAATATTTTTTCTATCCTAAAATATATGTTAAGAATCCACAACTTTTTTAAAACTCATTAACAGCTTAAATAATTATTAAAAACGATAGAAATAAAATAAATATTTTCAGACAGTGAAAAACCAAAATAAAATTAGGCCCATCAGACCACTGCCACCAGTTAGATTTGTCAAAAGTGCGTAACCACACAAGTGTTAATTCATAAAATGTATGAATATGATTCATACATCATGTTATTTTCCATAATTTTGAATGCCGTAGGTAATTAAGTTATGCCTAATTGTTTTGGTTTAGAGTGCAAGTCCTGGTAAGCGAAGAACCCATCCCTCAACATCCTAAGGCTCAATGTATTTGCCACAACGTAAGCACGATGTTTAAAATAGTAGTTTTTAATTTTGGAATTATGAAGCTGATTCTCTAATTTCTCATAAAATAATACCGAATAATAGACACGTTGATGATGCCATTCCATTATCGGTTACAATTAATTAATGTCAGCTTCAAAAGCAGTTGATTACATGTCACAGGTATATAATAATTAGCCGCAACTAATTCGATCAACACGTCACACAGAGGGCGCGGGGTTTTAATGTATTCATGACACGCAGCTGCAGAATGGGATTCCCCCTCCCCCTCCTCCTCCATTTGCATTTTGTATCCAGAATAACTGGTGGCAATAAGGAAACCTCCCGCAGCCTTCCAGATATTAGCCAGTCTTGTCAGGATGTATCATTTAATATCAGCTGTTATAGCCACGAGCTTCAGCTCCTAATAGGTGCTCTTCCGTACTCAAATTGTATATTCAAATATTTCTTTTACTATTTCCCACTTTATTTATTGATTAATATTACAGTTTGTCACAATAAAAGACATTCACACTTTATGTACAGCAAATTAAAAAAAAAATTAAACAAAACTGCAGACAAATGTATAAACAAAAATAAAAACTTAAACTAATCGAAATAACAACTCGAATGCAGGCAGACCTATATACAATATTTACAAGTATTCATTCAGGAAAACTCTGAGCCTAGCTCCCCTTCCCCTTGTGGGAGGAAAAGTTGAACTCTGGGTGATATCAGCGCTTCTCTCTACTTGCTCTACACGTCTTGGGATTAATGACCAACATCGGCTAAACAGAGGCGCTATAACCACAGACGTGAGAGGAGAATCTGGCCATTGCGAGAACTCCCATTTATACATATTTAGAAAATATCTCGGAGCCACTGCCGTTTCAACATTGGAGGAAGATCGTATGGATGGATGGAGCTAGATAGGGATTGCGAAAGGAGATTTGATGATATCCAAGGTTCTAATGCATTCTGGGATAAGTTTTAGGACAAATGGGATATTAAGGTCATGGTGAAGGATTTTGTTGATTACATAGTACGGATTATCGATTATTTGGAAGAGCCTTTGGAGCGTATGATGTTAGAAACATTTTCAATCCCTCACATTCAAAACAAAATATGAACCACACAATCTAAAATTCTTCGAAAATGTTTAAACGCTTAAAAAAATAAACCTAGGTTTACTTCAAATCATACAAAAAACACCATACACTACGATATGAATATATCAACGATGAAAATATCATCATATGCTCGTTATATATCGACAAAGAACATTGGTCAGTGAACAAATGATAAAATAATAAGAAAATAAAGCAATGCAACGTAAGGTGGAGGAATCAGAAAAATTTCAAAATGAGGACTCAATGATTGGATTTGATGAAGAATTAATGAAGATATGGAGTAGGGTGGTGTACTTTAAATTCATAAATATAAAGCTGTGTTGATGTGGTTACCAAAAAAAGCATTTCATTAGTTATTAGAATTTGTTACCCTGCCGTCCACTAACCATTCTTAATTCCTCAGGATTTTCGACTCATTCAATGTTACTGCATCTATTGGAAAGCTAAATTATTGGTATTTAAAATTTGTAACGTTGAACGCCTATGTAAAAAAAAAATATAACAACTCTTCAATCGTTTTTATTTAATTTCAGCAATTCTAATATATTTAAAGGGTCTATAGTCTGTCCCATTTCTTGCAGTCTACATAGTCCTAAATTTTTGATAATTTTCCTGCAGACAGTTGAGATTATCAAATTAGAATTATCACATGTTTTGTAATTTTAAAAATAAAATTAAAGGATAAAGCAAAGATGAAAATTTGAAACAAATATATTTTCAACTTTTTTCTCCTTAATAAAATATTTGAACCCACCTTACTCGTTCTGTCGGTACTAAGTTGTAATCGATTTCAATAATTTTTTTATTGTTTCATAGAGAATTCACTAATGTCCTAAATAGGCATGGGTGTAACCAATAATAAAATGTATGCCTTTTGAGTTATTCGCAAATAAAATATCTTTTTTATCCTAACATCTTTTCTTAGAGATGCGACTATTTTTCTATTTTGAAGGAAAATATAGCTCAACCATTGAATTTGATAAAGAAATAACGAAGACATTGCGTGATAAAAAAAGATCTTTCAAAGATGATATAAATATAAAGATCAAACCTTTATTTATTTTTTCTTTAGAACTCATTCTATTCTTTTAATAATTTGAAGAATCATTCTGTAATCTTGATTCATTACCTTTTTGCATTTATTCTTTTCTTCAATATATTTTTTTTTTAAACATCATCGGAAAGAAGCATTCATTGCCCCCTCCCCCGGCTCTCAAGAAGGCTCCGGAATAGACCCAGACTCTAGAGCTGTAAAGGAAAATTAAATGGACGGCGACCGATTTTCGATAAAGCCAATGCTTTTTGGAGAAGCCATTGTTTTCTTTATTATTAGCTCGGCCGTTTGTTATCGAAGGCATTAACCTTGAGCACTCCTTTTCTGCCATTTTCCTCAGGGATAAAATTGTATCATTCCTTTGGCTAAATTACTCAACATTTATAGAAATAAGGCTCGGATGAAAAGTATTTTTCAATATTTCCTGTAATTGAAAAAAAAGTCCGTTAAAAAAATATATGTCGTGCAATAAATCTATTTACACCTGATTGCAATAGTATAATCGTTGATGACGGTATTGTTATTTTAATATTTTATAACATTTAGTTTATTTATTTCGTTTTCTTAAATAAGTTAATTTTATTATTTTTAAAAAAGTTACAGTTAATAAGATTGGTTGTGTTCCCCATGCAAGTGTCATCTGAACCATCGAAGTATCCCGCACTTTCTTTAAACATTCGCTTTTTTTCTTGCTTATGAAAGTATTGTGGTTTTAGAAGAATGAAGGAAAAGAATTAATTTAATTCTGGGGAATTTAGAATGATGGCAATGAACAAAGAAATGCTATTTGTCGGGCATTAAGAGACTGTCCAAAAGTAATTAAATTACATAATCTTAAAATTATAATAAGGTAATATTACAGATAAATAAATGAATATGTATAAGTATATTTATATATTTTCATTGATAAGCAATATATTCATAGCCACACTGCAAAATCCTGTAAGCGAAAAACCGAAAACTATAAGACGAAATAAACAATGAATTTCTTATTCAATGAAGTAGATTTTCCGTTCAATTTTATATTTAATGCTTAAGACAAAGATATAAAGTTCTAAAAAACGTTTTTAGTTTGTTTTTATGGGTATAAATCAGAAAAACTCAAAACCGCACATTCTAATTAAATTGTATTTACAGGGCTTTGCAGTGTCTGTCGATATAAAATGTGAAATAATAGTAAAATGATGCTGAAAAAACTTAAATACGAAAACTTACCTCTTTAATATATTTGAAAGATTGATTGATAAGCAGAAGAATAATCGGTGCTTAAATGACGTTAAAAATGAGGATTTGTGTATGGATGAATATAAGTAAGGTTTGTGGGGAGAGATGTCGTGTTTAGAGAATGGGTAATGGAACAAGGAGTAAAGAAATCAAGAAGGTAAGAAGTTTTTTTTCGATGTGAAGAATCATAAAAGGAATATACCTTGGAAATATTTCCATCGGAAAAAGTAGATAGAGCCACTTCAACTCCGTATAACAACTGGAGACTTGAGTGCGCCTGGGGTCTCCAATGATGAAGCTAATGAATCTTATCATTAGTTTATTCAATCTGAATTTTAGAATCTTTAATATTTAATTAAGCGAGTGGGGTAGCTCAGTGGTAGGATACTGCCAATGCTTAAGATCCTAGGTTCGAATTCCGGCTTATGGCAGAAAAATTTATTTATTTTGTTCCATTGGTTGTGGAACGAACCTAGGTAGGTAGATCCCTCTGGGGCACACCCAGCCTCTATAAAGTGAGGACTCTTAATTAAAATAATTGATTAAGGGGAAAAACCTGGCGGTTGATCTCGGTCAAATCACCTCCTTGCACAACCGTACACCAAGAAACAGTGCTTTTCCTAAATAATACTGAACCCAAGACCTTTCATGGATTGTAGTGGTACAGGTTTTATTTTATTTATTTATTTTTTTAATATTTACTTACCTACCAAACAGAACTTTTCCTCAAACTATTTATTTATGTATACATATTTCTTATCTAGAATTACCAATAATTTATGAAAATGTTAACTTAAAGGCTAAATATTTTACCTTTGCCACAAATAATTTTAGATTAAATGGAATAGCTACGTCTGTTGTAAACCATGTCTGTTGTAGGTTTATCGAGGCATAGGATTCCACACAAGGCAGGGAGATATTGGCAATCCGCCTATCGATCCGATTTAAAGCTAGGCTATAAAAATAGTAAGAGAGAAAGGCAAACATAAGAAGGTGAAGAAGAAGAAAACAATATAAAAACGGCGAAGACTATCAGATATTCATACCGCAGCGGCCCTGAGGGACCATACCGTCTCCGGTTCGAGCACTGCCCGCAGAGCAAATAATATAGAGAGGGTTTAGTTTTATTCCTTCCACTCACCTCTAGCATTCATTTCTTCTTCTCTCTTACCCTTTGTTTTACGATATACAAAAACAAAAGATTAAATTATAAAAACTATGGTGAGTGCTTTAGATCACAAGATAGAAATGAAAATATCAACAACACAGGATTAATAATATGGAGTATAAATTATAAATAAAAGCTTATTATAAAGAGCATGAAATGATAAACATTTCTCTCGCTCACAGTATACAGGTCCGATTTTTACTTTCTGAGATATTTTAATCCATATCTTCCATAAAACTCGTCATCATTTGTTGTAGTGTTCTTGTTTCGGGCTTAGAGGCGTATAAAACCTCGAGGTCATCAACGCCTATCCAATATTCATTTTAATTGATTCAGAAATAAATTATTATAAGAAATGAAAATTATTTAATAAATCATTATCTTCAAGGAAATGAATCACCGATTTTATTCTAACTTTGTCATTATTTAAAACAATTGATAATTTTGGTATGAATCATAATTTAGTTAAAATCAATACGTAATAAGGACACTATTGGAGAATGTACTGATTGTGAGAATACCGTAGCAATGTTGGCATTTTGGTACAGGCTGCTTGCTTATCAAATAGAAATGTATTATCATTTGGTTTTCGTCACTATTTTTTTCTCTTTTCACCTTTCTAAGACGGTCTCAGGTTAAGATACATTTTTTTATATTAGCTCATTACAAAGAGGATGAAATACTGAACATTTTCTTCGCTAACAATATGAAGAACTGATTTTTAGTTTTTAAGATATTTTATTCCATACGAAAAAACAGTTCAAGCAGTCAACTCCAACTGACTTTGCCCGAGCGTTACACATCGCAAATCTGGCAGCCCAATCTAATTCACTCCCACAAACAAAAAAAAAAAAGAAGGGAAATGCGCCTGAAGAAGTTTACGCTGCAAAAAAGTAACAGAGCTCCGTTACTAAGGTCGTAAGTTTCCTTCATTTTGCCAGGTAAACATATGAAAAGTAATTTAATAGTTTCATTAATGCTTTTCTGAGGAAACTTATAGAAATTTCAAAATACATAATTTACCTGTAAATTTCAGTCTCCTGTTTTATCAAATAAAAATATTATATAATTGTACAATATTAGGAGGTGCCCAATATGGTTCTGTGTCGAATGTAATCGTAAAAGATTAATTAGATGAAATTTTAATTTAATAAGTTTCTAATAATTTCCTCAAAATTTCCAATGTTCAAACTATTTTTAAAGTTGTCCTAATCTCTAAAGATCGCGCGTAAAAAAAAAAAAAGAAAAGGTATATTTATATATGTGTGTGTGCGTGCATAAGCGACCAGCGTTGTCGTAGGTATTGATCAATGAACGTTTTCTATTCTTTAGCATATTTCAACAATATAATAATTACAATAGTCAACTATTACTGTAAAGATGAATTGAGGATTTTTTAAGGGTTTAGGACTGTAAAAATAACATATGATATAAGAGCTTTTAAAAAATATAATCTGAAAAGAAAGTAAAGATATGAAACTTCCATTGTTAATAACAGGACAAAGAATTTTATGATTCCATATTATTGTGTTACTTGATGGATAAAAGAAAATTTATTTTCAATTTTCAGGAGGAGTATTTTAAATTTTATTTTTACCACATTGTACAAAGCCATTTATGATTAATTCGGTTCTCCAGAGAAACAAAAAAAAATTCATTAGACCCATTATGGAACTAACAAAATTGTTTGAGCCAAAGAAGGGATAAAAACATAAAATCCTTTTGTTAAAGACTTCATTTGATTATTTATTAATGATATAAGTGATTTTGTAAGTCACGTTTTAGTGAATAAAATATTATCTGTGTGCAGATGTATTGATTGATGATTTTCCGAACCAGTTACTAGAAAAACACTTTGGTAGCTAAGAGTACTTTTACCTAATATAGTTACGAATTGGAAATAAGAATAATTATAATTATATAGTAATTTAAAACGGACTTGAATATATATTTTTTTAATTATATTTAAAACGGGATGTACAAGTCTTTGATGAGTTTGGAAAAATTGATATTATTCACATTTTCGCCATTAATTTCATTTTTATTTTTTTTCGCGATACAGCAATGTTGCCAATTCGAATCCAAGTCCAAATGCCGGAAATGGGAATCCAAAAATACCGAAAATTAATCTTGAACCTAAAATATTGCCATTTTTTTTTTATTTAACCTATTTTTATTCATATTAGTATATGTTTAACGGTAGATTATAGATATATTGGTTTAAATAAATCGAATAACAAGTTTATAATGAAGATATTTTATTGAAAATTCAATATGTTTTACCATTGGATAATTTAAACATTTCTGACATTTGTCAGAAAAGTTACAAATATATATATATCGAGGTTACCCTTCTCCCCCTAACGGTGGAATAAACCCCATTTTACTAATTATACAACCGTTCATTTTATTATTCTACTCACTTCTCGAACTGCAAAACTGCAATTTATATATATGTATATGTTTATATATATATACATTATGTGGCAATCAGAACTAATGTAAAAACTTATGTAAGAACTAATGTAAGAACTTTTCATGAATCAATTGGCTAAAATAACAGTTATAATATATTGTTCTTTTATTTTGTTCTGTTATTTTAAATAACTAAAACCTGTTACTTTCACAACAATTGAAGTACTTTAAGTTTTGCCTAATTGTAGTTCCTTCAATTAATAATTTCAAATTACAAATAGGATTATTAGGTTTCACATTAAATTTCTCCTTAATTCACACTGTTACTAACATTACGCTACTTCATAGTCGAATAAATTTAAATATATCCCGTTTAAGATGTAATTATTGTTGGTTTTTTAATTTAAAAAAGTATCTATATTATTTAAATATAATATATATATATATATATATATATATATATATATATATATATATATATATATATATTATATAAAAATGTTTTTAGTGACATATTTTATATAAATATATAAAGCGGGGCGGACCGTAACAAAGGCAACACACTTCTTATTCCTACGATTATTTCGCCCTAATATGGTTACAAGTTGGCAATAAAAATAATCATAATAATATAACTGTTATTTTAGCCAATTGATTCATGAAAAGTTCTTACATTAGTTCTTACATAAGTTTTTACATTAGTTCTGATTGCCACATAATGTATAAGACCTGAATATAGTTATATCAGTATCAAACAATATCAAGTTGTAACATAATATCCTATTAATGTGATTAACTAATTAACTACTAAATAAATGGAAGCAGTGCCCGAACATGAATTCTTTAATAGAACAGATGCGAAGTAAACATTTAAATAATACAGTTGCAAACATTATCTAAGTTAAACCAACTACGCATTCTCTACGATTTTACAATATTTATTGGGAACATTTAAATATCTAATTACACATTAAATATTTAGAGGGTCGTTCATGACTTCAATATATGTGTAGATGGAGAATAAAATAGTATCTGTATCCAAATCCGTTTTATTTACTAAATACATCTGTGCATCAACAACCTCAGTAACAGTCTTATATTTAATTTTTGGACGATAATTTTCATAATTAGTTAAACTTATATTCCTTTATATTATACAATACAATTCAGCAATATATCACCAATATTTCACAACTTATATATCTGTCAATAACTTAATGAATATCTTAATTTACCAATCATGTCCACATTTTAAACAAAAGTTTCAGCATGAGGATTAGATTCTATACAAAATGATAAAAATCTATATTTTTTAGAAGAATGCCCCAATGAATATATTTATTTTTTATATTTTTTGCTTGAATACAAAATTTCAGACTTTCAATTTCAATATTAACCACAGTAAAAAATAGAGATAATAAATAATTGTTAAGTTCGATAGTAAAAAAAAGGCCGATTCCAACGATTTTTTTTTACATTTTAGGAAATTCTGTATACAATACCAATATCAACAACATAAATATCAATATAAAACAATACCATTTCAACAAAAAAGTATATACCTAAGTTTTAAGTTATTCGGAAATCTAATTTTACAATCCTTTGGACTTAATTTAGCTGTTTATTTTCGTTGAGGTATGTCATATAGATAAACTTCAAAGGTTTCGAAAGAGAAGACTTTATGCATTTTCAGCCGCCAAAGGAAAGGGCGGATAGTAATGACGAGATAGGAGTATCATCCTCGGGGGGACCTCTGACTTCGATTCCAAATTTGAAAAAAATCAATGGAGTATTCTAGGAGAAAACGCGCGGATGGCAGACGGATAACATTTTTTTAATTCGATGTTCGAGTTCTACGTATCCTGCACTATAAAACGTTACATTTTGAGTGAGGGTTTTTGAAAGTTTTTGAATTTTTAAAACGATTACAATGGTTCATTATTGGAAATAATGAAAAAAAAAAATCCGTTGTCTCTATATTATATTGTTACTAAAATTGTATTATTTAATTATGACTCTAAGTGAACATTCTTAACATTTATATTATTTATATATATATATATATATATATATATATATATAATATATATATAATATATATAATATATATATATATATATATATATATATATAAAAGCTTAAACTCAAATTAAAAAAAAATAAAATAAGATAAGAGTAAAAATAATATTATAAAGAATAATTTACATTGAAAGAATGATGACTAGGAAAATACATGTACTTAAAAATAAGTTTAAGAAAATAAAATAAACGGATAATTATGTTAAAAAATCTATATACATTAAAGGAATAATAAAAAGAAGAAATACTTATAAAAAGAAAAGAAATATAAAAATAAACTAAAAAAAATTGTAAGATATGATTGGTCAATGAATTGAATTACAACAAATTAATGAAACAAATCCCTGGTAGATATGTTAAAATGTACAATGACTTTCTAAAGGGTTAATAAAATAAATATAAGTTTGCATATTTAATGATAAAATATAATTTCCCAATATCATCAAGTTTTAAATTTAACTAATTAAAATATACCACATGAAATTATAGAATTCGAGTTCGAAATTTAATATTAAAAAAACTAATTACTTCCCTGATACGGCGCAAATTATGTGCTGAGAAGAGAGACAGATTGTCTCCGAAGCGTACATATAAAAACTATAAGGAAGAACACTACTAATTAGAAATGATTTTTTATTAAAGAGGAAAGGTGAATATTATAAACCAATTAGCTTATTTTCTGCAAAAAAAAAGTCGTGGAATCACCTTTTAAGCTTTGGCTCACTAATTGTAAGTAAACTATGCTAATAGAATAATATGACAATTTAAAATTATTCTATTTCTACAAAAAATATAGTCATAATAATAAATATAATGACAGTAGAGGTTTTTTTATTTATTATGGTTTCAGCTTAAAACAAAGCCTGAAGAATCTTTAAATTTCTCTGGGGAACTTCTTTTACTCTGTGTTATTTCTCCAGAATAAGAAGGGGGAAAAGCGGAGAAATCCCTGAGGAATCGCAAACCTCTCCAATGAGAAAGACAATGGAAGCTAAAGAGGGAGGTAAAATACCTAAAAATGCTCATTTAAATAAAAAAGTGTCATTCTTCTACTGTGTCACATTATACTAAAAAAGATATCCTACAGAGAAAACGCAACGGATAAAAAGATAAATTTCTCTTTTCATTGTCATTATACTTCCAAAATTTTTACTTTCACTTACCTATATATGAAATATATAGTAAGGGACAGTATTGCGATCGTGAAAATTTTCGAATCTCAGTTTTCAACGGAGATATATGTTTTGAGGTCTGTTGATTCCAAATAACCAAGTCCAGCAAAATGGTCTGTATGTAAGTGAATAGTTTAGCTCAAAAACATAAAGGCGTTCGAATGTAAAATTTTATATTTAAAGTTTGTATATACTTTGTATGTTACAGCAACTTTTTTGTAAAAATCGGCTAAAAAAAAATGCTACTTTATATCAACGGTGAAACACATTTTTATAATTTTCTAAAAAACGGCTCTAACGATTTTGATTAAACTCGGTGTATCATTTTATAATTAAGTGGCCTTTAATATTAATTAGATCATATCCCCATTGATGTCACTTTACAGGTTAAATGCTGTAATCTGATAACAAGTAATCTGATTACTTGAATACCTTCGGTGCTCGAAACATGCCCTGATGCTGATCCACATGTTTGGGTTAAAACGTCGGCTCTGATAAAAACTTTTTAATGACTGCGTCCTTAAGAATTATCAAACATGTAAGCTTTTAAATTTAGTTCGGTTAAAAATGTAATTCAAAAATTTTATAATAGCCCCTGGTCAGAAAATTTCTATTCAAAGTTCAGCGGTAAGTGAAAGTTGTGTGTTGAGCGCACCAGACTTTTTAATTTGTATACAACTTGTATTTTGAAATGATCAGTTTATTTACATGTTATTATTTTTTTGTTCCAAAATATTAATTTGTACCTTCTGCCAATTCGGTAATAGAGTCAGTAATTGTCATAATACATAGTAAAATGTGAGGAAACAATCTGGGATGTGAACGGACAGTAAACAGCAGGATAACTTTTTTATTTTGCTAAGCAGAAGTATTTCTCATCTAGTCTCATTATGCATGAAAAAAAAGTCAAACTTTTCAATTTTCTAAGTTAGACTGTTGAAGTTAACGTAAGGAACTGTGGATCAGTATGTTGAATCAGGTATTTTCAGTTATACTACATATAACTGTATATTCGAATATAGTATATTCGTATATAGACTTAAATATATTTGTCTACGTATATAATTTTTGTCCTAGGAAAAAAATTAGTATCATACTTCGATCAATTTTCCAATATTTTTCGATTTCATATTAATATGGAAACCTCAAGTTATCTTTATAATAACAATTTACAAGAGTGCTTACTCTCTCTCTCTCCCCCCACACAGGTCGATTGCATAGCCCTCTGCAGAAATTTTACTGCTCTTCCTTTATAAAATCATTACAAGCAAAAAAAGAACTGGAAAAATGTATATCAAACACTTGCTGCGGCGTTTCGTGTTTTTTCCTGTTCTTAAATTTCCTCTTAATTGAACCTAAAATATATTGTTCCATCCAACACAGCAATAATTAAAAAGGTGCAACCCTCGAAATTTTAAAACTCTATAAAAATCAACATAAGCACCAAGATTGCCAGAATGTTCCAAGGCCAAGACCAAGACTGGACAAAAAAATCGTTTTTTGTAAATACAAATTAGACCAAAATAGTTACTAATACCTCTTATTAACAATAACATTTTTAAAGAATTGGTATAGCCAATATATTTTTGCATTTAACTCTTCCAATTTTTCCTTCGGGCTTCATTAGGTTTCCACTATCTAAAAGATTACAGTAATATCTCTATAGAAATAGGCTATAATAGCTAACTGCAAGACTGTTACGAGACTCTTGCGAAAGTCCAAGACCAAGACTTGGTCTCGCATTTGGGCAACACTACAGATACCCGATCGAAGGTTATACAAGGTTTTCACATTGTTAGTTTAACTTTTTTATATAACATCTGCATTTTTTAAAAAAAGGTTTTCTCGCGAAATGTTTAGGGTCAACTAATATAAACAATATTTACTAACGTTAACTTGTCTTTTCGACGAGATTCAATATATATATTTCCGACAAAACTCAGAAATTTTCCAAAACATCTATTTTTCCACACAATCATTAGTATTCTTTGATATTTGTGAGACTCTTGCTCAAGACCAAGACCAAGACCAAGAATGAGTGTGCAAGGCCAAGACTCCTCTCGCATTTGGGCTGCACTAGGCATGATATCACTTAAAGTTCAAGCGTCGCCCTCTTGTGTTTTAACTGAGAATCTGCTCATATTTACACTCTCTTAAATATGAGTATGAAGCTCATTTTCTGTTAATGATTAAAAACTGTCGTTACTAGTGCAGCGTCTATATTTACATTAAATGTCTTTGTTAATCCGTTACTCAGATGACCCGTCTGGGTCTCGCATTTGGGCAACTCTAATAAGCACTAAAAAGTGACCCCCTTCTGAGCACTTCTGAGAATTTGCAAGGCAGTTTAATCTGTTAATATATAATGAACTACTGCAGAATATAATATTAACCGAAAAATTTAGAAATTGGATTACGAAAAAAAATCCTTTTTTTGGAGAGAAGGTTAAGCTTTATATTTAATAACCTAATTATATAATTGTTAAATATTACTTCATGTAACATACTGGTTGACAAAATTGGTTTTTCTGTAGTTGAGGAATGTTCAGGCATGAAAATGGTTATTGGAGCGAGAAGGAAATTGCCTTAGCATCGAGTACGTTCTTGGGCATTTTATTTGAATTTCATTTGATAGCAGGCACTCTTCCTCCCACCAACCTTTCCTGAAAAAAAAAAGGAGGAAAAGGCAATGCATATTTAGAGGAGAGCAGTAGGACTTTCGATGACCGTCCTCTGGCCTCCGTTCCACCTCCAATGCCATTATCATTTATAGCGAGTGCTCCCATGGCCGTCGGTCAGGATCAAAGGGTGTACTAGCTTGCTGTACTTCCTGGAAGTGAGAGGATGGGCTAGCTTACTACCTTCGGGTGTGTCCACGACCATACTAGATAATATAACAGAAGTTATCAAATTGAAAAAGAAATAGAAAATTTTAACGAGATAGTTGTTGTTTACGAGATCATTACGGAAGTTTATTGGTGCAGTAAAAATGTAGGACTAAAAATATATTTCACGGAAACCAAATTGCTCACAAAAGAAAGCCATGAAGGCATAGCCACACAAGGAAATAAGATTGAGTGGGTAGAAGATTTATATCTTGGTCAGATAATCTCCTTCTACAAAACATAACCGCGATAAAATAGGCGTATATCATATCAATCGAACGGAAAATTGCTGTTTTTTAAAATGTATTATGAAAGGAAATTTCTCAGTACATGTCAAGGCTAATGTTTTTGAATTATGTGTTAAGTTTTACCGCTGGGAAACCAAAAATTGGCCCTAAAAAGTGTACATAACCTCTATATCGATTATGTTAAAACTCTTAAACGTATCACTTCATATTGTTATGAATAAAGGCTTTATTTATTTATAAGTTGTTTGTTTAAGTTAGAGTCTTGTTATACAATTATTAAAGGAGAAAGTCACCTTTTAAGGTCATCAACTTATCCATCAACTTAGCCAAAGTGTACAAAAATGTTAAGATTTATACCTCGGGTCATCCATAAAGTTCCAGTAAAGCCTCCTAAGACGGCGAAGAATCTGCCTTGTATTGCAAGAAATGGCCAACTTCCTAAATTTAGAGCTAATTACATCGATCTATTTTATCATTCAATTGAATCCTGTAGGGCTATCTCCTAAGCTGAGATCAACTCAGTTTAATAACGACGTAATGGATTTCAGCAGAAGATAACTAAACTAAATAATTATCTATAACTATGAAAAACTACCTACTAAACTGTTGAAGTTTAACAGAAAAACATACAGATAAAAAGTAAATTATTTTTTTAGCTTTAATTTTTTTTTCACCTGTAGTAATTGTAATGACAACCATAGAATGAGATGATCGATGCAAAACATAATGATATATAAAGCATGACCAAGCGGCACCTCCTCCAGGCGTGATATATACGTTAAGCTCACCTTACGTGGTCAATATTATTTAATCAATAATATTGAAGCAATATTCTTTAACTTTGTATATATATATTAGAAATGTCAATATAATTATTGCAATACATTTCTCAGAGGGTCAATATATTCTATATTGACTCAATAATATTGACCATGTAAGGTGGGCTTTAGGAGGAGGTTTCTCATCCAGCTTATCTTCAGCCTTCTAAGGAAGTTACCTGGCATGTGTGTAGAGGCCATATAATTTATGAGTGTGTTAGGATGTCCTTGTAAGTTGTGATGGAATCGTTTGTAATGGGTTATTATGTTTTCTTTATCAGTCGGCATACGAAGGCCATTATGTAAGTTTATGTTGTTAGCATACAAGCGTGCTTTTGCCATTGTCCTTAATGTTTTTATTTAATTTAAATTTAAATTAAGAAATAATAAAACTGAGTTTATTTTAAGATAACATCCAACGGATCCATCCAGTGTAAGAGCCAATGGAATCGCGGAACCATCGATGAAACAATCGCAGAATTGAGGAATTCAGTAGTTTCCATCGACGTGTTTGATGGTTATTGATGAGCTCTATGTCTTTGAACGAAATGTTTTACAAAGCTAAAAAACTAATTCAAACGAGCAAAAAATAAAATGAGAACATTCTGATGTTTGATATTAGTTTATTTTTTATCAATATGATAAAAAAAATATATATTACTTTTCAATATAATAGTTAATTACAAAAATAAATGTTTGGACATATGAGGCACAAATAGGATATATATTTTATTTATATATAGATTGAAATCAATCTGTTATTTAAATTATGATTTTTTTTTTTATATTGAATATATGACAGCCAAAATATGGTAATAATCTTGCAATTTAAAAAATTCAAATTGACTTTTTTAATTTCACGTTTTTTTTATGGTAATAATAATTGGTGTATTAAAATTTCTAAATATTTTTTGTGTTAATAATGTTTTATATTATTGTAAAAACTGTCTTGAAAATAGGCATATCACCATAAACCTTTGTCATAGGTTGTTCTAATATACGATATAAAATTTATCTTTATAAAGTTTTCCTATAGCTTTCTGAAAATATAACTATTAAATAAATATAAAATTAAAAACACATTAAAATAAAATTTTTACTGTTGTTTCAAGGAAGATTTATTCGAAAAAATATAAAATAATTTTCTAAAAATTATTTGACGTTCCAATTTAGCGATAAAAAACTAATATTACAGAGTAAAATTAAAATCTATCTGGGCTCTGTCAATTCATAAAAAAAAAACTTTCATATTTATAATATCAATAGCAACAGATATAAATTGTTTTCTGTACACGTGTAACTTCAAGCTAAAAAAACTAATAAAAAAAAAACACAACAGATAAATTACCTGACCACTATCGACCACTTCCACTTTTCACCAACAAATACTTATTAATAATAAAATTCATCATTAAAATACCACTTAATACTAGAAATTATATATTTTTTAATATTTCCACATAACTTTATCTTTTTTTTTTATACAGAATTGATTAATATTAATAAATTTGGCTTAAGTATGAAGCGTGAAGTAGTGTAATTAAATGGACGGTTTTCATACCAGGTCTAAAGCAAGGTCCTTTCCATGCTAACTGGAGCGAACTTAAAGCTTTAAATATCGAGGCGAAAAAAAAAATGAACTGTTTGAGTATTTCTGAACTTTCAAAAAGCCCTTATTCTCGGAAAATAACAGCTTGTGGAGATAGAGATCTCATAAATCAACAATTGAGCCTCAATGCAAGAATAAAATAAGAGAAAATTAATGAAAAAGTGTTTAAGTATAATAAAAATAATATAAGATAACGTTAAAATAGTTTTAAATTAATTTCGTTTACTTAATAATTTAAAATAAAATTATGTTTTAATGGGAATTTCACTAGTCATAAAATTTCATGTTTTGAGAAATGACAGGTTTTCTGAAAGAAAAAAAATCGTGAGGATTATAAAAAATAAGAAATTTTTGTCAAGCTTTATTTTATTCAGCTTGACTGAATAAGTTTGAAGCACTTAATTTTAGGGAAGTTAAATAAATGAAATCTAGACTATTCAACTTGCTCATACATAAAAAAAAGCAGAATAAAAAACTTTTCTTTTAGCAATTAGCGGGTCTGGTTTCGGTAAGAGTACAGGATGAGCTTGATCGGCGAAATGGAGAGGAGTGCCCAGCGGCATCCCTTCCTGTCTTGAATTCAGCATCTTTTTAAGTGAGGCAATCCCTCACCTAGCTTCTTTTAAGCCTCCTGAGTGTGTTTTTGGGCATGTTAAATGTAGCCGTACTTTGTATTAGTGAGTGAGTATGTCCATATAAGTCAGCGTGAAATCTTTTGTAGTGTGTCCGTACGTGGGAGTTAATTATTGGCATTTGAAGGTCTTTATGTAAAGTAATATTTGTGACGTACCATTGAGCTTTAACCTAGCATGAGTAAGTTAATTATTAATTACTTTAATCATCCTTAAAATTCGGCTAAAAGGGTTACGGGTTTATTAACATTACTAAAGATAACAAAGTAGCAGTTATTGATGTATTATTATGTCGTAAAAACACCATTCCATTAAATATTCATATACGCAATTACTTTTAACTATAGATAGTAAAAAAAAGCTATGTTTATAAATTTCTAATAACTAGTAAATAAGTACAACGATGTACTACGAAGTCAGCCATTAAGTAAAAAACAAGCAAGCTGTGAAAATTGTGGATGATGTACCTCATATCTTTGGCTGACACCACAACTCACATACAATAGGAAGGTGGTGTCGTATTTTGGCGGGTTTCGTCGGATTTCCCGCCATTTTAGGGGTTCTATAACTTCCTAATGTCTATATTTTGAAAAAACAGTCGTAATTTCTGTCACCGTCCCACACAGGAGAATCAATACCCCACAATGACGTAGCAACTAATGTCCAGGCAAGACTAGGGGCTAATGGGTTTTCCATTAAAAAAAAATTAAAAGATTTATGTGCGAATTTTTAAATAAAAGTATGCATTCTAATGAACAAATGTGTTTTAAAATATAACAACACAATTCTATAAAATACTTAGCAATAAAAACCTGAACAAATTTATGCTTTTAAAAACTGTTTAAGTATTTTATTTTATTTTATATTATTTTTTAGCATTACCTTGTTTATATTTTCATAAGTCTTTTACATCTCTGATTATCTTTCAAGTTATCTGCCACAGCTATAGCATCTTTGTTGAATCAATCTATCCAAATGGTTTTAGGCTTTTAGCGTGGTCTTTTGTCTATTGTTGAGGCATGTATAGGAATTGAATTATTTAACTATAATTATTACTGATAATTATCAATAATAATTACAGACTTAAGGAGAAATAAACTATGAGAAAATAGCAATAATTATTCCTTTTCGAACCTTTTGAAATTCTTAGTTTATTGATACCATTAAAAGTAGAGGAATAACAGAATTAATATACTTGCACGACGAGAATTTACATAAAACTAGGAAAAATTTCCGTTGTAAATATATAAGACTTGCTTATTAAAAATAAAAGAAAGCGATTTCATGAATATTTAGTCCAAAAGAATATTTTTTTGCTATTCTTGTATATATATATATATCTTGTATTATTTTTTTTAGTTGGGTATAGGTGTTGTTTTTTTTTTATTTTTTTTTACGAACAGTAGTAAGAAAATAATATAAGATGAAAATTTTACTGAAGTCTTTAATTAAAGCTATTTAAATTCCCATTCCCTATGTAAATGGTTCTTGTCAGATAAAGACAAGACTTGTCAGAAAGGACAAGACTACTTTAGTTCAATAAACGTAAGAGTATTTTTATTATGATTATAAAAAATTCTTAGTTGAAAATAACATACAAGAAGATGATACAAAAGTCAGATTGTATTAAACCGTGGCACAGACTCCTTTTTATCAAATTATTAAAATCCTCTTGTGGCTTCGTAAATAGCTAAAATATCTCATCGTAACCTACTGTCGAGGATATATTCAGTTAATTAAAGCGTGTTCAGTATAGAGGGTATGATGAAATAGTCGATGTAGGAAGATTAACAGAAGCATGATCTTAAGTGACAGGCGGATCAGCAACTAATCGCTCCCGGTCTGCGGTGTAAGAGATCAACCTTAACATTTCGCAAGGATGGTAACCACAACCGGCGGAATCAATCTCCGGACTAGTCGGAGGATGATATACTAACGGAGAGATCAATCTCCTGACTTAGTATATAGAAATA
Organism: Nezara viridula; assembly: GCA_928085145.1. Classification (NCBI taxonomy): domain Eukaryota; kingdom Metazoa; phylum Arthropoda; class Insecta; order Hemiptera; family Pentatomidae; genus Nezara; species Nezara viridula. The sequence continues at coordinate 27,059,567 of OV725080.1, forward strand.
CAAGCGGACGGATGAGCATTCAAACTAGCATGGAGTAAGAAAATAGGAAAAAGGTTTTTGAATTTTGAGAATAAGCAGTTTGTTGTAGACCAAAAGGAGTATACAATTCATACACTGACCAACTGCATTAAGGTCTACACCCTGAAGGGGTGGAGATCCGAAGACCTGACAATTTGCGATTTGCCTGCGGTATTTATTCCGCCAAGACTAAACCGGCTATCAAGACCCGTTGCAATAACAGTATTTTTAAGCTTTTATCAGAATATGTTATCACCATTAAACTTTATGAATAAAAAAGTATTTACCATGTGTATACATATTTCAATTAACAATTTGAGTATTTTATCATATAAAAATAAGAAATCAAAATACAATTTTTGGTACATTGTCGGACGAGCTTGTATGGCGCTGCCAGGTAGCGGGTAGGCGAACTTGTTGTCCCCTGTAGCAAGAGGTGGGAATCTGTTTCCACAACAAGATATTTTATTTAAGAAAATTCTCGGAATGTGGTCGTTTGCAATCTAAAGATCGGTAAACTTTTGTCTATATTACTAAAACACGTAAATGCCCATTTGCTTTCTACTTGAATTGTAAGATAATTTGAGTACGAAATTGAGAAAAAAGACGGCCTACAAAAATATTGTGCCATTGGGCATAAACTCTACCCCAAGCTTTCAAAATAACGAGATTATATAGGGCCTAACGGCCTAATATTTTTGCAAGCCCCCTTTTTTCTCGATTTTATATTCAAATTATCGTAAGATCCAAGTGGAAAGCAAATGAGTATTTACGAGTTTTTAGTACCAAATAAAATAATTGTAGGTTACGATGAGATGAAGCTATTCACGAAGTTTCAAATGGATGTTACCACTTTTATAAAAAGGGGTCTCTACCAAGGATTATATTGACGAATAAAACTGTTTCGCTAATCTCGCTTAAACAGCAAATTTATTAGGGTAGGGACTGCGCTATCTAAAATAAATTGCGACTTCTAAATTAGACTAAAATAATTAGACTAGAAACGCAGCTCATATTACTGCATGAGAATATCGATAGAAAATTATACAACGCAATAGAGACATAGACCTTGGGGAGCGATGAGAAGGCCAAAGCTAACAGAGGCAATTGGCCTAAGGCAAGCAATGAGGGCAGTACAACAAGCAGCCACTGTTTGGCAGGTCCAGTTAGTTGATTATGTATGCCCTCTATCGGTCTGTGGGGCCATCTCCGAGCCCTCAAGGGGAAGATTCTCTCTGTCTGTAAGAGTATTAATATAAATCTACTATCATAAATGATAATGGATTAATTGTTAAGTTTATATTTATTTATAGATTATATTTAATTTGTCAAGTTTAATGTGCCTTGACAAATGTAATAAAGCAAGGGGGGGGGAGACAAAAAAAAAAGAAAAAAAAGAAAAGAAACTAAAGTGTGAGCTTTAGACCAAACGATACGATAGAAAACACCAACAAGGCGAGAATTAATAGTATTAAATATAAATTACAAATAATAGCCCATTACAGAGATGATGGGAAGCTAAACAATTCCCTCGAATACAGTATATTACATATATTTTAATCCACATCTTCAATAAAATTCGTTATCATTTTGACATAATTTTTTCCTTTTCGCCACCCTAAAACAGCTTCACGTAAAGATACAATTTAAATAATAGCTCATTAATGCTAAATATTTCCCTTGCTTACAGCTTGCAAGTCCGATTTTTAGTTTCAGACATATTTAATTCAAAAACACTTCAATTAGCTGACTCCAGCCGACTTTACCCGAGCGTTACACATCGCAGATCTGACGACTAAATTTAATTCACTCTCCACAAAAAAACTGCAAAACGCTCTCAAAGAAGTTTTCACTTCAACAAGCAAGAAAGAAAACAGATCAAAGAGAAACACGTCTGAAAATTTAGGCCAATATAGCTTCCTCACCATTTTCAACATTTTTACCATTTTCATTAGTCCTACACTTACCTATATCAATACTTTTTTATTTGTAAATAAAATCATCGGAAGAATCTTTGTTTGAAAAGTAATCCCATAACATTCGCGAATTTCATATTCAGCAAATACGAAAACGTTAAAGAGTTCCATATTTGCGAATTGCGTAATTGACTATTACTAAATATTACTGCTTCATTTTTATTTTTAATATCAGCATTTAAAGACAGAGAATCGAATATTCATAAGAACGTGTTATAATGGTTCAACCGTAAAACACGTGATGGTATTTTATAGGAGCATCATATACATTTCTAATCAACATTTTTATAATTAAAGACCATTGAGTTGTCTTTAGCTAACGGCTAGAGAGTTACCATGCCTAGGGTGGCCTTGGAGCGTAATGTTGACTTTATGATCTCTTCGTGGGGCAACTAATTAGTGGAGGAAGGCAACTTTAAAATCGCCTCAAGACTTGCCGATGAGTTGTGCAACTAAGAGTAAAGTTGTCATCAACTACATTTCTCAATCTTTAAATTTTTTTAGAGAAAATATTTTCTGTACGGAACTCGTGACTAGCAGGTTCTATTTAACTTAAAAACTTTGATGAATGTAACAAACTGGATTCTTGTTAACTAATTAATAAATTAACAAACGGGGAACATTGCTTTTATTTAGTGCTAAAAATCTATGCGAATTATTCATACGACCCAACTAGCACACACAAAACAAAGGTTATGTTTCAGTGGTGAATTTAGTATTTGTCTGGTACCCCAGAACATCTCTTCCTATTGTGGAACGAATAGGTTATACACTCTAATGGGAAGTTTTGAGAAAAGATACTCTGTCCTTAACATATATCGCTCACCCAATTATGTCACTTAGTTCTTGATGATACCGAACAAAAAAAATTAAATAAAATACTTCATATTGAAATAAGTAATTAGCTAAGGATCGCGAGAAATCTGGCAGCAAAGAGCCCTTCAGAAAAAGTTTGGCAGAGTTCAAAATTGTCTACAGTTTAATTTAATTATCTTCTACTGCTTCACTTAACTTCAAAATCACTTCTGTCGGATCGAATTACTTTACACCTCCGACCAACTTTTCATCCAAGCAGGAGAGAAAATTTTCGGAGGAAAAAGAGTTGTTTAACTCTTTACTTGATTAATACAGTGACCTACATCGAGTATTAATAAAAAAATCTAGTAATAAATTGTGATATATTTAGTCTTTTACGTTTACCCGTTAACTATTTCTTTTGCTGTTGTTTTATCGTTAGATAGCAACCTCACTCTAGTGACATTGTTAATTTACAATGTAACTGGCTGAGTTTATTACAAAAATTAAAAAAAAAATTGACTTAACCTAATTAGAGTTATAATTTATAGAATATTTAATTGAATATGACTAATACCACCTTCATAGAGTGCATAATTAAATTAAAATACAAAAGTAATAGTGTTTATATTATAGATGGCTTGAGGATCGCTTACCGGTCGAAACGTAGGTATGAAAATTAAAATAAATATAGTGAAAAAATAAACAGAGCCTTATTTTATAATATTCGAAAATTTTCACCTTAAACAAGCACATCTGGATTTGAAAGTTTGAAGTGTTTCTATAGAACACGATAAAATAAAAGAATAATTGAATATAAGACAGGTTGGGATAATCAGTAAAAAAAAATAAAATTTATTTTTGCCGACGTTTCGGCCCAAAGTTCAGGCCTTCATCAGGGCTAAGAAAAAAACATACCGCAATAGGAATGAGAAACTATAGACATTAAATAATAAAAAAATATATAGGTGAAAGGTCTAGTATAAAAAATGTAGGTAGAATAAACTTAAAGGAAAATAAATTAGGTATAATAATAACAGTAAGAGAAACTAAGAGATAAATAATAATGGCAAAAAAGTAAGGACTAATAACGTAAACATAATCAAAATAAGGTAACATTAAAAATGAAAAATGCATTAACAACGAAAAGTAATGTATTGTATGAGATAAAAAAACTCAAGTGTAGAGAAAAATAAATGGGGTGACATGGTCGCTAAAATATGATGTAATAGTACGCTAAAAGGAAGTGAGAAAATAAATAAAATAAAATAAAATCAAGACCAAAATAATCTAAAATTTAAAACAGAAAAGAAATGTGAAGTTATATAAGAAAATATTAGATGCAAATAGAAAATTAAGTACTGTAAAATCTATCAAAACATATTGACTACGTATAAGAAAGCACTGGCGAAGGCTTGAACTTTAGGCCGAAACGTTGGCAAAAATAAATATATTTATTTATTTAAAATTTTTTTTACTGATCACCCCAGCCATTTTTCTCTTGAATTATTCACTACAGTCAACCATCAAGCTGGATATTGACAGTCAGGCAAGAGAGAAGAGTCACTAGTGCTGAAATGAAATATCTGCGAAGAACAGTCGGTGCGACTAAGAGGGACCAGGTTCGTGACAAAAGTATACGTCAGGAGCTGGATGTGGCCTCATTGAAGGATGTTCTGAAAATCCGGCAATTGAAATGGTTCGGTCGTGTGATCAGGACGGAGGAATATAGCGACCCATTGAAGACGATGGTCCGGATGGCAGAAGACCTCGAGGACTCCCAAGAATGTCATATCTGGAATACATCGATAAACTCTATCGAGCCAAGAACCAAGCAAAAAAAAAAACAGAAGAATGGAGTGACTACTCACCCCCTTAAGTTGAGATGCACGAAAGTGGGAAACTAAAGAATAAGAAGAAGTCAACCATCTAGGCACAAAGTAACAGAATAATTTCAAGGAAAAAGAAAAAAATCGAACAGAAAAAATTTCTAGAGGATGGTACTTGATGACCAATTATATAACCAAAAACACTGTTATAACAGGACAAGTTCGGGTTAATTAATTCGTAGTTGTTACGAATCAATTTATTTTTTCATGACGGTTCTCTAAATTTTGTGGATTCGACGGTGATTTCAAGTATGTATTGTTAGTTACATTTTTAATTAATAAATTTTCTCAAATATTTGTAAATTGAAAACCACTGAATGATAATATTATGAGTATTATATCATACCTCGTTTCAACATATCCATTCCTGCAGATCCTATTACATAAAACAGAAGGTTTGTTAAGTGAAATGTTGGAGATAGTTCATTAACTCATTAGCATGCAGTGAGTAGGTTTCGATATAAATTACTCCCCTCCTAACTTTAAGATGCGATTTCCTATGTGAGTGGGGAGGGGAGGTTCTTTGGCGAGGTAATTGAAGATATCTCCTATAGCGCCGCATCTAAAGTTAAGTCTTCAAAAGTTTCACCTTAGCCTCGCCCTATAATCGCGGTCCAAAACGTGGACTGAATTTAAATGAGCTGATTTGCTTCAGACCTTAATTATAAGGTAAACACGACCTGGGCAGCCCACCGTGGCGTATTATATATTCCACTTTCGTACCCAGGCCTCCTAATGGGCTCCAGCCAACTTGCCCGAAAAAAAAAGAAGAAAAAAAACTCTTTCCTTTGAAAACTCTAAACAGCTACTCTCCAGAGACCGAAAATTAATTATCTATTGAAAAAGTAAATAAATATATTTTAGGAGGCTCAGTGCCCGTGACTGGACTTAAATAAGCTGCCATTTTTATGCTCATACCCTTCTTTCTGATTTTGAATAAAAAATATTTTATTATTTTTTATTATATAAATAATAAAATGAGTTTATTATTACCACTAAAGTACAGAAATAAATTACTACATTTGAAAATTTTTATGTTTCGGGCTGTCCATTTTTCTTAGGAGAATAGGGTATTTCAGAAACGGAATTAATTTATTTTTATTGATTTTCTATTTTTATCGATTTCAGCTGGGAACAGATTCATTAAAAATATACTAATTATATAATTCTAATATATATTTTAACAAGGCATTGGAATTTCGAAAAAAATCTCCAGAAGTCTCAAAATTAAGGGTGTACAATGCATAAAGCCTGTTATAATACATGGATATGAGACCTGGACAATGGCCAGCGCTCTAGAAAAAAATATTGTAAGATTTGAGACGAGAATCTTCCCCACGATAACGGGAGCAATCAGAGTACTAAGGCATGGAGAGGAAAGGCCAATAAAGAGTTGCTCACAGAAACTGGTCAATCTCATGATATGAAGCTACGAAGGTTAAGATGGGCGGAGCATGTAGCTCGGAGATAAAATATCATGCGGAAGGACAAAAAGCAGATGGATAGATAGAATACTAAGATACGGAGCTGCTTACAAATAAATGGAAATAAATTGTCCAAAACAGGTAGAGATGGAGTTGGCTTGTTAATGCGGCGAAATATTAACAAGTTCTGTAATGCCAACTGAAAAAAAATGTATATATATATAATATATATATATATATATATATATATATATATATAATATATATATATATATATATATATATATATATATATATATATATATATATATATATATATATATATTAATGTGATATACGCAAGATACCACAGACCTTTTGCTGCGATCTACGATATTGAACCATAATTCAGATCCTTGATCATTTCTAAACATATCGTGTCCCCAGTTTACTTATTATATTAGAAAGGTAATAATAAAAAAAATGGTCTATTTGTGATTTTAATCATCATAACTTTTTTTTCGAATAGCACCTTCAGGATCCTAAGGTTTGATTACTTTACTATGCATATGATGTAATCTTTTTGATTGCAAACACAGATTTGTATGAGTAGGGTTGGAATGGATATTACCATTTAGCAGGTTATAAAATATTTCTAAGTTTTCACCTACAGACGATTTCGTTCCCTGGTGATGCTAATGTTCTCTCACTGTATCTTCTCGGATGTCGCGTATCTTCCAAGGTAGTTCTCTCAACTTATCACGAGCACGTTTTTCTGACCTCTCCTCAGGACATAATTCACCTAAGTCTCTCCTCTCAGACTGCCTCATTCCATCCTAAAATTATTTTTATTTAACCTTTTCTCCAACTTCTCTAGACTTTTCTATTGGTCGGGACTACACTTACCTTCTGTAGAATATGAAGAGTAGTCCGCTTTGATATTTGAAGATTGTCCACCTATGCAACAGATAACGAAGCTTAGCAGGAAGATTCTAAACAACAATGACAGCCGCAAGGGTAAACAAGAGATCAGCTGGAAGGCTAAAAACCAGATGATAGATCGAATCAACAAAGATGTTGAAGAGATGCATGCAGAAAACGAAGTTAAGCCTTCTAAGAAATATTCTAAAATAGGCCTCCCTAGTTGGAGAAGGCTTGTTAAGGCTTCAAATGTAGTTCCTACTTAAGGTTTGATTTTAAGTTTTAAATCTTAGGAGAAGACTAAAAAGGCGTTGGATGAGAGATCTCCTTTCTTAGACAACTCAAGTTGTTGAAACAAGCCAGGGAAGAGCTGCTGCTGAGTACTCTGCTTCTCCATGTCATTTCACTTGCATGTCATTTCTCGAATTTGAGCACATTTGTTGATTTTCGACAAAAGTTGACAGGTGCAAATAAATATTTTAAAAAATGTTTTGCTTATTATAACTGTTTGTAGGCATACACGATTCCTGTTTATTATGTTCGCAGTATAGATTAAAATAAAAATAAATGATTTAAACAAAAAATATAAGGCATAACAGAGAAAAGCAGCACAGTGTCTTAATCAACGAGATTTTGCTCCATAAATCGAACTGGTATTTTATACAACTTGTCTTATTTATTGAATTATTGGGTTGGTGCATAGGTTTAGAGAGGTCGAATTCCTTTGTGACTGGATATTCTAAAAGGATCAGAGATGTCAAAAACAGGTTGTTTTTTTCTGAGGAAGATTTATCACCAAGGAACTTTTTTTCCTTTGACCTCAGAGAATATATTAGGTTTTCTTCCACCTCTATGGTAATAAACATTCCCGCCACTCAAAGGTTCAATAAGCAGATTAAGTTTTCTTTTATTATTGAAGTTGAAATGATTATTCAGAATTCTCATAAAATTTGAATGGTATATAACATTCCATTGAATTAAATTTAATTGAACAAACACTTATTAAAACTGAATAAATATATTCGTAATGGTAATTTAAAACTTCAATAAAATTTTCTCCGAATTAATATTGCAAGAAATAATGACCATCTCATAAATTTTTAATTAATCAAATTTACATAGTTATAATAAAAAAAAAAAGTAAAATGGGGGTTCATTTACTGTAAGGAAAATGCTTCTAAGGAGATTTATTTTTTAAGAACATAAAATATCCCCTTTATGAGAATAAGTCGATTTTAGAGGAAAATATTCTGTTATAACCTTTCCTGCAAAAATAAAATTTAATCTCAGAAGGAAAACTAATGAACCATTACAAACTTTTAATGGCTTCAATTATACGTTGACAGTAAACAAGGTGGTCGCCATGAATGACTGAATAGTATTTTTTCGAAACTACATAATATGAAATTTTAGCATATCTTAAAAATTAAATAACCCTACACACTTCTTCAGCTTTATTTACTTCCCAGTTTTCATTTGTTGATTTTTAAATTTAAATTTTACTGCCTTAAGAGAAAGAAATTTTATTTAGTGTAATTGAAAAAAAAAATAATATCATTTCACAGATTTTAATTCAGCTTCTGCTCAATAAGCATAAGCTCATATAATGCATTATTTAAACTTACGCTCTATTATGCCATTTTCCCTACTTATTTATGAAAAACGGATTATTTCAGTTTTTGTCGAAAATTCGATTAGAATATAAGTGCATAAATATTCTCAACGGAATTTGTACAAAGTGAATAAATGAACAGAAGAATGAATAACAGTCCATAAATCTTGGAAGGATTTCGTTTCTTTCTTGGTCTCCAACGCACCTTAAATAGAGTATTTATGTATAATAGATCCGTAGTATATTTTTATATCTAAAAAAAATAATACGCAAATAATATATATAAAATCATCAATATATATATATATATATATATATATATATTTTTTTTATTTTTGCCGACGTGTCGATATATGATATATATATGTATAAATTAAGTTTAAACGTACGATATTCTTTTAGCAGCTTTATAGATTAGTGACATTTAAAAATATACGGTTTCATTTATTCTGAAATCATGGTAGCTATATATCGCTAAAACTGCCGCTTTTCCTATATTTTGTTTTAAAAAAAATTTCAATTAACACTAAAAATATATTACTCCATTTAATCTACTAAGTAGTACCACTGTTTAGTTTAAATTAATTGATAAGTATAATTTTGTTATGTACCAAGGACCTCCTGTTGTTGATCTCTACATCTGTGAGGTACATGCCTTAATGTTCGTCAAGTAGCACCAATAGGATTTGCATAGACTTTTTGTTTAATATCATCCTAAACAAAAAAAAAAAAGTGGTGTCAGGTCTGAAGAGCGTACTGTCCTGTAATGCCAATCCATTGATTGAGATATTGGAGATGGGATATGATTGAGCCAGTCCGGTCAATTACCTTAATCCCTTACGAAGAAGGATAATTGAATCTAGTAAAACAATAACACATATCCCGTGCCGCTCTGCCACGGTGCTGTTGAAGAAAGATGCCGAACATGTCTTAGTTCTCAAAGAAATCTATTTTGATCATTTACCCTAATAAATTGAATCAATATTTTCTCAATAAAATTGTATATACTTGTTTACTTTATTTATTCACGAAGTTTTTGACGGATATTAATAATTTGAGAAAAGAGAGTGCCGCGGACTAATAGTTACCCCCTGATTCACTTGTTCTGATTTTATACTAATATTTGTTTTGGTTTTTAAATATCAAGTGTATATAATTTTCCTTGAGCGTATGAATCAACCCTTAACTTGTTTCGAACGAATTTGGTTGTGGCTTTACTATTTAATATTTGCTTTTATTATCATTACTGTAATTCACTGGTGTACAGAGGAAAAACGTATTTTTTTTCATTGGTAATTATTTTTTTATGTGGCTGATTTAAACTAAATACTTAAGGAATCATAAAATATTACCTGCTTACGTGTAGAAAAAAATATATAGGGAATTCATCTCTATTATGGCCGTAATAGTTATCTCTTTTTTTTCTTCTTTTATTTTTTTAATTTAATTTTTATTTATTTATATATTTTTTCTTTCAGATTAATAGCCGTTAAAGAGGTTCCCCTTCTAAAGTTAAATCCTAGATCCTTTCTCTAGACTATATTATTCAAGTCTCCTTAAAAGGAAATTTATTCTATTTTTATTATAAAATTGCAATTGGGAAATTAACTTTCCTTCATTAAATGATAATAATTCAATAAAGTCAATAAATTTACAATTGTTTTATCATACAAATAATTATTGCTGCAAACAGGACTATTTAGTAACTAATACTAATTTAATTTTTTTTAAAGATTAAAAATAAAACCATATAAAATCATATTTACTCTAAATGAAGACTTGCAAGAGAAGGATAGATGATAGAGCCGCTGACCAGAAGAGGCAATGATACCCTCCAGAGGCCAGGACTTACTGGAAGGCTTCTGGAGATTGATGGAGGCCTCAGGCCTTGATAAAAGAAGCATTACTCCTCCACGCTCATGATCGCTTCATTTATATTGTGTTATCCATTCTAGGATATTTATTAGCATCCAAACTGATATTTTGCGGATGAGGATAGCTGGAAATTACTATCAAGGTCATTCTGAATGGGATTTCGGTACTCAAAAAGAGGATAAGGGAACCAGTAAATGCCAAAATGGATTTATAATGAATGTATCTGGGAATTTATGTATAATGTATATTTTATAAATGAATGAATATACTGTCCATCAATTTAAATATTAGTTCAAGAAATGCGACGAGTACATATTGTATCGAATAGAAAACAAGCTTGAAATATAATTTTATTAATTTAATTATATATAATATTATTAATCCAGTTACTTTTATATCTATATTTTTTATTGCTGCATTTTTTTTTTTTTATTATCGCTATATGTACCGGCTGAGGACTGAGCATGTATATCATTATTTCTTAGCTTACTGTTTAGTCTGAAGTTTCTTCATTTTTTCTTCTTCCGTTCTTCAGTCTATTTCCTTCCTTCCATTATCCTCTTTTCTACCCTTCATCATATTCACTGTACCTCTCAATTTATCCATATCTGGATATTCCTCTTCATTTATCCCAAGTCTTGCTATTTCTTTCTTTATCTGTTCAGAATATCTTTGGATATTCTTCAGTTCCATTACTTTTTAAAATAGTCTGTATGTTTATCCTATCTTTACTCATTCTCTTCATAAGAAAAAAGAATTTCAATCTGCTTTTTCTCATTGATTCAGGAATTGATTCATAAAAAAAACGATGTATCTTTAATTAGTCTAAACTAAAACGTTAAATTTTCAATAAATGATTTCCCTACAAATTTACTAAAATAATCAAAAGGTCAAACAAATAAAATGTAAAATTTCGCTAATGCCAATAAAAAATCATTCATAACAGTTATGGCCAATTGAATTGTTGCTGGTGTGAGTAAAATCTACAACAATTTTAACAAAAACACCTTGAACTAGGTAATCGAAATATTTTTATTATATATTTGTTTGTCTGAAATTCAAATCTTCATTTGAATTCTTCTGATATTTGTTAGAAACACTGCCGAATTCTATAATTAGTAAAACTCAAAGTTAGACAACTTTACTTCGTAAACTATACGCTACCCCTTCACGCGGAATCTGACACTCTGCCATCACTCAAGGCATTGATTTCCAGTATTTCAGTTTAAGGTACGATATTTCATGGTTTATACTAGTTGCTCCTGGTAGCCTTCATTAGGAAATAGGGGTAAAGGAGTAGGAATATAGGCATATAGAGATATGGATGGTAATAATACTGAAGGACAGAAAGTCATAGGTTTACGATGAAGGGTAAAGGTGATTTGATAAAGCTTATTGGAATTTATTTTAAACCTATAGTTTTGACACCATTCACGCCTAATGAATTTTTCAATACATTTTTGCTTCGAGATCTCAAGACATCTTGGGTAATACGCGTATACCCAATATTACACCGAATTGAAGTGGCCTATCTATCCATCCAACCGCCGTCTGTACTTCCTTGCTTCCTTTCTATACCAGGGCATTAGAAGTCAGAAACCCTTCTATATTCTTCAGAGCCTACAATTTAAATCTTTCATTCAATCCAGTCCAACCAGATCCCGTTCTTCCGACCTCTATCCTCCTCATCACCGAACAGCTGCGTTTGACAAATCCTTTGTAATTCAAGCTGTATAATCAGTTTTCTCATTTAAATATTTCCTTTTTTTAAGAACTTAATGTTTTTCCAACCCGACTGATTCCGAAATGTACATAAGAGAACTTCTTAAGTTTCCCCAGAAATTATTTTGTTTACCTTCGAATCTTATTTTCCAATGTTTATTATATATATATATATATAAAGGTATGCTTTTATTTTTATCTCCATATTTTTATTTTAATAAGATATTATTTTGTAAATATTTAATTTAATGTATGACCAAACAGTCATTTTCTCTATATTTATGATTCGTAATAAAGGGGCAACTGTCTCAGGATAATGAAAAAAATATTTTCAATCATTAAGGTTTGTGATGTGTGATTTAAGAGTTCGAGATGCAATCTATGGGTCATTATTAACTGATAGAATATAATTTATTATTAATTTTCGTTTCTTTTTTTCAATTTACATGATATAAAATATTGTGTTATAATTTTGAAATATTTTCCACTTTCAGGAGTGTCCAACCCGTCCTGTGACGAGACGGAAGAGCGGGTCGCCGAAGCTGACAAAAACACAGTGATCATGTTCCCGCCCTCGCTGCCTGGGAAGTGGGTCTCTGAAAAGTAAGTGGTCCACTTTTTACTTCCTATCATTTCTTTTCATTCCACCATTTATCATCCCTGTCTTTTGATTCTGCTACATTAATTCCAAAAACAATCTTTTTTAGCCCGGATTCATCCCCTTTGTTTACCTCCCTCTTTCAACAGTTAGCAAAGAAAGCGCCGGTTGACCCAGAATAATTTCTTCTCAGATTTCAAAAGGTCGAGAAGGAGATTAGGATCGAATCCTTGATTCCATACATTAGTCAAATTTTACATATTTAATCTTTCTAGAATTTCTGTAAGTTCATAGCGATTGCTACTGTTTACTGTATATTTATATTTTTGTTGCAAATTAAACTTTAGTTGTTGCCATAGTTAACATTTTTTCTTTCACAAATAGAGGAAGTGGAGAATTTTTTTTTTTTTTTAGGGGACTCAACATGCATGGTCACAATGCCCTTATTTTTTTTTTAATGTAATTTAAGGTGTTTTTTATAACTAGTAGGCCCGTGTGAGAAATTCGCACAGCATATTGTTATCAAATGCCAAATTAATAATAAAATAATAAAATGCAACGTTTCAAAAGATCAAGGAATCAATTGTTACTTTATCGCTAAATATAATCGACAAAGGAAACAAAATTAATTTAAATCTTCATTTTTGTTTGGAACATATTTACAAATTTCAATAAGCTGTATCTTTGCGAAAAATTGTCCGATTTCAATGCTTTTTTTCCCTTTTGTATACAATTTAGTAACGTTTTATATAATCATGGGAATAACACATGAAAAACTGTGTAATTGTTTAGTTATTGGCAAATAAAGTTTCATTCTTTCATAACTTGTTTGCCTGAATTTTCGGGTTGGTTGGACTATTTTGCCCGCCTAAAGGAGAAGGAAGCCTTAGGAATTGGTGGCTCAATCTTGAGATTTCTTGAAGAATTAACGATGATATGGCTTGCCGATCAAAAACACCATCGATAAATAATATAAACTCCTCCTCTCTCCATCATAGAGGCCTCAAGTCGACGAAATGAGACATGTATCCAATGACAGTACTACAATTAACGTCAGATTGTGTGGATGCGAACCCCATGCCTTGTGTTATCTCGAAAATAGTATGTTTTTGGGCTTAAAAACGCAGGATCCTTCTTGCTGTACGCATCAAAATCTTCAAGGTCCGATTTGTCACTCATCGATCTACAGCCCTACCACCGTTCCAGTATTGTATTTCAGAAAGAAAAACAAAAGTGGAGAATACGATTCGCTAATTCCCCGCAAATTCTGAATCTAACGGTACCCCATTCATGGCATTTGAGCATGACAGGAGCTTATATTTGATACAAAACCAATTTCGAGCCTTACTGTAATAATATATGTGGGGATTTAATTACAGAGTTTTTTTTTATGATGAAAGTGTCCTCTTCTTTTGTTTAATGCTAGTGAAAAATTTTATATATATTAATAATGTTTCTTAAACTTACATTGTATTAACATATAAAATTGAAAGAAAAAGTAAATTAATTTATATCATAGTGCCAAACCGATCGGAAATTCAGTTGAGTACATAAGATTTTCACGGCTAAGAATCGTACACTCAAGAATATCACACCAGTATCTCATGACATGGCCACCGTTGACATGCCCATTAGCAAGATGCTGCCCTTCCTCATGCCTGTCATGACATTATCATCTATAATTCCATCAAATCTACGGTTTGTCTCTCTCATGACAGGTGAAGGCATGAAGAAAGGGAGAAATTGTTAGTACGTTAAAATATTGCATTAGAGCTAAAATGATCTTGTTTAGGCAACCTTTCAAATTATAAATTAAGACAAGGCAAATAACTCTCATGATTTCACAAAAGGCAACATTCAAACCATGGGCAACATTCCGCTTATTTATACAGTGAACTGCATTTTAATGAATTGGTAGGTTATAGGAATTGTGCAAAAACAGCTTACCATTTTTATGCTGGATTAAAACATCTCTTTACCTGAGGGCTCTCAAGTGCAGGTGTTGTCTCCGTGGATAGATTATAATTTAATAATTCACTACAATGAAAAGTAGATACCTAACAGATTTTGATTCCGAAATTATTGTATTTTTATTAATATTTTAATCGATTTATCTGTAGATAAATAAATGCTGTAGCATCTATATATAATATAAATATAACAATTTCACTAGGTGAGTGTTTTACTGTAAGTTTTAGGAAGGCAGGCACATAAACTGTTGTATCAAACATTCCATAAAAACAGTTCTTTTGTATTTTCCACTTTATCCTGAGTGTTTTGAAAACAAATCAACTCTAAAAGGTAAGGCAAAGCTGCCTGGATGGAGCCATGCAGAAAATAACCAGGGCAACAAATGTATCTTAAGCCGCATCAGTTTAAATTACTGATGAGCTCGGAACAGCCCTTTCGTTTTTGATCCGGATTTAAATTGCCCTGAACAAAAGCCTTAATCCCTCTTTCTCAATAACTTCTGGTTCATATTTATTTACTCAGTCACTTATTCTCCTTTCATATAACTGGACAACCTTCAGGTCCAAAGCAGAACATCTTTTTAAGGTTAAAGTTTCGATTTTTTACAGAGAAGTGAATGTAGAAATCTTAGTCTTTGGTTTAGATTTTTCATTTATTTTATAATATGTGGACCTCTTATTATTTTTTGGCCAGATGTCAGACCAAAACTATAGTAACTGCCTGTAGAATTTGTTTATTGTCAAGAAAAATTCTAGGGCATGTTTCGTGTAGAAGAATAAACTTTATTTATTGTAATTTACTGTGATTTAGTCGCATATTCTAACACTTTAACCGATCCTGTAATTTTGTTAAATGATGTTGTATGTAAGATCTGTGAGGCATAGGTTGTATTTTTTGTTTTCCTAAAATTACTGTTTTATCATCATACGTCGCTGTTAAAATGTAGGAACTACAAAGCATATTATGTATGTGTGTAATATAGAGTAATGGAGCGAATACTGAACCAATATGAACTACTGCTAATACAAACCTAATAGAATATATTTCTGAACTGTGACGGACGGAGAAAAATCAGTCGAAAATGAATGATTGTAGAATTAGGTAGTAGGTTGGTAGAATTATTGTCTTGAATTTACAGAGAATATCTCGGTGCCAAACTCTGTCGAACGTTTGAGCAACATCTAGAAATAAGGGGGTTACTTATAATTTCTGATCTAGCGTCATGGATATATAGTCTGTCACTATATGTAGTTGGTATATAATTGATGGATGTGTTTTAAATCCAAATTGAAGTTCTGGTATTGTTTACGTGTTATTTAGTATATCGATAAGTCTTTTACACAATAAACTTTCGAAAATTAACCTAACTAGGAAAACAGAACAGTAGTACAAAAAAAAATTCATATAAAATTATTGACTAATATTGTACGCAATTTCAACTTTACATATTATTGTTATTATACAAGTTTACAGTTTCTATGACTAAACTTATTTATTTATTTGCATCTATCGTGCAGGTTCATTGTGAAAACAACTTCAAGAATTCTTTTTTTATATAGTTTTCGCCTAGTTTAAATTTTTCTTCAGATTTGGTGCTAGAATGAAATTTCCTCTCATGATTTTGAGTATAGGACTGTCTTGTATATCGTGTTCGAATGTTCTTTGTAGATGAGACCTCATAGAGCGGAAGTTCAAATCCTAAGTAAATAAGCATTCGAACACTGAAATGCGTAATAACGTGTACTTTTATCATTCCTCATTTGTGTTAAAAAAAAAAATACCTTGTACCTTGTACCTTGTAGTACGCACTTTATAGAGGCTGGGTGGACATATACCCCCCTTCCCCTTTCACATGGATATTTACCCCAAGAGGGTCTACCGACCCCAGAGTTGAACCACAGCTGATGAAAAATTACCTTCCATCAGCTGGATTCAAACCTGGGACCTTAACCTTAGGAAGTCAGTGCTTACACACTGAGTTGCCCCGCAATCCGAATTTGCGTACTTATTAAAAAATATATATCATCTTAATTAAAAAGACAATACCATTGATACGAATTATAAAATACGATTTTACTCCTCTCTTTTTAATTTTATTTACCTCTTTTCCTTCTTTAACTTCTTTATATCGAGCAAACTTTGAGTCCTGTTGTCCGCAATTGAAAAGATTAACTGTACTATAAACTTGAACGACAGTTGTATTTTATAATAGTAACATCACAAAATTCAATTAAATTTTTGTAGATATTGAAATTGATAATATTTTTTAAATCGAGTAAATTAAATTTAGTCGAAAAGAAACTAGCTGAAATGATATGCGACTTCATGTCAAGTTACAAAGGTACTTGATTACCTAACTGTTGAGATTCATGGTTTTTACATTTATTCAATGCAGTCAGGAAGATAGGTTGCAAGGAAATTGCTGACATGCGTAGATGGTAGTTGGTTTTCCGTCCCGTGTAATAAAAGCCACTTACAAGGGTCAAGTGCAATGAGGAAACCCTACAATAACAATAATTAACCAGTTATTGGGAAGAGGCCAGGCCCAATATCCTACAGCTGCCGCAGATTTAGAACAGCTAATACCTTCAGCTCCATTACTTTGACCTGGAGTATACTAACAATAAATAATATTTTTAAACTTTTCGTCAGGATTTTAAATTTCACTATTAAAATAAACAAATGTAAACAGCAAATCTAGAGATTCGATACAGTTGCAATTACAATGTTCTCACAATCAAAACAGAAATTCACAAGATGAGTAATATCAACATATTTCCGCCCAGGCTTTGGTAGAGAAAAAAGATAATAAAAAGGACAATAATTTTAGCTGTAGTTATTTTTTATTGTTTATCATGTAAAAAAATAATTTAAAATATATATTTATTTATATTATATTTAGGATATACGTAAACGGAATTGGTATTAGTATTGATGGGAGAGGACTAGTCCTGCGAGTGGTATTTATGATCCTGTTGGCCAACAACTGACGAACACTTTGAGGTTGTCACCGCTTACTACTCTGGTTAGTAGTGGGGTATGTTAGAGAGCGGGGTGGCCGAGCGAACCAACGAGTGTGCAAAATGCTACCAGATAATTCAAGATAACATTTATTTATTTATTAATTTCTCTCTTCCTTGCGCTTCGGTTATACGAGATTTTGCAGGGATAGCATATTACAAACGTGCATTCCTGCTATTTAACAATTTTTTTTTTTTTTTCAAAAGTTCTTCTGTTTGCTTCATTTTCTTTACACCATATCAGTCTGGCGGTCTCCCATTAGCAGGTCTTCTTCTGCCCAGATTAAATTGTGAGGGGCCCAGAGCAGCTTTCCACCCGTACACAAAATCTAAGTAATACGGGTAGTTATGCTCCGCCACTAACTTGGGGAATTCATCCTCCGTGAGGCCATAGATTACAATTTTCCTCATCATTCTGGCCTTGGTCTATCCAAGGCGGTGCAATTTACTATGAAATGCTCTGTCGTCTCCGGTATTCCATAAGTGGGGCATAGGGGATTCATCTACAAGCAAGATAAAATAATAAATTAATTACAAGTTCACGTCCCAGTGCCGGAAGGAGGAGCTATTAACTCTATAATTGACCCCCAGCCCGAGAAGGGTGGGTGTGTCGAGATACATTTCCCGGGGATTAAGATATAAATATTAACAGACACGGGTGGGAATCGAACCTACAACGTTCTAAACCAGAAACTCAGGAACTCTCGCCCGAATCAGCTCGGAGAACTTCTAATATTCTGTTTAAGAGACGTTTTAAGATATTTTATTTACAAATATTCAGTTTGACGTGAGTGATTTGAACTAATTGTTGCAAAAGACCGTTCGTATAATTGATAATTATTACAGAGAGAGTTCAGGATAACTAGATGTGATAAAATATTAAAATTCAATACATACGTAAACTTTTAGAGTACGTTGGGACGTGAGTCTCAGAATTCCCGTTTCTAAACGTTTGGGGTTCGATTCCCAATGGATTGGTTAATATTTATTTCTCAGGGGCCCCGGAGAATAAATCTTGACCTTTCGACCCGAAGTACGCCGAAGTACGCGGCGGCAAGCTCGATCCGTCAGAGGCAGGCAAAAAGGATCCTGAGGGCCCACTTGCCGGAATAGTTCCCGGATGAGTATATAAAATTGTACTAATTGAATGAACTAGTGTATCTCCACCCAAAAACTTTGAATTCACGTGAACGAAAGTAATTTATTTTGTTTAATGTAAATGTTTTATTTTTATTCAGGCTGATTTTCGGAGAAGCTTCCTTAGTGATTTTTTTATTGGAAGTAAAAATAGAAGGATTTTCTGTCATAGTATATTCATTTTCTGTTGCCCATTGTATAAAATTCAAATTAATTCATTTTCATGATTTTTGCAAGAGCTAAGATAATTTCTAGTATTTCCATTTTGTAGGGACATCTTCAATTAAATATTTGTCCCTGCCCTACATTTTTTTTTCTAAACCCAACTTTTCATCCGGTCTTAACTCAATTATTTTCATATTTATTTATTATTAAACAGTTTTTACTTCCGAAGTTGGAATTTCTGACATCCCACAATATACTGAAAAAAGCTATTGCAGTTTATCATTGTTATTATACTTCGGATTCTTTTATGTTTCATTTTTATTTATATTGATCAAACTTTTAGGATTAATAATCAAGTTTAAATCTTAATTTATATCTAACCTTAAAAACGGAAGAAAAAAGAGGATTGGATTGAGTAATTTCGTGCTTTGTAGGCAACCTCAGCATTTTTAAGTGCCAGAGTCCTGCTAAAAAAGGGAAGAGCAAGAAGGAAAAAGGTAGGCGAGGCCTTCAGCAGCGGCAATAAAGGAACCTAAATTGCCCGGAAAGAAATAACCGTTAACTCCCCCCCCACCTCTTCCAAGTCCCATGACATCATTGTAAAGCCCAATTAATTTATTCTAAGGAGGAATAAAACTCTGTCCTCCCTGTAATAATTCGCAACCTATTAAACGAGTTATTATCATCTTGTTAATGACTTCTTCGACAAGAGAAGAAGTATTAGGACCCAACAATGTCCAATCCCGTAGGATTTCAAATTTAAATCTAATAATCCATATATCACTGTATGTTCTAGCAAAATTTAAATTTTTGTTTCAATGATTTTTTTTTCAAATTAGAAAAAATTCCAAAATTATCAACAAGTCAAACTTCGATGTAAAAAAGTATAAAATGAAAAAAACAAAACAATTATTTTAAATTTATTATGGCCTTTTCAGACTCCTCGTGTTGATGGGCATGTCAGCTAAAGCTATATATTTTATTAGAATGTTAGTTGGTCCAAGTAGCTTAGTATAAAATCGTATGTATTGTTCAACTGTTGGCAGATGGAAGGAAGCACTTAAGAAGGGCTATCCGTTTCATTTAAACATGTAGACCCCAGGTCATCCTCCTGTCAAAAGTATGTCAAAGACAGTGTAAATAGTAACCCTGATGTTTTCTATATGAATTGGAGAGCAGGTAAACGTAATGTTTTCGATTTATAGTGGTTTAGTCGAATTATCCATAAGTTGCACGAGTCGAGTAATTAATCTTATATCAGTGATGTAACGTTAGAGGGCTTTTATAGAATATTGATGGTAGCACACGGTCATTTTATGGTAGCAGTTGATATCTCATTGTTAATAGGTATGCCGTAAGTGTATACAATGTATAGTAGTGGAGCTAGTACTGAACATTGGGGTACTCCTCCTTCCCCTAAGAATGCACGAATAAAAAAAAAATATGTCTCTGCCAAACAATGATAAATCTCTCTCTCAAAAAAAATTATAAATCAGGAAGTCCGTGTGCAGTAGTATAGACCTGAGTTTAAAGAGAAGTCCTTCGAGCAAATAATTTGCAACCATACAAATTTAGATATATGACCCCAAAAATCCATTCTAACTCCAGTATTACCCCCCGCCCCTTTTTGCCGTTAAGGCTACATAGGGTTTTCCCCGTGCCGTGGGAGAGGGCAGGAGAATTATGCCGGGTTAAAAGTTCCACCGGACACGAGGGTTTTGAACCCGGAATTATTTTTCTATCTCAAACGTCGGTTATCAGGTTGCCGAGCAACGCGCGGTGCTACGCACACGCGATAGCCCGCCCGGCCACAACGATTTCGTTTCTGTTTAGTCAGTTAAGATCTTTAACATCAATATAAATATGTGACACATTATCTTTCATTAATTTTTAGTAAAAAGGAAAATTTGGTTTCATGAAATACCAATTTTCGGCACCTCTTACCCAATTTTCCAAAACCTAAAGAATTCAATCTGGAAGCTTTCAGAATGAAAACACTACATTGATATTGTGCAGGAATGTGAAAAAAAACATAAGACACGTCTTCCCTGGACGACACCTATGAATTTTAAATTTTCATCAATTTTTTCAATCTATAAACCTCCAAAATAAATAGTGAAACATGCTATAATATGTGAGAACAGAAGGGATTCCCGCTTCAAATAAGCGCCTTTCGTTATTTCTAGAACATTTCTTACGTTTAATATTCTTCAAAACTGCAGTGGGTGCCGAAAACTTGGGAGGGTGCCCACAACTGAGGGTTTTACCTCATAACTAATTTTTTAGTTATCCATTTATTACAATAGTTCTTCTGATCAGAATTAAAGTTTATTTGTCTGAATAATACTATTATTCTCATGGGGCTTTTCCCTAAAATAACATTGATAAATTTACTTTTATTTTTCTATTAGATTCTCTCTCTCTCTCTCTCTCTATATATATATATATATATATATATATATATATATATATATATATATATATATATATAAGTTAAGCGTCGTCGGACTTGAAAAATAAAAAAAAAGAAGGAAAAGGGGTAGAGATGCAACACACACGGCTTCTGAAATAACACTGCTTTATTCGTTCCATAAGCCTCCTTATATACACTTAGTATGTTTATTTACATTGCCAGATGGTATTAAGGCTGATACCGCCAGTCTCCGGTCTTTATCTCCCCCCCACCAGTTTACGAACAGGATTTTCGGAAACTTAAATATTCCTAGATCGGAGCCAACGGTGACCAGCCTTAACACTTTACAATTGTTCTTACTGTACACGTTTAAAAGATAATAAAACACTTCCACTCAACTGGAAAAATAATAAAAAAAAATAATTAAAAACACCGAAACTAAACACAACACTTGAGAACTCTTAATAACCTACACACAAAACAAAAACAAAAAAAAAATTTCCTATATACAATAATTCTATTTACATGTAATAATAAAAAAAAAATTACACAATTTGTTTTGTTTTTACAGGCACAAAAAAAAACATATTTTTCTTTCTTATATACAGCGGTGAGGGTACTACGAATCCGTAGGTCTATGGTCCGGCTCTATCATTGGGAGCTTTAATTGTTCGATATGAACGGTTCTCCTCTTTCTGGGCTCATTAACGCTTTCAATAGTTACCAGGTTATGCTCCCTAATAGCAACCACTCTGAATGGACCCTCGTACCGTAGCAATTGTTTCCCTCTGTTGGTTCCCAATCTCCTGTAAACTATTGTTCCGATTTTCAGTTCCCCCATTTGGTCGCGTACCTGCACATTCTGCCTCTCCACCCGCTTCTTCTTTTCCCGCTTAATTCTCGCCGTTATCTTTCTCCATGCCTTCTCTACCTCTACCCAATTGCTGAGAATTTGATCCACTAGCGGTTCGGTAAGCGTAGTTTCCCCATAATCCCGCCTTGGCCTGCGCATCCCAAATAGGACTTCTATGGGTGAAAATCCCGTTACGGAGTGGATCGAGTGGTTATAGGCTGTTACCGCCTTCCTCATTGCCACATCCGGCTCCAACCCTTTTTCCCCCTGATATACACGGATGTGGTCGCTTAGTGTGCTGTGCAACCGTTCGATACCGCCTCTACCTTTACGATGTCCTGGGGTGTTATAATGCCACGCAATTTCCAATCGCTTCACCTCCTCCCTAATCGCGGCATTGTCGAATTCCCTACCACCGTCCGATGTAATCCTCTCGGGGACCCCATAGAACTGCACCCAGGTTTGTAGGGCTTCCGCAACTGCATTGGCTGACTTATCCATCACTTGATGTGCCATCGCCACTTTGCTGAATATGTCGATTACCGTGACCCACTTAAACCCTTTCCAGGTGAATGTGTCAATCTGGAGGTCCTGTAGCGGCATATTCCCTGTAGGTGTCTCCTCCTGAACTCCTCTGGGGGGGTGTCGATCGTATTTCGTGCGCATGCATATCTCGCATTTCCCAATGACTTCCTGGATGGACCTCTTCATGCCCCACCAGAAATACTTCCGACGCAATGCCTGCAGCGTCTCGTTAACGCCTCGGTGATTGGTTTTCCCCTGGTGATATGCCACTGTGATTGCTTGCTGCTGCTCTTCGTCTTGTACCGTCTCAACAGCATACTTGCACCGGATGAATGTCCTGTCCACCCCTATTCGCTCGGACCTCCACATTCGCTTTATCTTATACCATACCGTATTGTTTCCCACGTATAGATAGTGCGTTTTACCCGCTTCCGAGGCGTCCCTCAGTGCCGTACAGATTTGTTCTTCGCTTACTCCGGGTTGCGACCAAATGACGCGGATCCTACTTCTCCCATACCTTCTGAAATCGATTTTCATGATTCCGGCTGTTCGTGTCTTCCAAATCACCTGACGGTGTTTGTCGTTCACGATCTCATCTATCTCTACCATCTCCGCTGCCCTTTCCTCCGCTGAGCTCTCCTCTTCTGGGGACTCTCCCCTGTCCTCAATACCTGCGGTATCATTTGCGCCTTCGCCATCGGGAGTCCATTCACTCAAGAATTGACGCACGTCCCGCGATGGTCCTTCCCTATCCTCTTCAACTGCGTTGATCATGATGGCCCTAGAGAGCCAGTCTGCCACCACGTTTTCCTTTCCCGGCTTATACACCACCTCTATGTTGTATTGGCTAAGGATCTCCTTCCATCTCGTGACCCTAGCTGAGGTTTCCTTGAGTTTTCCTACCCACTGAAGGGGTTTGTGGTCGGTATGGACTCGAAATTTTCTCCCGAATACGTATGGCCTGAAATGGTCGATAGCCCATACTATCGCGAGTAGCTCCCTCTCCAAAGCGCTGTACCTTGATTCCGCACCCGTAAGCCGACGGCTTGCGTATGCTATCGGACGTTCCCCCTCACTACTTCCCTGAGACAAAACGGCCCCCAACGCATATTCGCTCGCGTCAGTGGTTATGTTGAACAGCTTTTCAAAATCCGGGAACGCCAATACAGGCTCTGCCTGCAACCTACTCATGCATTTCCGGATATTGTTCTCCATTTCCGGTGTCACCGCAATCTTCGCACCTTTCTTGAGCAGATTGTTGATAGGGACCAAATACTCTGCCATCTCGGGCACGAATCTCCGGTAATAGTTGAGCGTCTCGAGAAGCCTCCGGATCCCTTTTACGTCCCGTGGAACCGCCATCCGTGTGATCGCCTCCACCTTTGCTGCATCCGGTCTAACCCCCTCGCTAGAGATAGTGTGGCCTAAAAAATTAATTAATTAATTATTAATTAATTAATTAATTTAAAAAAGCAGGGACTTCTCGCTCGACAATTTCAGCCCGAATTGCCGCAGCCTTTCGAAAACTGATCTCAGATGCCCCACGTGTTCGGCTTCCGTTTTACTGAAGATGAGCAGGTCGTCCATGTACACTTGGCATACCGCGTCATCGATACCCCTCAAAAACTCGTCCATCAGACGTTGAAACGTTATGGGCGCGTTCTTCAGACCAAACGGCATTCTGGTGAACTCATAATGCCCCCTTTCAAACGTAAACGCCGTCTTATGTTGATCTTCTGGGTGCATTCGTATTTGGTGATATCCCGCTTTGAGGTCCAATGTGCTAAATACTACTGCCCCACTTAACCTATCGAGTATATCTTCGAATCTGGGGATCGGGTACTTCTCATCCAAAGTATTGTCATTCAATTTCCGATAGTCTATTACTACCCTATATCTTTCCTTGTTATCCCCCGGCACTGCTTTCTTTTTCACCGCCCACAGGGGACTATTAAAGGGTGAGGTACTATCGACGATGATCCCCTGCTCCTTTAGGCTGTCTAATTCCTCCCGAATATGCTGCCTCAGCGCCTGCGGGTATCTCCTTTCCTTCACGTAGGTTACCCTATCTTGCTTCAGTGGGATTTCATGTACCGTCCTCCCCGTTACCCCCAATACCTCGCCTTCCCTGAAGAAAATATCTCGGAACTCCGTTTGTAGCGACTTCCTCCAGTCCTCTACCATTTTCACCGCTCCTATCCGTACCCTTCTTTCTCTCGCGACCCCTACGCATTCAAACTTCCTCTTTCCAAGCCTAATACTCCAGGCTCCCCTATGGTTTCTGATACCTGCCCTAACAGATCGCACCCTACTATGACCTGGTATTCCCGTGTCATGTTCTCCACCACATGCACCCTTAGTTCGCCCTCTTTCCTTGTCCACCGATCAAGCCCAATTATCGCCTCTCCCTCTACGCTACAGGGACCACCCAGAGTGATCAGCTGGTAGTCGCATTTCTGTATCCGGAGTACCCTCTCGCTCCCGCACACTTTCCCTTCGGGTCATGATAGTGCTCGAGCTACCCGTGTCCACAAGACACTTTACTTCCCCGTCTACTTCAATAATTGGCAACCAGCATGGCTTACCTCGGACACTGTTGCATGTTGCTGTGCGGTCGCCTCTCTGCCGACACACTCCTCAGATGTCGTCCCGCTTCCTCCTTTCTGCTGCCGCTCGTCGCTGCTCGCTCCGTTGGCTGCGCCTACCTCCTTCACCTCCGCTGCTGCCTGGTTCATCCGTCTCTGTTCCCGACGTTCCTGACTCCTCGGTTGCCTCCTCCGAAGATCCGTCCCTCTGATGTATCCTAGCTCGCCTTTTCATCTTCTGTACATTCACCTCCATGGGTTCGTCCTGAGGTCTCTCCCTCCTGCGAAAGATGTATGGGCACTGTCTTGCTATGTGCCCTTCCGTCCCGCACTCGAAGCATCTGGTGCGCGGACACTGCGCTACTAAATGTCCCGGCTTCCCTCATTTTCTCTCTTCCCTCCGGGGCCCATTCCTCGGCCTCGACGACTGGCCAGATCTTCTTTCCCCCATCGTGGCTTTTTCTCCACTCGGCTGCCTTGTGTCCCTCTTCCTCCAACCTGTCGGGGCTGTCCGCGGTCTTCTATCCGTCACTCGGATCCACCCTGGTTCCTCCACGTCCATTCGTGTCTCTTCCTCTCTTGCACTTAGGTCGATCATCTCCTGGGCGCATTCGAGGAACGATCTTTCTCTAGGCAGTCCGTCCCTCCTTCCAGTCTCCTCCGCCAATTGAACCTTGAGTATGGTCGAAAGGAACTCCATCCTAGCTTCGACATCTCCCACACTCATGGTTTCACGCATCTTCTCGGTTATGCGATTGTACTTCGCCACGAGTACCCCCGCATATTGTCCCCTTGTCTGTCGTTGGGACCGCCGCTCCCTAAACATTTGGAAGATGTCCTCTTCCGGTGTCCACCTACCTCCTCCAAAAGCCTTCTTCAGCCGCTCCTTAATCACCGGCCACGGAGTCTCCTCGTCCGCTTGGATCTGGTTGAGAATGTTCCTCCTCACTCGGCACACGAGAGCTGCCTTCAGTGCTTCCGCGTCTCCCAGGTTCACAAGGTCCTCCGCCACCTTTGCTTCGATTCTTGACATGAGGCGGTCTCCACCTTTCAAGAAGTGATTGAGCTCACCTACCTCGCCCCCGAATCGTTCCAGGTCTGCGATTGCTCTCCGTAGATCCTGCGTGGTCGCTGCCCTTATCTTCATCCACTCCAATGCATTGGCGTGCGCCTCTGCCAATGTGTCCCTAGGTAAGGGTGGGATCTCTTGTATCTGAGGTATCTGCGGTAACTGAGGGATCTGAGGTATCTGAGGAACCTGAGGGGCGATCTGAGGGATCTGCGCTATCTGAGGCATTTCCTGCGGTTGCGGAATTTCAGGTACGTTCAACACTCCTGGTCGAATCAAGCCTTCTGTCGGCATCTCGCCTTTTCCTTAAACACCAACAAAAAGAAAATATATACTTAAAAAAAAATTACTTCCCTGACGTTTATCCCGGGTTTCGGCACCAGTTAAGCGTCGTCGGACTTGAAAAATAAAAAAAAAGAAGGAAAAGGGATAGAGATGCAACACACACGGCTTCTGAAATAACACTGCTTTATTCGTTCCATAAGCCTCCTTATATACACTTAGTATGTTTATTTACATTGCCAGATGGTATTAAGGCTGATACCGCCAGTCTCCGGTCTTTATCTTATATATATATATATATATATATATATATATATATATATATATATATATATATATAACTTACGATTAGACTGAAAGAATGATCGAAAAAAAAGGGGTTTTAGGGCATAGTAACAGTACACAGGTTCGTGAGCAACTGACTTTATTCTCTACTTATCCAATATATATAGATACGGTTTGTTTTCGTTTACAATGCTTTGTTAATCTTATTAGTAACACAGTTCCTATTATTGTTTATGGTTTATACTCAGCTAACTCCCTCCCTCCAGTTCCTTCGTATGGAGGAACTTATAACTAAAAATAAAAATAAAAAAAAAAATAGAACATAAAACACAAACTCAAACACTTTCTGCAGAGCAGAAGAAGAAAAAATAAAATAATAATACACCAAGTAGCAGATTCACTTGCTTAACATACTTATACCTAAAAAAAACAAATACAGATATCCTAAAATATAATAACTTAACCTATCTACAATGGATTTTAACAACAACAAAAAAACATTTTTCACTCTACTTGTATAACGCTATTTAACAGAAATTACTCAATACCGTAAAAACATAAAAAAAAAATGGAAAGTACGAAAAGAAAAACTTCCTAGCCCCGAGATGGTCCAGGCTGGGCGCCGCCGTCCGACTCGTTTTCTGGCATAATCTGAGGTACCCGAAGCTCTTCAAGGTGTACCGTACGTGACCGAAACGGGTAATTTACATCCCTGATGGTAAATAGGTTATTCTCCCGTATGGTGATGACTTTATAAGGTCCCTCATACCTCGCGGCTGTTTTAGTGCGAGCGGTGCGTAATCGTCTATACACTATGGTTCCCAGCGCTAACGGGCCCTTTCTATAAACTATGGGTCGGTTATTTGCCTTAGCCACCCGGGTTTGCTTCTCACGAATTAATTTTTCGCGTACTTTCGCCCACATTGTTTGCCGCCCTACTCTTGCCTGATACATGGTAGCTTTAAGGTCGTTATTGTTAGCCGTGATGAGATCTCCTCTATCCCGGCGCCTCTGTCCGAACACTATTTCGACTGGTGATAATCCCGTCGCGGCATGAATGGTATTATTGTAGGCTATGACAGCGCGTGGCATAGCATCGAATGGATCGAGGTCACGACCTAACTTGAGCAACCGTAAGTGTTCCCCTAAAGTATTGTGGAGCCGTTCCACGGCGCCCCTTCCCTTAATATGATGTGGGGTGTTCAAACGCCAATTGATGCCCAATATCTTGCTCTCATCTCGAATTAGCGCGTTATCGAACTCTCTCCCGCAATCTGAGACGATTTCGTCTGGGACACCGTAAAATGCGCACCATTGCAAGATTCCTTCCCAAACTGCCCCAGGGGTTTTTGACTCAATGGGATAGGCCATAGCAATTTTACTGAACGGGTCTATCGCCGTTACCCATGATTGTCCCTCGTTGGAATAAACGTCTACCTGTATGGATCGCAGGGGTTCTATAGCGGTAGGGGTGATTACTTGTTCGGCTACCGGAGGTTGACGATCGTACTTTGCTCGTTGGCACACTTCGCACTGCGCTACGCAGTCCCGTACGGTACGGCCCATACCTTTCCAATAATAGAGCAATTTCAATGCACGAAGAGTCTCCTCTACTCCCCGGTGATTTGTTTTCCCAGAATGGTGCTCCGCTACTAGATTCTGTTGTGCCGCTGGTTCTGTAATCGTTTCTACCTGACGTAAACACCGCACTAGCGAGTACCCCATTCCTATCCTTTCCTGGCGCCATAACCGCTTCAATTTCTCCGCAATCATCCGATTACCCACATAGACATAGCAATTCCGTCCTGGGTTACTGAATTCCGCGAATATACGTTCTAACGCGTTTTCATCTATAGATGCGGGGGTGCGAACTAATATAGTTGACGAACCTTCATACGTGCTCGCCCTGGTTTCTATTCCGGAGTCCTGCTTTGATTTTATAATGATCTGCAGTCTTTTATTGTTAATTATTTCGTCTACTTCGGGCAGTTCCGCGGGTCTGTCCGTCGGTGTAGCAATTTCCTCGGCCTCACTCTGGACTAAGGGAATCTCTGGTCCGCCTTCCGCCCACTCGCGTAGATATCGTAGCGCGAATGGTTCTGTCGGGACCTCCTCGTCCTCGATCGCGTTTACTACTAGGTCTCGTGACAACCAATCGGCGACCGCGTTGTCGACGCCCTTTTTATGTATTACGTGAAAGTCGTAAACCGCTAGACGCTCCTTCCACCGTGATACCCGTGCAGAAGATTCTTTAAGAGTTCCGAGGTGCAATAAAGGCTTATGATCGGTCAGTAACTGAAACCGTCTCCCGTAAACGTATGGTCGGAAGTATTCCACAGCCCATACTACCGCCAAAAGCTCACGCTCGATTGCACTATAGCGTTGTTCTGCTTCATTCAACTTCCGTCCCGCGTATGCTAGTGGTTTCTCGCCACCTTCGAAATTCTGAGAGAGCACGGCCCCGATAGCTACCTCGCTGGCGTCTGTGGTGATTTTGAACATTTTAGCGAAATCGGGGAAAGCTAGTAGTGGCCGAATGGTCAAAATCTCCCGGCATTTCTTAATGCACGCTAGCTGGTCTGGACCTAATTGAAACCGTCTCCCTTTTTTCAATGTTTCGGTCAATGGATGCGTGAGTTCCGCTATCCCGGGTATAAACTTTCGATAATAATTTATCATACCCAAAAATCGCCTAACCCCACGGGCGTTCTTAGGTAAGGGTGCTTCTAGGATGGCCTTTACCCGCTGCGGGTCCGGCTGTACCCCGTTCCGTGAGACCACGTGTCCTAGAAACTTGATTTCTCGTAACCCAAATTGAGATTTTTCTCGAGATAACTTTAGACCGAATTCGCGCACCCTGTCAAAAACGCGTTTGAGATGTTGCACGTGGTCCTCCTCAGTTCCACTAAAAACGATGAGGTCATCCATATAGACCTGTGAGTAAGATTCGCCCAGTCCTCGCTGTAGTTCGTCCATAAGGCGTTGGAAAGTCAGTGGGGCCCCTTTCAGCCCGAACGGCATTCGAACGAATTCGAAGTGTCCCCTTTCCCACGAAAAGGCCGTCTTACCGATATCCTCCTCGGCCATCCGGACCTGGTGATACCCGCTCTTTAAGTCCAGCGTGCTAAAAATAGTCGCCCCTGACAGTCGATCAAGAATATCCTCGACCCGAGGAAGAGGATACCGCTCGTCCTCAGTCGCCTCGTTCAGTTTCCTGTAATCAACTACGACTCGATACTGTTTCGCGTTGCCGCCCTGCTTCTTTTCTACCACCCACAGAGGGCTATTAAAGGGGGAATTACTCTGTCTAATAATGCCCTGCTTAAGAAGTTCCGCCAATTGTTCTCCGATAATCTCTCTCATGGCTTGCGGGTAACGCCGATTTTTAACGTAAACTGCGGCTTTCGACTTCAGATTTATTCTATGAACCGTTCGCCCCGTGGTTGGTAGGTACTCGTTTTCGTGGTAGAATAAATCCTCGTTTTGCGCGACTAAGTTCGCCAGCGAGTCTTCGATGCAATCCACGGCCCCGACTTCCATGAGTCCTCTACTTCCTATCATCTTTACCTCGTAGTATCGTTCCCCTATTCTATACCGCCATGTTTCGTCCCTATTCTTAATTTTAAACCCAACGTGATTTAAAATGTCACACCCGACTATCAGATCCTGACCCTGCATCAACTGCGAAATGATGTGTATCGTGATCCGCGAGTCACGTCCCGTGAGTTCCTTGAGGTCAAAAAGTGTCTCCCCCAGCGTCTGACCCCTGCCATGAATCGTTGACACCGCACAGTCGCATCGTTCCCGTTTCGCCCAGATTCCCAGTTTCTCCGCCGCCCCTATATTGATCAAGGAATTCGTACTCCCCGTGTCAATGAGAAATTTGATGCCGGATTCTCTCAGTCTCGCCACGGGCAACCTTGTCCGCTGTCCTGTATTCGCGCTGTTGTTAATAATTAAACCCCCCGGTCGGTTGCCCCACCCGTTGTCGCGTCCTCAGTCCGAGCGCGCGCGTCCTACCGCTACCTCCGTTCCTGACGGTCCCCCCCTCCAGGGATTCCCTCCACTCACCTCTTGCCTCCTCGTAGTCGGACCACTGCGCCCCGACCGGATGCTTTCGTCCTCCGAAGATTCTCCGCTGGTGTAGCGTCCCCCGCCACTCCTGCCAGTCCGTCTTCCGCTCCAGTCCTGGTTGTTGATCTCCATGGGCTCGTGCTGTGGTTCCCTTCTGTTCGGTCGGGGGTTGCGCCTTGGACATTCTCTCGCAACGTGCCCCTGCCTGCCGCATTCGTAGCACCTCGTGAGCTTACATTGGGCCGCTACATGACCCGTTCGATTACATTCGTAGCAACGGCGCCCAGGCTTCCGTCTCCCGTCCTCAAAGCCCTTGCTTGGTCGCTTTTCGAAGCCTCCGTTAGTGTTACTCCTCCTCGTAATACTGCGTTGCCGCCTTCTCGGTGATCTCACTTCCGTCCATTCCGCTTCCGGTTTTTCGAAGCGAGTTTCGTTCCGCTCCCTCGCATCGATCAGGTCGTGGGCGCACTCGATAAAATCGCGGTCTCTGGGCAGTGATCCCGGACGGTCCAAATAATGATTTAGTTGTACCTTTAGCACACCCCTTAGAAACTCCATCTTCTGGGCTCCCTCCGCCTGGCCGCATGTTTCCACCATCTTCTCCGTCAGTCTATTGTATAACACCAATAGTTTTTCGGCGAACTCGCCCTCCGATTGGCCCTGGGTTCTGCGCTCTTTAAACAGATAAAAAACGTCCTCTTCCGGGGTCCACCTGCCACCGCCGTATAGCTTCTTGAGCCGTATCTTCAGCGTCTCCCAGGAGACCGTCAAATCGCCCTGTACGGCGTTCAAAACCCGCCTCGAGATACGACCAATCAAAGAGGCTTCCAATATTTTTACGTCAGACTCAAGCAACGTGCCTGACTCCTGTCTGGCGGTAATCAAAGTCTTAATCTGGTCGCCGCCTTTGATAAAGTGTTCGAGATCACCTACTACACCTGTGAACGGTTCTAACTGGCTAATTACCTCATGAATAAATGCCGAGTTCTGCGTCCTTATCTTAAGCAACTCGATCTGCGTGTTTTCGGTCGCTTTCGATAGCTGCGTTTCTAATTTCTGACGCTCCGCTTCCAACTTCTGTCTCTCCACCGTAGACTGAGCAAGTTGGTACTCCAGCTTTTTCAATTGTTCTTCCATCGTAATTGTCGCGATTAGAAGCTTGTGTGGGTTCGCCTAGTGATTCTTCCGAAATTCGCGATACTATTAACCGCGCGGTAAAATTCGGAATTCCTCCCGGGTTTCGGCACCACTTACGATTAGACTGAAAGAATGATCGAAAAAAAAGGGGTTTTAGGGCATAGTAACAGTACACAGGTTCGTGAGCAACTGACTTTATTCTCTACTTATCCAATATATATAGATACGGTTTGTTTTCGTTTACAATGCTTTGTTAATCTTATTAGTAACACAGTTCCTATTATTGTTTATGGTTTATACTCAGCTAACTTATATATATATATATATATATATATATATATATATATATATATTCATATTATATGTGTATTTGTGTATTTTATATGATTATTTAATAAATTCGTCACGTTAATTAGATATTATAGAGGAGGGATTGGAGCGTAGTAATCAAACTGAGACGCCGGACTATTGTACTAAGCAGAGGACACGACGGCACTATCTGCCAGTTGGTGCGGAACAGACAGACAATGGGTTCCTTCTGTTACAGCGAGGCTGCACAGTACAGCAGGAAGGCAGGCATAGATCCGGCTAACCTTTCAGCAACTCTGCGCTGGATGGGTCTCACTTACCCTTCCAATGGCCGACTCACTTCTGTAATTATCAAACTTGCCTTCAATAGCTATCGCCAGGTCCGACCCTCAGCTCTGAAAGACTAGGAACAACTCAGCAATCTAACTCCAACCACTAAACAGTTGTTCTCTGTATTCACTCCAAAGCAGTAGAAACAAACAGAGCTCAGTGAATTGGAAGTTGTATAAATCATTAGAGTAACATCGACATGCTTCTTTATTTTGATAAGCATATTTATATATTATTGCTAATACATTAGGTTTTTATGATAAATTGCGAAAATATATTAAGCTTCTGACACAGACGGGATCATGGCTGTTTTATATCTTAAACGAATAAATATAAAACATAACTGGTCATTAAGAAAATTTTGTTTATGATTGGAAAAAATTTAGTGATATTTAAAAAAAATCAAATCACTGAGTAATTTGATTAATTTTCCTTCTTTAAAAAAAAATCGCATTTAAATGATAATCATTTTTTTTCTGTTGGATTTTCTTGTTGATCCTTTTCCACTTGAATCAGCTTTCTTCACCTCTGTCTATCTTAGGGCTTCGCTTTTAGTTTATTACATGCAGATCTTTAGCATCATTATAGATTATAGTTTATGTATTCATTAGCATTTTTCCAGTCGTAAAGAATTGAGGTATGCATTATTGCTTCGTGCTTCAGGCTCTGCTCATGTTAGCATGCTTGATTTCATATAATGAGATCTTTCCTAAGCAGTTCTTTCTGTGACATTCTCCTCCATTCGTTATGACTCCAACACAAGCAGTCAGCCAATATGCTCAGTTTTTGTTATCAGAGTTTTAGAGAGTTTCTCGTTTAGTGTCATTTTTAAACAAAGCCATTATCTTAGAAAGATAGTTTCTGTCCAAATCAGAACCATTCGCTTCTTTGTAATGAAATGCGAAATATATTAACTTCTTATCAATATTTTAATCTTATAAAGAATTTATTTGAGATGTAAAAAGGTAATTAAAAAGAAGAGATTTATATGAGGTTAGAAAAAAAGCATGATGGATATTAGATGGTGCGGTGTGTCACAAGTGTCAGAGGGAACATGAAAGGAATTTCGAAGGTTTTACTTCTAACAGAGATATATATGTCAGAAATATGGACTCTTTTTTTCTGAGTCAGATTAAAGTTGAAAGTTTAGTCCAGAAAAGTACCAAGAAAAAATGTCGAAGGGCAGAGAGGATTAAGGGCAGATTAGTTAACTATAAACGAGGAGCACACTAAGCTGCTTCGAGGTATCGAAGGAAAATATAAGAGATCAGTTCATAATTCACTCAATCAATCTTCCTTCGACTACAATCGAGAGGTCGCCGTGTAGATAGTAGATAATGTAGGGGAAAGTAGTGAGATAACCAGAAGTTCGGGTGTAGTTTTTAGGAATAGAAGAAAACAATGGAATAACCATATATATATATATATATATATAATTTTAAACTTAACATGAATATATATATATATATTCAATACTGCCAAAGGAGTCTGACTTTGGCAGTATTGAACGTCAGTTCGGGTCTGTGTTCATTTTTAATCCTATTAAGTTATACACTCCCTATAAAAGTGATTTTTTGTATACTCGTGTAATTCCTATTTAGGAATACTTTTACAAATTTCGGTGGTGATCTGAAGAGTGTAAGAGCAGCTGTGAAGGAATACATGAAGAGGTATTTCGTTGGAAGTTTGCAGCCGTTATCGCTAAAATCTGCAAGAAATTTCCTGTCAGCCCCCTCTTCTGTCTCAGTCTCATCACAAGCAGGTCTCCAGCAAAATGGCCGGTGAAGTATTGGATTTAAATTACGCTATCAAGACTTTAAAGGAGGTTTTGGATTACAATCTCTTGAGAAAAGACCTGCGACCGAAGGTAGGAAAAGCTATCGAAGTGATGGAAAAATATGTAGGTAATCTTTGTGACCAATCATTTAGTTTGGAAATCGGGGAGGTTATTAAAAAAGACAACCTCTCTTTAAATAACAAAATTAGTTACTCAGCAGTTGCCCAAAGGGTTGTAATGAAAGCACAAAATCGAACAGCCCATAAGGCAATTATTAAACCTAAAATATCATTAGAACCGAATGAACTTTGTAACGAATTTAAGTCTTTAGTAAATCCAAAAGATTTACACATAAGTTTTCAAAAGGTTGTAGAAACAAAAAACGGATCATTAATAATACAGACCGACAGGGAGAAAGATCTCAACGAAATTGCTCAAACTATAAAAGGCTCAAGAAAAATATCATACCATAAAATAAATAAAATGAACCCTCGTGTTGTTGTGAGAAACATTGAGGAAGAAATAAATTTACAGAATATAACCGACTACATAACTGCTCAAAATGATGATATTCATTTACAAAAGGATAAAATAAGACCTGTGATTATCCTCACTACAAGAAAGAATAGTAGTCGGCATGCTGTTTTGGAGGTTGACGCAGGGACTCGAGAATTGCTATTATATAATAAAATCAGCCTCGGACATCAAAAGGTGAGAATTCAGGATTATTTCCAAATAAGAAGGTGCACCAAGTGCCTTAAATTTCACCATAGAAGCAAGGATTGCAGAGGGACGATAGCATGCTCGAACTGCGGAGGTCAACACGCGGTTAGTGACTGCACTTCTCAAGAAATGAAATGTATCATTTGTCAAAACTACAACAAGTTCACTAAAAGCCAAAAGAAGCGCCCCACAGAACATTCTGTATTTGACCGAAACTGCCCGTCGTACTTGACAGAAATACAGAAATTGGCATCTAATACCAACTACAACATCCCTCTACAGTGAGTAATTAATAACCATAATATATACATATTTCAAAATATTATTGGGGACTGTAAACAATTAATTTTTAAGGATGGTACATAGACAATTAAACATGTTACAACTCAACACACATCATTCAAAATGCACATTGAACATGCTACAACAGTATATAAAAATGAAACAAATAGACGTTTTATTAATCCAAGAACCTTATACAAGATTAAATAAAATTGTAGGTTACAATCAGTCAAGGGTTTTTCAAACAATAGGAAGCAATCCCAGGGCTGGAGTCGTTGTGACCAATAAAAACATTGATGCCTGCATGATATTGCAACATTCTGATTGTGATTTTGTTTGCATAGAAATATCATACAGTGAATTAAAATGTATAATAATATGTGCTTATTTTGATATCACCCGAAACATAAATTTGGATTTACAAAAAATAGAACGCGTTTTGGATTATTTCAAAGATTCTAATATCATTATTGGATTGGACTCCAATGCAAGATCTAAATATTGGTTCGACAAACAAACTAACGAAAGGGGTAAAAATATGGAAACTTTTATTATTGAGAAAGATTTGTTCTTAATGAATATAAATTCCGAACTAATGACTTTCCAAGGGCCGCGAGGCAGTAGTAATATTGATTTAACATTATCTAATACAAAACTGATTAGACATAATATTGTAAAAAATTGGACAATTTCTAGAGAAACAAATTTTTCGGACCACAACATTTTGACTTATGAGTTACATTTACAGGGAAATGATAAAACTGGAGTGCTAGCAAAAAACTATATATATTTGACAGAGAATGGTGACTGGAATAAATTCTTGGCTAACTTAATACATCAGTTAGAAAAACAGTTTTTATCTCAACATTGTACTGATAAGAAGAAATTGACAGTTTATGATACCGAAAAGCTGATTCTTAATGAGTTTTCTCTTATGCCTACTGATATTATCATAAATAAAATGATAAAATCTATCGTAAAATCTTGCAATATAGCATTCAAAAGATCCGGCCATTTCAAAGGTCGAACTAGAAAAAGATCAGTACCTTGGTGGAACCCTGAACTAACTGGCTTGCGTAAAGAGACAAATCATCTAAGAAGAAATTACCAGCGGACAAAAGACGATGGACTAAGGGAATCAAGGAGAGTGATCTATCTCAAATGTAGGAAAGCATATCAAAAGCTAATTAAAAGTTCCAAATTAAAGTCCTGGAAGACATTTGCTACTGCATCAAAGGCGTGGCAATGGCCATATAAGTTTGTATCCAATAAAATAAAACCTCAAACCTTACTCACTACCACTTTGAATGAACTAGGAACATACACAACAGACACTAAGAATACATTATCTCATATATTAAATAAGATAATCAAAGATGACAATACAAGTGATGACACTAACGAACACAGACAAATGAGAACAGAAATACTTATCCCGCCTAATAATGATGATGACACTAATATCCGGGATTTTGAAATATTACAAGTTATTAATAAATTGGATGACAAGAAAGCACCAGGAATAGACAAAATTGACCCAAGAATGATAAAAAAGATAGCTGACTCCTTTCCAAAATTGATAACTGGACTTTATAAAACCTTATTCAAAAGAAATGAATTTCCTAAAAGCTGGAAGGTGGGTAAATTAACATTGATTCCTAAGGCTAATTCATTTTCACTGAGACCACTAAGTATGCTTCCTGTAATGAGTAGAATTTTTGAAAAAATAATAAAAAATAGATTAATGCATCATCTACTTAGTAACAATATACTCCACCGACACCAATTTGGATTCAGACCCCAATCAGGAACTGACGATGCACTCAGTGAATTGAACGACCATATCACCAGTACACTCCGGCAAAATAGTAATTTACTGGTTGTTTCTTTGGATATCGCGGGTGCCTTTGACAACGCCTGGTGGCCTGCGATTTTAAATAATCTAAAGAAATATAAGTGTCCAAAAAACATATACAAAATCATTCAAAATTATTTTTCTGACAGAAAACTTGCAATCCAAACAAACTTTCATTATATTGACAAGAAATTGACGCTAGGAACTCCTCA